>BMAU01000953.1:0-325564 GCA_019973935.1 Trichonephila clavipes
CCTTTACTTGTTTTCCGCGGTAATTTAAATTCCTCATCATCCAGATTTTTAGATTTATCATTATTATTTTTAAGAGTTAACTTGGCTGGCCTGAGAATAGGTTCAGCCGATCTTTTCTTATTATTTTTGTATTTAAAGTTATGCGCGCATAAGGACACTGGGCACGGTAATAATTCAGACATATTACCTTCAAGGGCTTTGATCTGTTCATCTAGTCCAGCGGCTTCTTCTTCCAGCTTCAGGGTGGTCTCAGGCGTCGGTCCGGGATTTCGTTTCTCAACGTCAAGCAATTGAGCAACATAACCTTTTCGAATATTAAAAAGTTCGATTTGTCTTTCAATACTCTTCAATTGATTGCATTTCTGCTGATCAGTGGGAGTTTGAGGAATATTTTCCTCCATTTCAATAGATTGATCTTCAGAGAGATTTTCCATAGCGTCTTACTCCTTTGAGTGACTAAACTGGAATGAAGGTGGAGTTCTGGAAGCCGAGGCGTTCTCAGAGCTCGTGATGCAAATGGTCGGCTCACTCTTCTCCTATTGGTCGAGAGCGAGTTCGATAGAGGAATTGTGAATTTCGAGAGAGAGAAAGATTTGAGAAGTTAAATTAGGATATTTCGAGGTCTATTAAATAAAGGATTAATGTTATATTTATCAATGCGAGCAATTGCTCGATTAGTATGAGAGTCTATGTCGTTGAAAAACTTAATCGCGATTTTTTGAAGAATTCTTTTAAGGTTTTAATTTTTAACGCAAATCTGATTTCATCATTTCTGATGTACCAGGGAGAGTCTGTGATGATTTTTAAAATTTTATTTTGTGCTGTTTCTAACATTTTAATATTAGAATAGGCTGCGTGGCCCCAGATTGGACTTGCATATTGTAGGACAGGTCTGAGAACGAGTTTATAAATAAGCAACTTGTTTCTCAAGGATAAACATGATTTCCGTGCGATGAAGAGAAGGATCTCAAGGCAGTCATTCGAGGTATGACCTCAGATACACCACCTCAAGAAATCATAGACGATCTTCGGACTTATGGAATCACAGTCAACGTTTGCCATGCCATGACTAATAGGAGAACTGGAATGCCCATGCCTTTATTCCTCGTCACCCTTCCCAGAAGTGACATTAAAAGAAATATTTACAACCTGACAGATCTTTGTTACTTGAAAATAGTGGTGGAACCCTTGCGACCCAAAATTGGACCGGCCCATTGCTACCGATGACAGGGATTTTACCATTCGTCAAAATTTTGCACAAGAAATCCGAAGTGCGTCAAATGCGGCCAGCCCCACCTTACCAAGGACTGCTCGAAATCTGCCGATACTGATGCAACTTGCTGCAATTGCCAGAGAAACCACCCTGCAAATTTCACAGGCTGCCCCCGCAATCCTTTAAACAAGCCACCGCCCCCCCAAGGTCAATTACTGGGATGAGAGATCAAGAAAACGCCGAGAAATGAAAGAGGCAGCACAAGCCAGAGCTGAGTCAGCCAATCCAGCCATGGTCGTAACGACCCAATCTCGTGCTCCCACTCCCCCACCAGTGAGTGCATTTCACGCTCCAACTCCTAGCTCAAGACCATCCCTCACCTCCCAATCTAGACAATATTCAACCGCAGCTAGCAATTCCACCAGTAACCCCATCGAACCCAACATTACTTCAAACATTTCAGAAACCCTCCGCCAGTTACGTGACCCGAAAGTTGCAGAAATATTCCAAGTATTAAAGAAAATCATAGCGATCTCAAACTCCGACAAGCCTCTTGCAGACCGTACTTTCGAAATTGCTGCTCTACTTCAAATTGACATTCCACTGTGATCAGTTTTCCCTTCGAGAAAATCACATCCAAAAGACTGGTTGACTTTTCTCCTCTCCCTCGAAGTTACTCGATTGGAAACTAAAACTAAAAGAAAAACAGCCACGTTTAAAAAAAGAATAAAACGTGTTTCTCCCAATCTGCCCCACCGCTTCCCCTCCCGGGAAGGCGAAAAATCGACTTCTTCCTCTCTCGATGAACTCTAGTCAACTCCGATCGTCCCTTTCGGGCGCTGCTTCTCCCCCCGCTCTGTTGGACTGCTGTTATGCTTCTCCTGCCTTTTGGCGCTGCTAGTTCCGCGATCTGTGTGCAGATCGCTCCTGGTTTTTTGTTTCGTTTCAGTTTCACTCATACAGAGAAGAAACGCCCAAAGACCGGATCACCCTTGACATTTTGTGCCTCTGCTGAATTGGATAGGGGTGTCAAACACGAATCAAGTAATATCAGTATACACCAGTAATTTAGTTAAGAAAAAATAGATATGTTTGAATTCAATCAGCATTCATTGACAAAAACAACATCTCCTAATAAAAACAACTCTGATTCATGAGTTGTGAATTTCTTGATAATGTGTTTGAAGACGTTTTCGTGGATCCTGTGGCCAACAACCCGGTCGTGCTACGGATCACAAATTTTTGGATCCGCCGGCATGTGTCATCTTAAGAAATTACACACGCTGACTAACTCTTTTTTGAGACAATTAGTTAATGCTCCCTGGTTCATACGCAACGAAGTCATTTATCGTGATTTAAAAATTAAGCCTATTTACTTCACATAAAGGACCTTTCTTCTAAAAGGTTCTTCGATAAACTTCCCTTCCGTTCCCAATGAACTAATTAACAGCTTGCATACGATCCTGCATTCTCGTCTCAAAAAGCGTTGAATAGGCGTTTATTTTTTAGCGGTGTCTGACTGTAAACAGTCTCCGTCTCAAAGCGCTTCTTGAGCACGAACTTTAAAGTCTTTTCCGAAGCAGCGGTCGGAATCCGGGAGGGTGACTCATGATTCAATTGTGGGTGTTCGCGCTTCAACATTCCATTTTCGGCCGCAGATGGAGGCACGATTCTATCCTATCTAGAGCTCTTTTAAATTTTGTTTCACGTCCAGCACTCATTAATTAAATCGTTCCCTTCGAACGACCGCTAATATTATTGAGAACTGGACATTTCACATCTATGCTATCAATCATGATTGTATCACATATATATGACTTCATTGCGTTATATAAATTCTTATATCGCGTCTAGTCCTATACTCTCTTATTTTTGGTCCCTTCCCCCCCTTTTCATTTTTGGCAATGTGCAAGTAGGTTCATTAAATTTTTTCAAAATTTGTTTCCCCCTTTATTCTATGGGATCTTGATATTATTTTAATCTCAAGATCTCCTTGTTCCGGTCGTTTATTTCCGGATCGACCCATTCTGTTTCCACGCCCACTTATTGGAATACTGAATTTGAACTACTAATTTTCTTTCACTTGTCAAATGGATTAACTCCTTGATCACGAAAAATAACATTGAATCCAAGTATATTCTACCTTATACTTTCTGTATGTCATTAGATGTGACTGTATCACTGTAGGTGCATCTGCCATCATATTTTTTTAAATTTGTAATGTAAAAGGAATTTTAAAAAACAATACACACACAATATTTCATCATTTTCTCAACTTCTTGGTTTATGGAGTTATCGATTTGGAAAATGAAGTATTCATTTTGTTAATAAACTTTGGCACAAATTCTAAAACATATTTTGCCAGTTTATTGTTCAGCGAATGTATGTAAATATGAAACACCTTATGCATGCTTAAAATTTTTAATTTACAATTTATTTGTTTAAAATATAAATGCTCTTTCTTTCTAATTTCAGATAATCACTGCAAAATGCACTTGTCCTGCAGGGAGTGCTCCCTACATATTGTAAACATGTCTTTGCTTTGCTTCATGCAATTGAAGATTACGTCAGAAATGAGTTATTTTATGCATCGACTGAACGGCTACAAACTTGGCACCATCCAAAGCCTTCTAAAAACTGTTCCACAAGAAACTAGCCAAAATTTTAAGGGTGAATCTTCGAAAAGAAGGCTTTTGAATACAAATTTTGACTACAATGCAATAAATTTTTTGCCCTTTTATGGAAGTAATGAGGAATGAAAGTGAAGTGATTTTTGAAAAATCTATCCTTTTACAGCTGCTGTATGTAAAATAAAAGTGTGTGGATAATTTGCCTGCATTAGACATTGATGTTAATTTTTCCATAAAATTATTATAGGAACATGGATGAAATATTAGCATTGTGAAAGTTAGCTGCACTATGACAAACAAGGAAAGTGAATGGCATCTAGAGCAAAGCTACTTCTTCCCTCACTGTGTTGCATCAAATTAATTTGCTCTCCACAGTAAATGAGACTTTTAACATTAGCCTCTCAAATTTTGAAAAGTGATGATCTGTTGGATTTTATAAATTAGCCGTAAAGTACGGCGCTGGAACATGAAGATTACATCCGTATATTGTCCAATAACGCACCACAAAATGTAGTCCGATAACCCGGTTTAAAGTTATACATCCTTTAGAGCAGTATAGTTACTGCTTCCTCCGGATGGATTAAATTAGATCAGTGAGTGAGATCACATGTTACTGGAGGTATCAATGTTAGTTTTTAGAATCTAAAAGGGTCATTCTGTACAAGAATTAATATGTAATAGACCTGATTTTTGTTTAATGAATTCCAATGGTATCATTGCCTTGAAAAAAACTCACAAATATTATTATCAAATTCAATGCCAATTAGCTGTCAGTAATTTAACAAGTTGTCTGTTTGTAGTTCTGTTAAATAAAAACTTTAATTTCAATAGAATTATTATACTGAGGAAATTATACAATTTGATGCTAAATTGTGGGAGGAAATGATAGAAAAATTAAGGAACTTTTTCTTTGATTTTTACCTTCCACAAATTAATTTATAAATTATTAATTTTAAAAGTCATTTTCAAGTAAAATATTTTCAGGGGGATGATATCATTTGAAAAGTAAAATTTTTTGAAAAGTTTTTTTATTTGAAAAGTAAATTTTTCTTTTTGGTTAAGCGGTAAAGTAATTTGTTTTTCATTATTTGACGATTATTATTTTACATCAACATTGTTTAAAAAATTAATTCCGTATTGCTTTTTGCAGAATAATGATTTTTTTTTTTTTGTAAAATAAAATGTAATGTGTCTTTTCAGTATCAAAGAATAGTTAATTCTTTATGGTAGGTATTCTTTTATAATAGTTGATTTAAATAAATAAAAAAAGAATACATTTAATTTTTACAAATGGGTAACTGTAAAAAATAACCTGGTTATATGCATAAATTTAAAGTCTCAATAGTAATAATATTGAAAACAAACCATAAAAAGTAAAAATTTCTTATAACTGAATAAACTCAGATCTTATTTATATCACTTTCCCATTAAAATTGTTGACCTTAATAAAGTTCAGTCATGTTTAATTCTAAATATTGCAAGTGATTTACAAACAAAAACTTCAATATATTTTTCAGGATTGATTTTGTTCTCCATCTAAAGATACCCCTTTGTAGAGAGATCCAACTGTATTCACTTCTCTATGGCTGCTACCTTGGCCGTGGTAGAGAAGCTTAGTATCATTTGAAATTTCAAAATGGTATAACAAAAAGCAGTCTTAAACTAAATTATTCATAATAAAATTTCAGTTTATGAAAAACTAATTTAAATACACAATCTGTAATTTAATGTATTGGTCTTTATTTCTAGAAAGAAAAATATTCTCTTTTTAAAACTTGGATGAACTTATAGTACAGTATTTTATGTATGGTTTTCTAAAGAAGGAACTTTAAATAAAATTCTATAGTTATTCAGTAACCAGGAAAAGATGTCTAGAGTTTTGCCATGAATTACAAAAAATAAGCCCACATGGATTTTTGGAAAGGTTATTTTTTCTGATGAGAGCAAGTCTGAGATTTTTACACCTCAGGTATTCGAAAAAATAAAACAGCTCTTGAACCCAAAAATGTAGTTCCCACTTTAAAACACGTGGTGGAAATGTTTAGGGGTTGGGGAGATGTGTAGCCAATAATGGAGCGGTAACTTAGTATTTTATTGACAACAAAATGAATGTTTTAGCTGTACACAAAGTATTGAGAAATTTCATTTACATTGTTGCATATGTTTTGTTAATGTTTACTAAGCAAGTGTACAAATAATCTTTTAATTATAATTTTTTAAAAAAAAATCCCTTCTTTGAAATAAATGCTTAATTTTATTTTTATTATGAAGGAATATTATTTTTAAAACAATTTAAATGTATCTCAATAACTTTTGTTATATTACTTGATTTATTTTTGAAAAACATACAAAATTTTGCTATACAAAAATACACATTTTGCCACTGTATAACAAATTTGAATCCTCTTTAAGTAGATTGTACATTATTCATTATATTGATTTAAAATGTACATTTTTTGGTTATATACCACTAAATTGACTTTTAATACATATATTTTATGATTTCAAAACTTTTCAACAAAATA
The DNA here is from genome assembly GCA_019973935.1 of Trichonephila clavipes. Lineage (NCBI taxonomy): Eukaryota > Metazoa > Arthropoda > Arachnida > Araneae > Nephilidae > Trichonephila > Trichonephila clavipes. The sequence goes on from BMAU01000953.1 coordinate 6,369, forward strand.
AATGATGTGATCACAATCAAGCCCTCTTTATTTTTATCATAGTTACACCTAAAATGAAAATCTTGCACTAGAGAAATAGTATATTTCATATACTGTAAATCCGGCATATAACGCCGCACCTATACTTTCAATCTGAATTTTTTAATTTTTAGGTGGGTCGCCGTATACCCAAAGAATCTGAAATATTAATATACATTGCTTTTATTTTTTAAGTCATTTATTCGGTATTGCAAGACTTTTTACTATATTCTATGAACTAAACTCTTTTAGTTTCATAAAGGGAGTAAGATTCTTTTTAATTAAACGGTGTTTAGATACATTATAGCAATTTTTTATGCCTGCATCTCTTTTGTTATTTTTTAAGCTATTGTTTTTATACCGGTATAATGCACACATTAATCTTTTGATTTTATTTTTGTGTTCAAGTGCACGTTATATGCTGAATTTTACGGTACTATTGACTTTGAGACCAGAGTGTATAAAATAACCAGGTAGGTAAACGATTAAAAATTCTTCTGCGATAGAAAAAAGTTTCTTTTAGTAGAACTAAATTGTATATTTTACAAGATTAATCCATGCTATATGAACACAGAAAATTCTTCATACAGTTTTACTTCATTACATACGCATCATTTGTTACATTTAATTATACCATTACGTGAATACACTATAGCATTAAATCACTTACATGAAGATATTGATGAAAGCTATCTTAAATGTATTTTAATATTCAATGGAAAAAGGCATAAGTGGCATTTCTTTCATTTCTACCATTCCAAAATTAGAATTTAAAGAAAATGATACAAGGATCAGGACATAGAATGCTTTTATCAAAACCACTCTCCAGTCAGTACAAAAATGTATATACAAAGAAAACTATATTTAACACACAACTGGGAACCCTAAAATTTTTCATGTTTAAGAATACAAAAAAAAATATTCAACAAAATTGTTAATTTGCATTAAATCCTAATATACAAATGAAATAATTGAATACGTATTCCAGCCTCACCATTCAAAAATAATTTAAAGAAAATGATATTTAGGTCACAAGTAACCAGAAACTACATCAGAGTGCTAGTGTTATCAATCAGCTTTCATCAAAAACACTCAAGAACCATTAATAAATAGATAGAATTTCAAACATACAAAAAACAAATTGTACTACATTGACACAAAAAATTTGCATTAATTCTAATATACAAATGGAAATATTGAATAAGTATTCAACCCCACCATTCCAAAATAACAATTTAAAAAATGATATTTAGATCACAAGTAATGTAACCAGAAAACGTCAGAGTGCTAGTATAATATCAACTTTCATCAAAAACACTTTGAACCATTAATAAATAGATGTCAAACATACAAAACACATGTACTACATTATTAGGCTTCAGTTTAAGCAATTTGCATTATTCTAATATGCCAAAATGAATAATTCCAATAATTTATTCAGCCCCACCATTCCAAAATAACAATTTAAAGAAAAATGATATTTAGATCACAAAGAAGTAACCAGAAACTACGCCAGAGTGCATGTAATATCAACTTTCATCAAAAACACTCGGAACCATTAATATATAGATAAATTTCAAACATACAAAAACACAAATTGTACTACATTATTCATTTTAAGCGATAAATTTGTATTAATTCTAATATACAAATGAAATAATTGAATAAGTATCCCAGCCCCACCATTCCAAAATAACAATTTAAAGAAAAATGATGTTTAGATCACAAGTATGAAACAGAATACTTTAAAAATAAAAATTTATATGAAAATTTTTTTAAAAAAAATTAAATTATTTATTAAATTAATTATTGAAACTTTAACTTGCATCAAAGGTTTGTGAAATTACACAACATGCAAATGCAATAAAGAAACTTTGTTAGCATTAGAAAACTATGATATGGTAAAAAACCCCTTGAAAGTATTTAAAAATCTTTATTTTGATATCGCCCTTTCCACTGTAACTCAAACGTTACCGACAACTGGCAGTTACTGACCATTTCAGATATGTCAAACTGGATTTTGTCTTCTAGGAATATTGGGTGATATAGCTTGCATCCAATTTTCTCAATTCATTGGCAATCAAAAAACCCCTTATCAGCCATTACAACATCATTTGGCTCTAAACGATCCATCAGTTTACTTCTAATAAAAACCTCTTTATCAGATATACTACCTGTGAATAATTCTGATACAGAAGCTTATAGCCCGTTAGGAGTAATGCCAATCATACCTTTAAAGGTATTAGCATTTTTGTAACGACTGAAAAAGTCATTTGTTGCTCCATTGGACTACTGGGTTTCACGCAACCTCAATCTCGTACCAATCTACAATTATTCATACATTTTTACAATACATTCGGAATGGTGGTGGCATGTACCGAATCACCTGATCCTTGGATGGGAAGACATCCCTGCAATTTTAATTTTCATACAGAACATCCAGGATTTTAAATTGAAACACGCCAAAACAGAATCTGAAATTCCAAATAAAATTGCTAAAAATTCATTTGAAATTCCAGTTCTCAGTTTTACCAAAACAGAAAATACCTATCAATGGGTCTTCTTTTTGTACCCATTGATAAATCATCTAATCTGGAGAAATCTGTAAATACAGTAAAATTCTTTTATGGTAAAACTTGTTACGCATTTCATTTATCATCAAGGATGTTCTCAGGGATAAAAATTAATTTCTTTGTTGATGATAATTTTTCAATAGCTATGTCCTTTTGAGATAGCACATCTATCACTTCACCAAAAGTATCTGTTTGTGTACCAGCACTGGTAGTACTGGGCTCCATTTCCCTAGGATTAAAGAACATATTGAAATTTGTATCTATTCATAAACATTTTTAAAAAAAGTTAATACTATTATAAATTTGATATTTTTCAGAAAAAAACCTTACAATACATGCCTTTTAGTACATAAAGTACATATAGCTTGAGGCAAAAAAAAATTAAACTAAATTTAAAATTCAAACTAATTCCACTTTAACAAGAAAAACATATTAGTAAAAATTTTTACATTTCTGACTGGACTTCTTCTGTTTGTACTGTTTCTGTCAAAGATGGTTCAAATCTATTTTTTTCATAAAAAAACCCGTTTACATTAGTATAATATTTTTAATAACAATTTATATAATATTTATGTATGTACTTCATTGAAAATATATATGTCTCTATGTTATTTCTTCCTATATATCAGATTCTATTTCTCAGTGAATGCTTCACACAAATGTTGTTTTTTTTTTCAATAAGTATGTAAAATCATGTAGTAATAAATTTTATGCATATATATATACTTTACATATATTGAATATCATATTCTTGTGTTCTAATTTTAGATAATTAAATACAGAATTATCTTTGTTGTTTACTGTCAAGATATGTAAAAACAAGCAAAATTTAGGTTACATAAATATATATTTACCTGTTTATAAATGACCCTCTATTTAATTTAATTTAATATAAACCAAAAGTTTGCTTTTTACAGTTTTAAGTTAACTAACATATTTAGTTTTGTATGTACATTCTCTATATAATTTAACTAAAAATATGCTTTTAAGTACTTACATTACTGAAGTGGATGGCTTACATCTTGTCCAAAATCCTTCGAGATGAGGCTTTTCTTTTTTTAAAAACGAATGTGATTGGGATAGAGCCCCGTTTTAACTGCCGACGATTAGTAAATGGTTGATACTCAAAGCATGTCTCTTTGAAGTGATCAGAACATATCGGAGAGAGTGAGCAGATGGCTTGAAATTTTCGCCTGATCATTTTCAACCATGCTTTCGAACCAGGATTTTCACTGGGAACTTAAAGAATGACTTGCTTTTGCATTCTTCCTTCTTCCTATAATTCGTGCAGTAAATTGTAAAACACAATTTACAATTGAAAGGCCAAGGGTGGGGCGTCATCTATTGTAGATATAATGCGTAGAAGACACGCGTTGTGGGTTTTCAAAACAAATTTCTCGCTGTTACCAACTCTCAGTGCGCATCAAATGACGCTATGATGTATGTTTGAAGTATTTGAAAAATTGATTTAGATAAAAAAAAAAAAAAATACTACTAGAGTTAAGTTTCTTCATATGCACAAATGAGATTAAAAGTGTTAACACACAGAAAAAATGAAAAACAGAGAAATTTTTTTGTTTATACGAGTTTTTATTTTTAAATATTATTGGATATAATTTTCTTGAATAACATAAATTTTAAAAAAACTGTATAATCTTTAATAGAAACAAATGAATTAATTTCTAAAGTATTTATGAATAGACTGAAAATCCATTACAAATACTTAAAGGAAAGGATTCATAATTTACTTTAGCGCATGAAGTTGTATTCGATTCATTCGATTTTATTTCCTACCTATTTTAATGTCATACAAAATTACCAACACCAATATTTCAAATGCTATTAATTACAGCTCTTTTGAAACATGCACCACAGAGAGAAATGAAATTGGGATTACTTGAGAAGTATTATTGTCAGGAGAAAAGTGTGTCAAAAGAATTAAATGGACTCGATTCATCACTAGAGGACTTTACACTTCTGGTTGTGCACTAACTTTCGAATTTGCTATTTTATTCTTTAAATTCTTTTTAGTACGTTAAATATTTTTAATATATTTTCTAGTCTTTTTAGTTTTTGTTTAGAGTGACTAAATATATATAGTTTTAGTTATAGTATTAGATTTAGTTTGTCTTCTCTATTCTTAAGTTTAGTGTATTTGTACTTTTAGGTTCAGAAATTCTTTTTTTTATTAGTGCCAGCCACATTGTGATTTAATAATTATGCAACGCTCTATTGAACTCAATTTTTGCCATAATATTGTGAATCCGTCCTTATGTGTATACTAATTTATATTTAGTAAAAAGTAACTTAAGAAAATTTTTCTTTGTTGGCCCTGATAAGGGAATTGTCTTAATTTTTTTATATTACTTATTTGAAAATGTAAAATATAAATATTACCAATATGGACTAAATTCATATGACATTATGATCTAGTGATATTTGTTTTCAATTGTTTCCCGCCTAACACAAAACACTATCGTACTTTGTTTGTTACTTTATTAAGCTATATTATTCATTTTGCAAGTTATTGTTGCTGTTACTTAATATATATATATTGTTACAAATTTTGTGCACTGAACATAAGGAAAACTGAATTGTAAATAATTAGTTCTGAATGTGTAATTCGTTAATATTACTTTCTGTTGTATTTATTTTATGTTAAAATCGCAAGCAATTCCGTTCGTTACATAAAAATGGCGATTCAATGGAAGCATAGCCAAGTTGGCATAATTTCTGGCGAACATATATTGATGTTTCTAAAAAAAATCTACTAATATCACAGTCTCCGATGTAAACGAATTCTTCAGAAAAATTCCAGCAGACTAAATAGGGCGTGGTGCTCGCCAAAACAAAGTATTGTTTTGACTACTGAAAAGTCAGCCAACGATTAGTTAATACTTCAGCTGTTGAATAGGACGAGTGACTGCTAATGCAATTCATTAGTTATTTGTATTTCTAGAGTTGTAAAGGTACTGTATCTGGCACTTCTAAGGATTCTAAACAATAAATTTTCATCGCTCCTGAAGACTGCCTTGCTCTTTTGGATTGATAGCATTAAATCCTGGAACTCCGAACAATATTTTTATATTCTAAAATGTCTTATTTCAGAGCAGATCGGCTGACATACATTCATTCGTTCTTTGTAAGCAAACCTATTCCTTAGCAAATTTTATTATATTTTTTTACATAGAAACTTCTTGTAATTATGAAAAAAATAGCCTGCTTTGTTATTTAATATTCATATAAAGTTTCCTTTTTGCTGTTCTTGAAAATCCATTTCAGTATTATTGTTAGGATATCAAAACTTTTAATATTATTCATTGATTTTATTTTTTAAAAGTGTATGGAAATATTTGAGTGGTTTACATCTATTAGAAAATTTATATGTAATACTCATAAGAATTAATTTGTAATAAAGAATAATCCAATAAAATTTAGTCATTATTTGTAAAAATTATGTACTAACATGATTCCTTTCTTGAACTACGAGTATTTTCTTTTTTGATCTTTGAAGACAGTCATTTCTAAAAGAAATTTCAAACCTTCATAAATGATAATTATTAATTAAAGTCGAACAATCAAAGCTGGCAAATGTTATTTCATTACAGGGGTCATCATATATTTCAAAATCTTAATATGTCTTTGGAATTTTTATAAGAACAGTTGTGTTTCAAAAATTAGTATACAATAACAGTGTTTAAACTTTATATATCCATATTAATCAAATAAGGATTGAAACTGGCAAAAAAACCTCTTTTTGTCATACAATGTAGAAAAATACTCTTCATGAGTACACAATGAAGCGATGTCACTGATAGTCTTTCAACAGAATATGATAAAAGCATTTTATAAATTACTACAATGAATTTCTTAGTTAAAAATAAAATTTGCATATGTTTCACTTGTATTATAATCATGTAATATTAAAATTAAATATTGATAAATAATGCATATTAAAATAAATTTTAATTACTAATTTAAACTAGCTATCTAACAAAAATTTTGTATGCTCCTGTATGGAAAAAAAATTTTCTGAAAATCTTCAGGATGTTTCCCTATAGTGTAATAGTTTGTTTCAAACAATTCTAAAAATAATCCTATATCTTAGTATGATTCATTTCTATTTCTTTTTTTCCAACTAAGGAGACAATGAATTTATAAAAAATAATTTTCAAACATTTATAGGTGTGATAATTACTAACACTATCAAAGTGCCAAATATTATTTTATAACATATCTTTAAAGGCTTCACACTGTATTGGTACAAATCATACTATTTTAAGGCTACAGCTTGGGTTTTGGTTTCAGTTTCATTTTAAATCAATCAGAGTGAATGAAAAATATTTTCAGCACAATTGACTCTTGCAGTGTGAAATGATTAATTATTTCGGTTAACATTACTAAAAGCATTTCTGCTCGATTATGTTTAAATTCTCATAGTTATTTAATTAAGGATTGATTTCAAGGCCAATTTCTGTTTTTAAAAATCGTTTTATATAACTTAGAAGCTTTATCATTAATATTTTCTTGTTGAGAAACAATATTTCAAAGAGATGGAACACTATTGAAAATGATGCATCTAAAAATCACCTCGAAACTGATAATGCAATTAGACTTTTGAATTCTAGTATTGTACTATATTTTAGTACTTTAAAGTTAAAAAATAAACCTAAAAAAATTATATTATTACTGTGTTTCATGATCCTAATTCTCGATAAATATACAATTGCTCCAAGCTCTCTTCTTGAGTCAATACTTGTAACTCAATGCAACAAATTTATTCAGGACTTATAAGCAGGATAATATCAATATACATGAGTCTTTTTCAGACTTTTATATTTATGCAAAAATAAATCTAATCTATAGTGATAAATTTTCAAATTGTGCAAAAACCAATAAATGTGTGCATATTTGTTACATATAGTAAAAAATTTTTACATTTTGTCTGATAGGTTTATACCACATTCAAACTCCTGAAAAAAACACAAATGTTGTGTTCATAAATACCACACAAATATGTTGCAATTTATATTTTTTTAAAGATAATTATAGATTCAAAAATGGCTTTTTTTTATTTGATCATGTAAGGATGAACAGGACTTTTATATTTTATATATGGACACAAATTTATATTTTATACACACATTTTAATCTGAAAATTTTAATGCCTGAATTTATTACCATATTGGAATTCAATTATGGATTAATTAGTTTCAATGTTTGTATATATACATAGAATAAATTATATAGTTAAGTGACATTATATTAAGAGCTTTCTTGTGTTGCATTTGTTAAAGTGTCATGAAAATAACACAACAAACATGTTATAATAAATAAACTGTCAACATTTGTAAACTTTTCATATATATAGAAGAGCACCATCAAAATATTTATATTATTTGATTCTTGAAACAGCTCTTTCCACATAACCTCGCTTGTCAGACAATTTGCAGTTACTATAATTTCAGAATCATAAAATTGAATTTTATCTTTGAAAAAAAAAAGAGGGCTTTTAATTTAATTAAATTTTGTCTAACTCTTCTTCAATTAAGAACCCTTTATCAGCCATAAGAAACATCATTTAGTTCATTCATTGGTTTACTTTTAAAGAAAAAGTTCCTTGTCTGAACTTCTGCTAATGTAAATGTGATACAAAGCAGATAGCCCCTGAAGACATAATACCTATTATACCATTTAAGTATTACAGTTTTGTAATGACTAAATGTTCTTTGTTCACTATGTAAGGACGATTTAGGTAAGTGGAAATTCTGTACAGTCAATGATCACTCTTTTTGATTGATTAGAAAGGTTGAAGAGGGTATAAGAGCAACACAGGCTATGATCCCCTAAAAAAAAAAAAAAAGACAAAAGAGAAATCCTAGTAGATTAGTAGATATTGAAAAATTTTTCATTCCCACTTTAATAAATCAACTTTCAGAGTTTTTTTTTATTCATTGACCTTTCCAAAACATCTCTAAATGTAATAGTGGAATGTGGATCAATACAAAGAATAGACCAGAGATTACTACAATGCCTAGTATATCTAATACAATTTAATATAATGTGGTCCGAATCATTTATACGTTTACATGTAATATACATTGCATTATGCTGTAAATTAAATATATGTAGAAATAAATATAGTAATCCTGTAAATTAAATATAGTAATAATCATTTTACTGAAGATCTGTCCACTTTGAAATGATATTCCAACCATTAATATTTCCCAATTTTTCAAAATATTTGCTTGAGTAAAATGTTTCATTGATTTTTTGAATTCTATTTCGATATATATTTTTATGAATGTCTTCTGAAGCAATCCAGTCAATGTAAACATTGGACTCTGTGACCGATCTTGCGAGATTATCCGCCTGCTCATTCCAAACAATTTTCGAGTGTCCCGGAGTCCAAAGCAGAATTAACTGATTAACGTAGTTAGATAGCATATAAATTTTGTTAGCAAGTCTATGAATTACCTTATTGAATGATCACTCTATAACCTTTATTCTCAAACAAAAAAAAGTTTTGGCATTGTTTCCAAAACAGTTTTCTTTGTAAGGAAAAGTGTCTAATAATTTAAATGTTTCTTGAAAAACTATTGTAACCAAATTAAAAATTCGAAATACTGTTACGATGAAAATTTCAAATAAAATTTCTAGTAATCTATTGCGTGCACGTGTGTAGACATACCAATCCTTAATTTTACCAAACAAGTACATTCTAAGTGTAGCGGCGCTGCAATCGCTTGTTTATATCAATTCACTAATGTACGCTTTAGTTTAGTCTCTGTCTTGTCTGTCATGTAAATAAAACGTGTGTCTCAAATCCTCCTTGTCTGCCTCGCCTCATGAATCTGACAGGCATGAGCCTTTATGTATCCATTATTAAAAATCGAAAAGGAACATTTGAAATCTAATATTGAAATATTTTGCGATTTTGATCATGTACCACAAATTTCGTTTATCTAACATAAATCTTTCTTTTTAGAGTATTTAGGATTTTCCACAAAAATGTACATGTTTTCTATTCAAATAATTCCTTAACATTCGATTAATATTGGGGCGCTAGTAAACCCAGAATGTAATTTTCGTTATTCTGCAAACTTAAGTGTGTTAACCTGACGCTGATGGCGACCCCTGGTGATTTTGCAGCACTCAAAATTAGGGTTTTATCAGTTGATTGATGAAAATGTTTCATGATACAGTGCGGAAAACCGGTATTCAGAACGGAGTACAAAATACTCACTTTTGAATACGTCGCATACTCAAATAGCTCCGATGCAAACATGCTCAAATTTGAGAAAAGCCATTCTCATCTTGGCAACGACTACGTACTCAAAATTGTATATAAGTTGATGGATTATTGGAGTGCCTGCTTGAATCGAGGCTTTTTTTTATGACAGGTGTTATATGAACAATCATTCAGGTTGTCTACCATGGAAGTTGATTCACCAGATGATGATGAAAACCATTCGCCATGTTACCAGAGACTTAAACTCAGGGGGAAAATTGCTACCGTACAGATGCGCCTAAAAACTTTCATGACCTGCAAGCTACCCCAACACCTCACCCAAGTCTAATGGAGACCACCAGTGCTGCAGCTGCAGAGACAACAAGTGAAAGTGGATGCTTCGGTGAGTGAGCGTGATTCTCTACCGAATGTCTAACTTTCAACTGCCAGTTCTGTAATAATAGCAACCCCACTACTCAGTGGAAGTAAATGCCCCTATTAAAAATAAAAATTCTCATATTAATAAAAGGCTAAAACTGATAAAAATATTAATAAAACCTGTTATGATAAAAAATAAAACTGCTAAAATTGAAAATACTAATGGAAAAAAGAAATTTAAAAAACGTAAAATTAAGAAAGATTCCGTGGAGGACTTTGTCTTCCACTAAAAACACAGAACCTGCTTCTCCTTCAGAGCGGCGAGCAAATCCGCGGTTACAAATAATTTTTCCGAATCTCACTGTGACTAACATGGTCAAAACCAAGTTATTGAAGAAAAAGAAGCTAAAATAGCAGACATCCCCCAATCCCAGGCCCCTTCAACCTATTCATCTTAAAATTACTAAAAATTTTAGAAACCAAATTAAATCTATCTATCAAAATTCCCAGAAACTACTAACAAACATCAGGTAAATTCATTAAACTCTTTTTCTAAAGATGTGGAAGAAAAACATAATCTAACAAAATTTCTTGAAAGCGATAAAGATTTCGAATTTTTTCTGTATCAAACCTAAACTTGATAAGCCATTAAAGTTGTAATTAAAAGGAGTCTCCCCATCTATACTAAAACCCAGGAAATTCATTCTGACCTTGAAGAAGAAGGATTTGTCCGAAAAAAAAAGTTTCACAAATTAATTTCTAAAAAACACAGAGGCCCCCTCCCATTTTTTTCTAATAACCCTACCGAGAAATGCCAGTAATTCAAAAATTTTCGATATTAAAACCCTCGGTTACTTACAAGTTCGCGTTGAGGGATTCCTCGTTCGAGGAATCACTCAATGCTACAATTGCAATAATTTTTTCCATATTTTATCGTGTAGGATGCTTTCACTTCTTTTCACCAGGCATTTCTCCTTTCAGTTTTTTCTCCGTTAACCTTATCTAAATGTATAACAGTATATACTGATGTATACACTGTAGTTTTTATATCAAAAAAAAGAAAAATAGAGTTGATTTTTTCTTAATAGATTGAAATGTGACTAGAAATTCTTCATCACTTTTTATTTTACTGAGTAATTTCTATGCCTCGATTAACACATTAAAATAAAAACAAAATCTTTAAAAATAAATACAAAAGAGAAAACAAATGTGTCGTTGGGAAACATGATGTGGTATGTTCCCATAAATACCCATCGATTGTTTTGAGAATCAAGTTGCAATTCGAATGTAAGAAGAATAATGCTATTTCAAGAATAGGTACTTCTCTTTCACACCCTTGACATTGCACCCAATCAGGAGCAAAAAACACATCTGCAGGAAACGGACTATGCTCACAAAGCGGCATTTATGTTGACACAGTGAGTGAGTAAATTATGTCAGCTGTCCCGTGAGCAAAAAGCATTTAATTATACTTTTTTTCTCTTTTTTTATATATATAAAATGTGGATGCCAGGATGACGATCGTATTTTTCATTCAGGGATCGTTATTTCATTAAAATGGTGTTATTTATCATACATGATGCTCAGTGCTTGTCTTGGTAAGTATTATTTGTAAAGTACATTATGAAATATTTATTTACAAAGTTTAAAAGGATCAAACATTACATTAAACGAAAACTTTTAAACTAAATTATACAACCAAATTAAAAAAAAGGAAGTGTTTCGATAAAAGTTTTTAAAATTACAAATTAATATACAAAAATGCTCACAGAGATGCAAAACAGAGTGCATGTGTAGCGAGTGTTTTATTAGTGATTTTATACCAATCCTATAAAAAAGGAAATACTTTTCATACCTTATTTGATTAAAGAACCTCTTTTTGTAAAGGAACCGCGAAGATTTAAAGTTTGCGAATGAGAAAGAGTGAAGATATAGCACTTGTGTGAACGTGTTAGATTACTGCATTTAAATCAGAATCGTCGCCTGAAAAAGTGATAGAACACCTCGTGGTGGAGATCAAGGAATATAGCAGAGTACCTGCAATTATTAATGAGCACCGTTTCTTCCATTATGGGTATTTAGAGTATTTTATAAAACCAACTTGCTCCTCCTTTGGCTTAAATTTGCGTCGATAGTAGCAGCAAATCTATGAAATAAAAGAGATTTTTTTTAATAATGGCTCTACTTTCAATAAATCCGAGGGGGGAAAGTTCGATGCACGTGTTAAACATAATCTAATCTGCAATTATATTTTTAATTTCACCTCAAATATTCTTAATATTTATAACGTTTCACAAAGATTAGGATAACCATATTAATTTTATTATTCTTTTTCCATTGTGTGTTCTATTTATTACTTATTTTTCTTTTTTCCTGGAAAAAATACATGCCAACTCTGCTTTCGATTGTACATGGATCACATTTGCCTCTGATAACAGTTTACATTTCAAGCAATCTAATCGCCAAATTTCTAATTGTTATCATAAAATCTTGAGTGTTCGATTCTATTGTAGAATATATTTGTGCAAATATTTAGGTAAATTGAAATCTTTCTATGCAAAAAGTGCATTGAGAGATCAGGTACCAATCTTAAGTGTCAAAATCAAGTTTTTTTTTCATGTACGCACTCAACAAAAAAGAATTTTGTTTTTGTTTTTGTTTTTTGGAGTATTAAATGTTATGTTCTAAAAATTAAAACGTTCATTAATATTTTCAGAACAGTGTAAAAGTATCTGCAAGGTATAATGTAATATATAATTAAATTTAGAAAAAAAATCACAACTAAAAACCTTTTAATTACATTTTTATTCTATGCACAATTTTTTAATTTCATGTGATTAAGTTTTACTTTTTTTTATAAAAAAAAAACTTCTACTGTTCTTTTTGGACGTACAGAATCACCAGAAGAGGTTGTTAAGAGTCATGAATTATGATAAACGGGTTGCAATTTTGTAACTAGTTCCATTCAATGACTGTCGCGAAGGGTAAATGGAAACCGTTGCATATTAACTCAAATTAGTCTTCCGATTCCTGACTCAGCGTGTAGTTAAGTTGGAAATTTGGAATTGAAAAACCAATTTATGAGAGAGAGACCGTCTATCATCCTCTACATTAAAGTATACGCAATGTCTCGCCAACACCTGTAAAATTAGATCAATCTTCCTAAAATTATGAATATCAGTTTGACGCAGAATAATTCTAAAAATTCCATGATTCGCATGTTTAGAATGATCAAACCTTTATACGACACTATGAAGATATCACCATAAAATTCTTTGTATTATTGTTTACTGGACGTATGAGAACAAATAAGTGAACAATGTTTAATTTTTTTTATCAGCATAAAAAAATCAATCGTTTTGATCCGTGTATTATATTTTAAATTGTTTACCTTGATGTTAATGGTGCAATTTTTTCCAAGTGTAAATCAAATATAAGAGAGAGCATGAAATATTAAGGATTTAATTTGATTTAATTTGGAGATCAACATTTTTAAAATAATTTATGAAAAGTATCAAAAAGACTTATTAACAAATATATCTAAATACGCCTAATTAATTAACGCATAAGAGATCCCAGGAATTATAATAAATACTGGCAATCCCTTAAATGAGACTTAATTATAAATCAATATTTACCACACGGAAAACGTGATAGTTAATAACAACTTTGGTCTTGGTCATTTAATTGTTTCTACTTATTATCTTTTGGGTTTTGGACATTCTTTGGAAAAGAGAAAACGCATAAAGAAAAATTATTCAAATAAAACTTTGGTCTTGGTCATTTAATTGTTTCTACTTAATAATTTAAAAACAAAATTATTCATAAATCCTTGTATGGTATTAAGTTTAGAACTAAGAATCCCTCGGTCAATTGGATAGACACTAACAGAGAATAGTTTTAAAAACTATCATTTTAATAATTTAATATTTATTTTTGTATAATCATAAATTCAGTTTTTTGAAAAAAATTCAATTTTTTTTAAAAGTTTACCAAATTTTTAATAGCAAAAATTTTTAGTATTACCATATTTTAAATTTTATGCTAATTCTCCCAATGGGAAATTTTATGTGATTGAAATATTTTAAGGAAAAGAAACAATATAAGTACTAATTTGAATTTATTAAGAAAAGAATTAAAAAAGTTAACTATTTTCAATTTGATTAGTAAATTGTTCAAAATAGCGAAATGGAGAATTCTTTTTTGAAAAATAAACTGCATTCATATTTTTACTTTTCAAACAAATTTATTCTAAATTAGATCCTGTAGTATTTATTCTGTTACTTTTTTCCAATTAATTTTCAATTGATGTCTTTAGTACAAAAATTTTTGTCATTTAAGGAAATGTAAAGAGGAGAAAAATACGTTGACTTTATGAAAGAGAAATAACTCATAAAAATTACAAATGTCTTCTTTTCAAATATTTTGCAAAAAATTTCTGATTATCAGTTTGAAATATTGCATAAAAATTATAATTCGCTTACATAAAAAAAAAATTGGATGTTTCATTCAAAAGAAAATCACGTTACAAAAAATATGTCAAAGGATTATAATTATTTAACTAATAACAGGGGGAAAGTAATGATATTAGCCCAATGTTATAATTTTTCGATAAAAGCTATCCTTTTTTTTATTACTTCAATATCTAACAAACATGTAAAATTTCGGCAAAATATTTTTTTTTATTTAGTAACGAACGAAACACGAAAATTGACAACTTCCACAACTCTGTTTAATATCACAGTTTATGCAAATGCCTAATTTACTTAGAATCGAAAAAGAAAAAAAATCATTTCTAAAAAATAAAACTCTCAAAACGTCAATGCTTAATTGCTTCAATGCTAATAACAGAGCCGAAACAAAAACTTCTTTGACAATAGATTGAAAGAAACCGTTTCAGTCTCTCAAAAAACGCCACGCACTTCACCAGAACGCTTCTTTTTCCTGAAACGAGAGCCCCGAATGAGAGGCGAAAACGAGTTAGCCAATCCCCAGACGTAACACGTGACCTCCAGTCCAGCGAGTTTTCTGTTTCTTTTCTTGTTTTTCTCCTTACCACGTCCGAAGAGTCCGGAGCGGTGGCACTTTCTGCGTTTAACTTACACTGCGAAACTAATCCACAAGCTGGCTCAAACGGACGATATTCCATTTGAACATGGATAAGTTGTTCGAGTCCCTCAAAGGAGTCCTCAAATTTCAAGGTGTGGTGATAGACAATCACGTGTTCCGGCTGCATTATAAAGTAACGCTTCCCATATTAGTGGCATTTAGCTTACTCGTCACCAGTCGTCAATATATAGGTGATCCCATCAGCTGTATATCAAAAGATGACATACCTACAAGAGTCCTTGATACTTTCTGTTGGATACATTCCACCTTCAGCCTTGAAAATGCATGGTTTAAAAAAGTTGGCTTGGAGGTGCCTTATCCTGGTATAGACAAGTACACCAATGGTGAAAAAAGGATTTACCATGCCTACTACCAATGGGTATGCTTCGTGCTTTTTCTTCAAGCCTTGCTGTTCTATCTCCCCAGGTACTTCTGGAAATGCATGGAATCAGGAAAGATCAAAGCCATGATCCTGGAACTTAACAACCCAGTCCTGAATGAAGCAAAAAGGGAAACCAACTTGAGATTGTTGGTAGATTATGTAATGGCCAACTTCAACCACAATGATAGTTATTGTGGATATTATTTGATGGCTGAAGTCATGAATGCCGTTAATGTGATTGGACAAATGTACCTGATGGATACCTTCTTGGGAGGAGCGTTTTCTTCTTATGGTACTCAAGTCTGGAAGTTCTCTGATTGGGATTGGTCACTGAGGTATGATCCAATGATTCGTGTGTTCCCAAGACTGACCAAGTGTACCTTCCACCGATATGGTTCATCTGGGGATGTACAGCGACATGATGCCATGTGTATCCTCCCCATCAACATCATCAATGAGAAGATCTATGTGTTTTTGTGGTTCTGGTTCGTTGGTTTGTCTGTGGTGTCCTGTATTGCTGTTGCGTACAGGATTCTGCTATATGTGTCTCCTGATGCACGCATGCGTAGTTTGAAGCCAAGAGCTAATCTCGCGCGGGAAGAGCACATAGAGATTGTTCTGAACAAGTGTAAAGCAGGGGATTGGTTTGTTGTTCATCTGTTGGCCAAAAATCTACATTCTGTTAATTTCAGGGATTTCATGTCAAATCTATCAAGACAGTTGGAGGGTAAGAATTACAGTGATTCATCTGATGCTTAGTAAGCAGTTATTCATATATATAAAAATATTTTGAGAATCATTTTTTTTAGTTTCATCCTAAGCCATTTTTTTAACTGTTAAATTTTATACTGTTGATTGTGTGTACTTGTGCTTATTGAATCTAGTAGTTCGTTTTTAATAAAGACAATAATATTTTTTTAGAAATATTTCTGGAAGTTTTTGAGTGTGTCTGTGAGAAAAAAATGGGAAATTTTATATCTTATGCTATTAATATTATGCTACAATGCTGTGTATTCTAAATTAGCAAGTAGCATTACACAATAGTACTCATAATTTATAAAAAAAATTACTGATGTATCAACGAAACAAGGAGTTTCAACAATGGAATAATATAATTTTCTACAAAGTAACATTTCATAATTTTTAAATAAGGTTTTCTTTATTTAAATATTTGTATTTATTTAACTTGTTGTTAGAAATTCGTGGCATTAAAAATCAATATTAACTTTTAAGATAAACAAATACATATATTTATATAAATATTTTTAAGGTTGGTGACTTTATATTGTCAATGTTCAATTTTCAATGATTTTTTCATCCAGCACTTGAGCTTTTTTTTATATTTAATGTAATGTTGTTTATAATCATATTAGGAAAATGACGTTAAATTAAATTTATATATTCTAAATATAAATTTATAAAAGTAGAAATAATGTTTTGTTCTAGTTATATTATTATCCTAAAATAATCCTTGAAATTCTTTTGCCGGTTCTATCAGTGCTTAAGTTAATACATGAATGATATCTCAATACATTGCCACTTAATTATTCTTCCCTTGAAATTTAAAGTGTAAAAAAACAATATAGATTCTCTCTCATACTATCATTTTCCAGGAAAATAACTACTTATAAGAAATGAGGTTATTATTCATAAAACTGGTTCCATAGCAAAAAATGAGTTTAATCTAAAAAAAAATCTTTCATTTCCAGTATGTTTGTTTTTAAATTTTATTACAATATTTTTTGTTAAATTAATTTATGATCTAGCTTTATAAAGTTGTTTAATAAAAATAAAAGATTTTTTGTTCAGTTTCACAACAAATAATGCGTTTTAATTTATATATGGAAAATATGATTGTAAAATAACGCGATTACAATAGGCTCGGTTCAAGAAACAGATCTTATCTGTTTTAGCGTGCTCTGATTAAAATTTAAATTCCCTTAGAAAAATGAATTTTCTTTTTCTTTCATTGCAAAATACACTGGTTACCGTTTTAAAAATAATTTTTTTTTCATTTACATAAAAATTAAAATTCCTTGGAGGATAAAACACAAAATAACTTTTTTCCTTTATCAGTTTTCTTTATTAAAAATGTGTTACATAATTTTTATTGGAAACATCTAAAAATTATTTCGAATCACTGTTACATTTAATTCTATTACATACAATGAAAATAGTAAATTATTTTTAGTAACCAATCACGTGTAATGTTATTTTATTAATTAGTATTTTAATCAATTTTTTTACAGAAATTAGCTACATAATTAGATAAGAATTCATCTATAAATAAAATAAAATTTAAAAATATGTATGAATTTATTTTTATTCCTTAAAACTTCTTATTCACTGACATATTAAAAAAATTTTTTATTGAAAGTTAAATTAATAACTATAAAGCAAGAAAAAGTAAAAACGTTTAGATACAATTTTCAATTTCAAATATATTTCTGTCAGATTCAAAAAATTATTTTCAGCAATGAACTGCTTAACTAAAAATATCGGACCAACTTTTTAGTTCAAATGCTCAGTTTTACTAATGCTAAAAACAATTATTTTAATTATCTTACATTATTTCAGTATAAGATAATTAAACTGAAATGTGTGTGAAAGTGTACACTTTAATATTAAATATGCTAGTTTTTAAATTATATAAACAAATTCTATCAAAAATAAGTAACTAAAACTTAATAAAGTAAATAAGTAACTTATCAAAAATAGATAACTAAAATGTGTGTGCGACTTACTATTATATTTTCTTTTTTTTCTCATTTTTGCTTGAAACTATATTAGTAATAGAATTGATACTCTATTTGATTAGGTGATTCATTTAACTATTTTCCTAGTATATATCATTCCGTAGTAATTTATTGATATATAAGGCTAAAAAAATAATTGTTCATATTTTCGTATGTTTGATAATAACAGCATTGGAACACAAGTCATTTTTTTTAAAAAAAAATACGATTCTTAAAAGTTGAAAGTCATAAAATAAAACGAAAATGATTTAAATCAAAGTTTAAATTACTTTTATTAATTCTTATAAAAAATTTACCGTCATTTCTATAAATATTAGCCCTTTTAAAATTTTTATCACATTTTCTATGGAAGGAACAGAAGTATATATATATATATATATATATATATATATATATATATATATATATATATATATATATATATATATATATATATAAATTGAGGAAATATAAATAAAAATACGTGATTATTATCGTACCATTTTATTTCAGCTTGACAATTTTAAGAATTTCTAAATTACTTCATTGTTAAGATATGATAATAAACCAGTTTTCGAACAGGATATATAACCTTGAGCAAAATCTATTTCAAAATTGTGCCAAAAATCAAGTATATGATTATAATGAACAAACGAAAAACAAAACAGTTTTTCCAAATCTTTGTGAATTTTATTCAGTTAAGATCCTTCTAGTGAACTGGAATGATCCATTTCATGAAAATAAAAAAAAAACTCTTATTTTTTATAATCCTCTTACATGATTCCATTAGGCATTTTATCAATGGAAAATTCCTAAAATACACTAGTTATTGTTTTAAAAAGATAAAATACATTACATCAGTCATTATTCACAGTAAAAATAAATTGTTCCTCTATCTATGTTTGTGTTGTTCAACTCTTACAGATAACAAATAGATTTTAAAATCTCCCAACATCAGTTATTTTAGAGTTCATTAAAGTACCGCCAATATCTTACCTTAGAGGAAACATTACTAAAACTTAAGAGCTATTGTATCAGAGGAACTGAACAAATGCCGTTTCCTTTTAATATGATAGTCTATCACGTTATAGCTGTGTTGTTTATTTTTTAAAATGCGCCGCAATTCGTTTCTTTAACTCAATTATAGCACATTGTTTTTAACACTTACTTGTATTTTTCTCCAATGTTAGATGGAAAAAAAGATTCATTGACTTCCTGCTCATATCGCATTGTTACAGGAATAGATTCTAAAGATTTTGCAGAAAAAACAATACGAGAATTCGAATTTTTCGTTCAACGTAGCCTCAGAATTGAATAAAGTGGAGGAAGGTAACTTTAAATAATAATCTTTTTTGTACATCGTAAAGCATTTTAAATTCGCACCAAAACATAAGAAAAATCTAATTTTTATAACTAGGACCAAATTAAATTTGCCATCTTTATAGCACATAAATGAATTAAAAAAAAGATTTTAAATTTTTACTCTCATTAATACCGCTCAGTTTTAATTCAAATTAATAAATTAATCCCTTAATGTCTTTTATTTAAGTTTAATTTTTACAAGTTTTGACGAATCTATACGCGACCTCTAACTAATGCTCTTGGAGAATCCCTCTCAAGAAGAAACCTTGATATTAAGATTAGTTCTACTATATAAAGTCAGAGTTTTGTAATTATAGACGAAGGAGGTAAGAAGCTGATACATTCGCTACGCAGGTGAGATTGAATAAAGTTGATTTTCGCAGCTAATGATTAAAAGTGATGTTTGACCACTGTGTTGAATAAGTCTATTTGATGTTAGTAATCCGCGATTGATTAGGTTTAGTTAAATTAGTTTTACTTGCGCCTATTTGCTTAATATTTATTGCTTTCTCTCTGCTACTCCTTTGACATTCACTTGGAGATTCAAGTGTTGTTGGTTAGTATGTTTGAGTAAATAAATAATTGTTATTATGAAAATTCCTAGTTCTCTGCTCCTACACCCTTTGGTAGGCAAGACGGTGAAGAAGCAACTTCAGGTGTAAGTCGCCCACAAAGTTATGTTTAAAAATTCATGTTGAGAAAATTACAAGAAAATATTTACCATGCATCTATTATAATTTACCTTTGTAGTAATATATCTAGTTCAAAATCTACAATATAACTATCCCGCTTCTACTTTTTGTGAATTTCATCAGATTTAAACATAGATAACGCAACACCAGGTTTCTTTTTTTAAAAAAATGCTTGATACATAAATAATTTTTTTGAAGTACGTTGACAAAAAAAAAAATGAATTGAAGCTAGATATTTTTACATTTCATAACCTTAACGTAACTTTTCTCTGGTAGTGGTTTTATATATATATATTCCTAGTAAAAATCTGTATTTAATTAGTTTTTTCTTCTAAAATTCACAGCGGATACTTTTTAAAGAAAAAGATTTATATACCGACATTTTACTGTCGTACAAACGATTATTAAAACAAAATATCTTATGTTTTTCTACCGTGAGAATAATTATTTAAACAAAAGAATATTCAACAATATTTTACTTTTCTCGTGTAAATGATTATCAAAACCGCAAAAATGTTTATTGATATTTTGTTTTAGAGTAAACATTGTTTTGTATTCGTTATATTTCGTTATATATTTCGGCTTCATATGCAATTACTTTGATATTTTTGCACTCTATTCTAACTTATTAGCTCACAAACTGTGAAATATCTGGAATGGAAAAAAAAATATCGGTAAATATTTTAATTCAAAAATTTTATAATGCCGTATCATTCTAAAGAACCGGTTCTGCAATGAAACTATAAACGTGGTGATATAAAGGAACTATCTTTTATACATGAAGAAAATGCAATACTAAAAAAATATTTCGTAAGAAAACTGGGTCATATAAGATTACAGCGGTAGATTCATTTCTTAGAAAATCTATTAACACATGACTTCAAATATCGAAGTTACAAAAAAGATTTCATGTATGTCTTTCTTCAGTTTCCTGTCGATTGAAAAATAATAACTACTCTTCTTACCGATTTTAAAAACTCTTTCAGATTTCAACGGTTTTACGAGCTAGTTATTTTGAGAAATGGTAGGATGTAATGGAAAGCACAAAAGAACCGGTATTTTATGCTTGTAATATTCTGAAGTTTGGGGGAAAACTTTCTAGCATCTCCTTATGATTTAAAAACAAGTTTTAATATAAGAATTGGAATTGCTATGAAATGTGTAGAATAAAAATTGAATTCATTAATTTCAAAATAAAATGTGTTATCATCGAAAAAAATGAAGATATGTATTGAATAAAAAAGAAATAATCTTTAAAAAAATTGTACAAAATTACTTAGTATGTTCTTAAAAATTAATTATGTTAATGTAATCTTTATCAAAGACAGTTATCATGTATTTCAGCGTACTAAGGTTATTTTATTTTTTATTTATGATTATAATTTTTTATACACAGAAATGGGTAATTCACGTGCGTATATGTGGAAATTCTTTAATATTTAGCATATGTAAAGAGTTTTATCTGAAGAGAATAATTTTTCTTTTCTAATTCTTTCTTTTCATATTATTTTAGGAAAAAAATTATCATTTTTCCAAAATAAATAAGAAAATTGGTTAAATATATCTAAGAATGTTAAACCAATAAAAACAATTTAATTTCCTCATAAACTTTTGAGAAAAAAACACAGTTCCTATTTAAAAGTAAAGAATTTGCTCACAGCATAATAAGTCATATAGCTTTGACACTGGTAATAAAAATTATTACTATACAAAGTTTGAAACCCGTTTAGCATTACAGTAAAACCTGTTTCTGTGCGGTAGATAGGGACCGCATAAAAGAAATCGCACAAAAAAATATTCGAAAATTTCATAAATGCTTACATTTAACAAACAATTTTGTCAACATGCTACAAAAAAATTTTTTATGCGGTGGATAGGGACCGCATAAAAAAGTCGCACTTAAAAAATATGTCGATTATTTACGAAGTTTATAAGAAAGTACTTCTAAACAAAATAAATAATTAAATTCCGCATGGAAACATTTTTAAAACATTTAATTTCTCATTGTATATACGGAGACATTTTCAAAATGCTCATACATAATTCAATGCTACTCATCGCAATCCATCTTTCTGTGATGAATTAGTTAAAAATCGCTTTCATCACTTTAAGGTACAATTTCAATTGTTTATTTTTTGGCACCATAAAGCAAGTGATAAGTTTTTGTGACGACAGTCAGTTGGTCAGATGCTTGTGAACGTCTCGATAACCGGATATGCATGATCGAAGCCCTTTTTGGGATTTCAAACTCTTTTCAGAATTGGTATCTATTTTTAAGAAAATGCTTTTCCAATTTTTTGGAAAGCTGAATCTCAGCATATATTGTATTCGCAGTCAAAGAATCTGGTTCTTTATGTCCATCTTCATAATTTATCAAATTATTGATAATATCACTCAGTGGCGTAATGGAGAATATTAGGGCCCCCTGCAAAGTCAGGTTTTGGGCCCGAATCCCTAATACATACTAAACGTCAGTTAGCCTTCGAGGCCCACCTAGAATCCTGCCCCTCCCCCTGCGATGCGGGAATTGTGAGGATGTACGTTACGCCACTGATGTCACTATCATTGAAAGATTCGTCTTCAATCCAGTGCGTGCTGCTAGTGCGTTGAGAAAAGGCATAGGAACGAGCATTGTCGAGAGAATGTTTATAACCAATGAACAGAGCGTCTTGAAGTGTATGTATATACATCGATAAAATCATTACAGGAGCGCTAAAACCGTTGAAATTCATATAATGTATAAAAAAAGATCGCACAAAAAAAACCGTACAAAAATAAAATCACTTAAAAAAGGACCGCACAAAACCAGGTTCAACTGTACATTATAGTAGATTAAATATGGAATATATTTTCCATCTCTCACACACACAAATGAATTATTTCTAAGAAAAGCAAGTAATTAGACAAAATGTGTTCTCCATAAGACAACGAAATCGAGAATACGATATTAATGTTTGAACTTTTTGATTACTAAAAAAATGTTCTTATATAGTTATATGTTTAAAACCTTTTTTTTTATATTCGCCAACATTACACGAAGACAAGCTTAATTAATTAAACTCATTCGAATTTTAACTCAACATAAAATTACACATAAGCACCGGAAGAAAAGACAGATAAATCTTAAGGAAAGCCTTTTTATATATATCAATTCGGATGAAGTTAAAACTGAAGGAACAATACATGCACACATATTTGACGAAAAACCGATCAACAAAAATATCAGAAAAATTCAAAACTGAGCATTTTTTTTCAATTACCAATAAAAAAAACCTTGAACACATAACAGGTAAGCAAATATAGACAATAAGAGATCGTAAAGTGTTAAGTAAGCTGTCTTAATCACCTGTTAATCGACAGGTTAATTCCTCTAACGAGCGAACTCCTGTTGCTGTTCGTTTCGGATGCAAATGATGACCTGCTTCAAAAACGTTAGAACTAGTTTCTATTGCCTTAGGCGAGGCGCCTTCTTCTCCATAACCTTTTCGAATATCCATAGACATCGATAACAACTCTACAGTAATGTGTCTCAAGACTTGTTTTTGTATTTTTCACACGTTTGGATTATAAAATGCAGCAATTCTTCCACTTAGACCAGTGGTCTTCAAACTGTGTTCCATGGAACCCTGGGATTCCACGAGTCACAATAAGAAAATCGAGAAGAAATATATATATATATATATATATATATATATACGAAATGGATTCAAGTTCTCTACGAAGTTTGTATTGTTACAAGTACCTAAAGCTCATCGTATTCATTAAAATGAAAATTTTATTTTTTATAATAACTTTATTTTGGAATACTTTTAAAACTTTTATTATAATATAACAAAAGAATATTAAAACACATTTTATCTTTATATATATACTTCCTACTGGATTGTGAATATGCTATTGTTTATTATCTCGAGATCCACGAGATAATTTTATAGTCGTTAGTTAGCCAGATGTCTTGCAAAACTAAATAGTTTTCTAATGGAAAATATTTTTCTAATAATAATAATAATAAATGTGTCTAATAATGTCTAATAATAATAATAAATGTGTCTAATAATGTCTAATAATAATAATAAATTTGTCTAATAATGTCTAATAATAATAATAAATTTGTCTAATAATAATAATAAATTTGTCTAATAATGTCTAATAATAATAATAAATATAATCTAATTTATGGAAAACAACACCTATAATGAAGTAAAGGGAACAACATATCAACAGAGTTGATGTTAAAATCTAAATTTAAGCAAGAACAGCTTTTAAATTTTAGGTTACAAATTCTCTCACATTCAAAGTACACAGGATTTCTCACACAGCTATAAAAATTTTAATGCCATTCACAACATTGTGTTTAAGTGAAATATATTTCTCAACGTAAGTGGCTACAAAATCGAAGCATAAAAACAAATTAAACTCAGAATATGTAATGCGATTGCATTTAACCTCAATAGACAGACTTCGTGTAAAAAAAATACTAGCATGTATCACAGTTACTAAATATAATGTATGGGTGACACTTAAATAACAAATTAATATTATTAATGAGTAAACTATGTTTAAAAAGTTAGATTAGAATTTTTTAATAGTAAATGAAATACTTTTTTTTAATTGCATTTACATAAATTGCCTATAACATGTTGATCTACTTTAAGTATTATTTTGAGATACATTCCTCGAAGAATGTGTATGGAATAGGGTTCCACGAAAATACTTTCTAGTTCTAGGGATTTAACGAAAGCACCTTCAAGTTCTAGGGGTTCAGTGACCTGAAAAAGTTTGAAGGCCACTGATTTAGACTAATTCTCTTCAGCACGTTTGAGCTTCGAGAGCCCGGATGTCACTATGATGTACCGTTTGAAAGCAAAAATTTAAAGAATAAATTATAGTAAAATCCAAAGGTGTATGTTTTATTTCTAGTTATAACTCTGTTTTAATTTTCATATAAATTGTTAGCATCGTAAGACATGTATCTGTTTGTTATATAATATTCTCAAAAATTAAGAAGTATTTCAAAAATACACTTTTCACTTAAACACATAAAACTTAAGACTTGTGCAATTAATTTCCCACTTAAAAATAGGTTAATTCTCACACTAATAGTAAATACTATAAAATGAACTGTTTTTTAAAAGATATTGAAGTCAGCACATACATCACTCTTAGAGCGTTTTTTTAAATCAGAAAAAAGTACCCCGTATCTTATGCCCTATTCTTCAACATTATACGGGTTGGATTTAATATTTTAATTTACGTCTAACTCTGAAGCAGCTAGAGGATTATTGGCAACAGATCTCGTAATTTTGAATCAAGATTAAGTCATGAAAATAATCCTAAAGAAAATTTTGAATCTCCTCTACATGGCAGGGTGGCAGTTGCACAAGACTCAACAACGCCAACCACGAGTTTGCGACCATGCCAATTCGGCTATTCCTCATTTTTTAAGGCTGTCCCCTCATAATATTATAAAGGGACAGTCATAAATAGTCAGAAGAGTAAGAAAAAAATAAAATTTACTAATGCAAATTAGTATTTTTTAGAAGAAAAACGTGCAACTAGGGATTGCAATACCGGGATACCGAATACCGGTATTTTGAACCATTTGTACAGTTTTGTAATACCAGTATTCACAAGTTTAAATACCGGTTTTTCGGTATTTACTAGAAACAGAACATATGTTAATGTTAAATTTTAAAACACGTTGGAATAGTTTACTCCTAATGATGGAACGTCTCTTGAAACTGAGAAATGCTATCCTAAAACAATGATCGAATAAAACATGCAAATTATTTTTCCGATAGTGAATTCTGCTTATTATCCTTATAACTGTATCAACTCTACTTCCAATAAAACTGACTGTTGAGGCATTATGTCGGAGAGATTCTAATTTGTTAACAACTAATGCAACAATAAATTTCATGTTGCAGCCACTGAAAGAACAGCACACATCACTATCTGAAGAATTATATATTACTTTGAAAAATCGTACAGAAGAATGTAATACTGAAATAGAAAATATCTTACGGCATTTGCATAATTATAATTATTTTAAAAAGAAAAAGAAAAAAAAAGAGACTATAAAACCAATTCAAATTTCTTAAACTTTTTTACCCACAAACCTATCCGCGTTCAGAAGAATTCGGTACAGTTATCGAAGATGATGATTACACTAATGTCGATAGTGAAAAGGAATTGTCTCTTGAACAAAAATTATAATTAGCGATAACTAAAAAATATTTCAACAAACCAAAATACAATACAGAAACCTACTATATCCAAAACTATCCGACGAGAAATCGATTTATTTGAAGATGAGGGATTTAAAGGTAATTAATACTTGGAAAAAGTAAATCAAGCTTTACTAACTGTACCACCAACTAGTGTAGATGCCGAAAGAGCGTTTTCGACAGATGGTAATTTTTGCATAAAATTACGTTCCATTTCCAGGCTTAATAGCAATGCAATTGATGCATTACGTTTAAGATCTCTTTTCAAAAATTTGTAATAGTACCACAGACTGAATAGGGATATTTACCCTGTTTGGTGATTCTTTAGATACTGTTATAATTTATAAGTTACAAATTATTTTTTGTTATAATTACACTCTCTAATAAAACTGGAAAATATAAAACATGGAAATACATGTGTTTTCTTTCTTTTTTTAAATAAAAAAAGTATTTTTACTACCGGTATTAAGATCTAAAAAATACAGAATACCGGTATTGAACTTTTGGTCCGATATTGAACTCCCTACGTGCAAACACAATGAAAAGTTGAATAAAATAACTTATAAAATAATAACGAATCACATATAATAGAATATATTGAAACAAGTAATATAAAAATAAATTTAAAGTCAATTCTCCTACTTATATATATATATATATAGTCAACAAAGAAAATTTTTATTTTAGCTACTTTTTATCAAATAATTACAATTAACATAACATGCATATACGTAAGACAGAATCACAATATTAAGTGGCAATTATTTTTTTAATTATCATTAAATTATCGTATTGTCACCCCCAAACAATCGTGCATAGAAAATTTCAGGTCAAATGTGAGAAAAAAACCTTTTAAAGTGTGTTGACACAAGTCGCCAAAAATGATGCCTAAGTGGCTGTATTAGTAATTCTTTCAATTAGTTTAAATCAATTAATTTTCATTAATTATAAATAAATTAACGTATTTTCATCCAAAATAATCGTGTATATAAAATTTCAGCTCAATAGAGCGCTTTAAAATGTATTTTATTAATGATTGAAAATTTGTACAAGATATATATACTTAGGGTATATAAGGAGATTGTGAACCAATAGTAGGAATTGAAAAAGACTTATTCTCTCTAAGAAGAAAGAGAAATTCGAATCAAGGTAAAGACAGGAAAAGGGCTTGAATTCTCGATAGATGTATTGTTGAGATTTTTAAGAGAAATTTTATAAATCATATTTGTTATAAAATGATACCAGTCTGTAATTATCCGAAAAAAATCTTTATATATATTTGAAATAACTTCAGCCCACATGTGAAAATAAGAAACCTTACCTATTATCAAGTAGTAAAAACAATGTAGCCATACTTTATAATAAGGGATGCCAAAAATATTTATAATGATACATTCGGGGACATATTATATTATAATTTATATAAATAAAGGTGAATAATTAATAACGGAAGCTAAATTAAACTTCAGTCCCCGAAAAAAAATTGAACAATGTGTGCCAAAAGACAACTTTTTTTTATTTCTCATACACTAATATTTCCGTTTTCATTCGATTGGACGTTAAAACATATAATTAAACCTTCACAGGATGTCAAACGGTCCTTTTCAATTGAGTGCAGTCCAACTCAGGGTTATTATTGAATTACATTATAAGGTTATAAAGATGACGTTTTTAATTCATAAAGTGAATACAGAGATTAATATTATTATGTGTGTGTCCTTCAAAAAGAGTTATTTGACAGAACAAAATTGTCATCATCGTGATCAATTCATACACAGATTGTGTGATTCATTCATATTTCTGGTTATTCTCAAGAATAATAAAAATTACTCAATTTTGGTTAAGATTTACTTACGAAATGCCAATGTTTTGATACATAAGTTACAATATGACTAATGAAATATATCTGATCTACTACTGTCTGAAAACAACGTCTCAAATGTTGCTATCCAAGGTAATTAAACTGTTTTAAATTCGACTGATCAGTACTTTTTGTCTTCACTTTTTCCCTCTAAACTGTTTGATTATTTGATTTTTAATTTATGTCCCATTTTAAACTTACACGAGGGTTATTGACGATTAACCTCGTAGTTTTGAGCTAGTACCCCCTTCTCCGAACTTTCATTCCACGCTAACGGGAGGACATTGAGCTTCGACAGATTTAACCTGCATTAGCTCCTCTACACATGGTGGGTGTCTTCAGTTATACTAGGTATCGAAACAACAACTGGAAAACGCGCCGGACTCGAGCTCGCTGTAATGACTACCGTAGCAACTCCAAACTCAGTGGAAAACGAAGTTATTTATCCATGAAACATCCTTTGCATCTAATTATGGTTTAAAAGGAAACATCAATCATCATTAGCTATCTTATGTTGTTCAGAACTAATTGAGAATAAAAGCTTTCGAATGTTAGATTGAGACTTAAATGAGGAATTTGCCTAGATTTTTGTTATTGTGCAAAATCAATGTCAAATATAGCGGTGTAACGTACACCCTGTAACTCCTGCACTGCGGGGGAGCCCAAATCCTAACTGACGCCAAGTATATACCCTTTTATGGTCCGGCTTGGGGTCCAAAACCTGACTTTGCAGGGGGCTAATCATCTCCGTTACGCCACTGGTCAAATATAAAAAAGTAGTAATGTAGAAACTTAAATTATATTACGGAAATTTAGGACTTTGTTTCTCTGCCCAAACAGTATTACGGTTCAAAAGCTTGTTTGTAGGTCAAGGGAGATTGCTCTTTCAATAACAGTAAATGATAGAATGACTTCGACGATAAATATGATCGCTAAGTTTGGGAACAAAAATAAGTATCTCTAATAAAATTCCAGAAAGTTCTAGATTGATTATTGGGCTGAAATACTCCAGAAGGGCCAATAAGGCACTTTCCATCCCGTATAAGGATGATGAAGAAAATCAACATTGAAGTCAAACATTAGACAGTGACTGTGTATTTCCTTTATCTTAAGTGAAATATTGTTTCTGAGTGTGGAATATTGATTTATAAATCTGTGTTATTGTGGATTTATACTTATGTGTTAATTATTTCCTGTTAGAAGAAAAATGTGTTGTAATTACGAGAAAGTTCGAGAATAAATTATGATTTACTCCGAAAGAACATACCTTTTGATTGCATGTACCTATCCTATATTTTACTGATGATCAATAACGAAACAATATACTATGATAATAAGTATATTCAAATTTACATTACTATAATTTTTATTCTATTTGGAGGAGGATGAAAAGTATTTATTTGCTTCAAATAATATAACATTTAGCATAAAAGTTCTAATATAATCCCTAGAATTTATGTGAAATTTTTATATTTTTAACATTTATAGTAATATTAATTCTCAACGAGTGAAAATTTCCCCGTGCCGAAAAATTTGTATTAACGTACTGAAAGGAAGTTTACAACGAATTATTTTCAATTATAGATTCAAAATTAATGTACCCTTTTTACGTTCTGCATCCAAAGAAACAAAATAATTTAATAGAAACCATAAAAATAAACAATATGAGATAAACATATGAGTCTTACAGATAACTATCACCTCGATATAACAATAGACATAAAAATTGTTTCAGAGATGACAATTAATTTCTTCTAATAGTTTGATAACATAGCTATTTTTCAAGTCCGTTCACATTCTAGCACAACCTATAAGTTATTCTCATCTACATTATTATGTATAACTGTTATATTTTCTACATTAAATTAGGACTTTTACATATGCAAGCATTTGATTTAGAATAATTTTACTCTAGAGCAGGGGGGGGGGGCTCATTTTATTCTGCTGAGCCGTTTACATATGGCAAATATTTCACGCGGGCCTCAACATGAAGATAAATTTTAAAAAAAGCATCAAAAGACCAAGGCAATACTGAACACTTAAAATGTAAAAAATTTATCAAAATATTAAAACACATTTTTGGTTTTAATACAATATTAATCTCTATCAAACAAAAAAAAATTTTTTTAGGTTTTATGCATTTTTTACTGAGTTACATTGTAGTATCGGTTCCCTTTCAGTTATGACCAAGCTTCCAGTTTACATTCTACTGTCATATAAACAAAGCTGCCATGTCGTTTGGTAATTAGATTTTTTTCTTTTGACAGGTCTCTTATTTTTATTTCAAATATTAATTTATCCGGTGAAGAATGGCAGCAAAGAGAAGTTTTGACTGAATTCCAGACTGGAATTAGTATTATTTGTTTATAAATTAAAACTCAATTTTACTTATAAAATAGTAACTAGTCCAGTTCCGATAGCTACTTCACTGTTATTTGTTATTACTTACCATTAAAATTACAAATAGAAAAAAAATCTTACAATTCATACCCGTAGGACATCGGAAGCAAAATTGTTAGATCTGATTGTTTGATTGATAGAATTTCCTGTTACATTTTTAATACATTGTTCTTAAATAATTGGGCCATACTTTTTAATATTTTTAATCATTCAATAATCATTCATCATTCAATAATCATCAATCATTCAATACTTCAACTTTTTAATCCCGTAATGTGGCCCGCGGGCCGCACGTTGAGTATCGCTGCTGTACAGTTAAGTCATTTCATTTGTTTTGCGTTATGCAAAATGATACAAGACAGTTGAGCTACAGCTCTACAGTTTTCATTATACACCGAGAGCATCTAAAAACCTTAACCATTGAACTATCCCCATTGATTTAAAAGGAAATATTTTTAAACTCGAAGACTCAGTGCCACACATTATTTTACTTTAGCTAAAAACAAAATGAAACTTTTAAATTACTACTTAAATTCCTCATGAAAACTTCGATTTTTCTAGTAGTATAGATATTCCAATCGAACGTTTTATCACAAAAAATGCACGAGCATATAATTCTCCTCTTGCTTCCGTATTCATATGGGAAAAGCAAACACCCTTAGATTAGCAAGATAAAAAAATGTTCGGTTAACTGCCTTTGCGGGAATATGTGTGCTCATTATGACAGAGAAATGTAAAGAAAGTATTCATGCACACAGAAAGCTGAATATTAGATAACGAACAAATAAAATACGAGGTTTAACATACATCAGTAGCTGCATCTTCTGATAAGTATAATAATTTTTCCCCTGGAATGAACTTAATCATCACAAACAAAAATACAGTAAAATCCGGCCTATAAAATGCACATTTAACTCAAAAAATAAGATCGAAATTCCCGGGTGCGCGATATAGGACGGGTGTAAAAATGAGAGTTTTAAAAATAAAAAGTAGATGAACAAAAAAAAATTATACTTCTACATACATCGAAATACTGTTTATTTTAAAAGAACTGACATTCTTTATACACTTAAAGGATTGCAGTTCTAAAAATACATTCTTTTTCAAAATCTTGGTATAATACCTCGAACAAAATTACTTCAAAACGCAATAGCATTACACATGTACATTTCAGATTTCTTCGTAAGAAAGGGGGTGTGGGTTATACGGCGAATATGCCTAAAAATTAAAAATTGCAGCTTGAAAGTATAGGTGCGAGTTATACGCCGGATTTTGCGGGAGTTAAATTACCATCAGAGTCCTTTTTTTGATTCAGCTATCAAAATAAAGTAATTTATAAGATTAAGAAATAATAACATAACACACATGATAAATTACAGGGGAAAAATATTAAGAAATGATAGAGATTATTAACGCAACACTTCGAAACAACTTGAGAACTATTGGGCCAGGTACTTTGGAACCATGATCAACCAACACACTTTTAAGTGAGAAATTTGAGTTTGAAAAAATTTGACGAAAACATATACATGAAGTCTTATCTTAAACCTCAGAAATTTCCCAGTCTTAGAAAAAATATCATTTCTTGTTTTTTTTTTAAATAAATAAATCGTCTGAAGAGGTTAAGTTAAACATAAATAAATTATATAAATTGAAATGGTGCTCTGTACATATTTATCATAAACAGTTTATATATTAATTCTAATGCTTTTATAAAGACCATAGAAGAAAAAAGGCATCTCCACCAGTCATTTCAAGATAAACTAATCATAAATTACTGTTAAGAGTTTAAATTCTTAATTAATACAATAAAAATTTCTTATTTATGTAAAAGGAAAAGAGATGATAAACTTTTTTTTAAAAAAAAAACGTAATATACCATCACATATTTAATTTTATTTTAAAATTTTTTTAATAAATTAAAAGGTTTTTTTAATTCTATGTAGCACAGTATTTAATATAATTTATTTATGCAGCAATGTATACGTTTGTTAAGAGATTATGTTAAATTATGAAATTGTTGCAAAAATGTTAAATAGCATTTGGTATTTAATATTTAATGTTAAAATGTTTAATTATTTCAATACTCGGTGTTTTTTTCATTATCAATGAATTTTTTCAATTATTATACATAAATAATTACTATCTTTTACTTCCCAGGAATATTGAGACATAGAATATGTGAGGATAAGATGGTATAAATACTCTAAATAATTTTTTTAAAGGAAAAATTAAAAAGTTGGAAATTTATTTTGGGAACTCTACCTAAATATTCCTAAATTATTTACAAAACATGTGTTATTTACAAATGTCAATTAAACTCTCAGAGGAACAATGTTTTTTTATTGGATAAAAAATTTAAATCTTAGATAATTGATTGTTAATCTAAAGAGTTTTAAAAAGGGGACAAACTCTTTACACAATTCACAATAAAAATTTCTATTGTTGCAGTTCATAAGATAGTGTTTAAAGAGAAAAAAAAATGTTTTGATAGCTCATTGTTGCGAAATCAAATTACGGTTTCGAAAAGTGAAAAAAAAATATTTTTCTTAGTCTTCCATAAACGCACCAGATGGCGTAACGTGCATTTTCCCCCTTCCTCTGACTACGAAGTCCGATAATTAATAGATACTTAATTTCATTCAACGAGATTTTGAAAAGATGCTTCACTGATGATGAAAAAATAAATTGTACAGATCAAAAGCTACGAATTTTATTCTATTAGCTTTTTAATTAATTTAGCATAATTTTTGTGGTACAACTTTCTTAAAATTGTTTCTATTTTTTACTTTAAAATAAAATACAATATTTTCGAAAATCCTACCAATTTAACTATTGCACTGCTTCTGTTTTATCTCTCAAGGTTCCAACTTTTCTTATGAACCTTTCTCGTATGGAAATTAAAAATAGTGGCGGTTCTCGCGGTTGACGCTTGAATTAATTTCAATTCAAGCTCTCGTCGGATGCTAAACATTGTCGTGATTTAATTTCGCCGAGAGTACGAGAGAAATATTGGTACTCAAGGGATCTTTTACATGCGACATAATTATATGACATACGGGCCTCAATTTTTGCATTCAGAAAAGTAATTGACTCTAGCCTAAATCGAACCCATAAGCTTAGGTTTACAAGGCGGTCAGGCCAAAATTGCCACCATTGAAATGGCTGTCACATTTGGGGAACTTTGCAGTGTCTGCAAAGGCTAAATTGCCAAAACGCCGCCTATTAAAGAAACAAAAGGTTAAAAATAGTTGGAATGTTATTTTTCATATGAATTTTAATACCATCCGAAAAATATCATTAGGATGAGTAAACACTAACGTTAAAAAAGAACTGAAATAATAATTGAATTGGCAACATTTTCTTTTTTAGCTGCTTGACGATCAAATTAGCACTAAAATTTATGTATAGCATTCGAAATACAACATTTATTAAGAGTAAAAACTTGTAGAAGCTGTGCTTAAAAATTGACGAGCGAATTTTTTTTCTATAAAAGACAAGGCAAAAGAGGTCAGAACCAATTTTAAACATAGAACCCGGTAAAATTGGATCAAATTATCTAGAATTAGCTCTGTAATGGAGTAGAATACATTTAAGTGAGACATGTTGTGTAATAAATTTCTTTATTCCAAGGTTTCATGTGGATCTCGAAAAATATACAGCAAAATTTTCTTTCATCATTTTACTAACAAACCGAACCACATAACATATAGAACTACTAGAACAACAATATAAAATTAGACGATAACGTTACATTCAGCAATCGATTGACTAAAAAATAAATCGGTACAAAAATTATAGTTGCCACAGTTGCAAGCGAAATAATTCATTAGTTTTATTTTAACTGTTTGAATTTCCCCACGAGATGGGGAAGAGATACGCTAAAAATTTCCTTTAGTAGCGATTATCAAGAATTTGTGGCATAACAATACCTCGTTTTTACACTTATTTATAATTTTTATATTTAATCAAGATTTATCATTCGTGGTGTTAAAAAAACACACACGCACACAATTAGAGAATCATTGCACACATAATTAAATCTTTTTTAAATAATACCTTCACAATTATTAACTGAATACATTACTTTTGTATATAGAAGTATGCCTGCTTACCGTAATTATTCGATTAAACAGTTACAGAAGTTGTATTGTCCTAATAAAATTTGTTAAGAAATACTTCATTAAACTTCTCACGCATAATTCACGACAAAGCCGAGGCTGCAAATATTCTAAAATGCATTTTACACTTCTCTCACCCAATCCGTTTTTATTCGAAAAAATTTTTTTTATTATGGATTTAATTAATTCCACTTCCACTACGATGTACGTCAATCGTTTGCACTACAGTGTATTTAAATATATAATTAAAATAATTGTTAATTAAACTAAACTATTTTTGAATTGAATAGTTATGAAATATTTCTTATGAATTATGATTAAATAAAATAATTGTCTTATTAATTATGATTAAATAAAATAAAAGAAGATAACGAACTAAAAAAATATCCGATTAAAAGAGAATTTATCACTTTTAAGCAAAACAGAAAAATCGTTTGCAATTCTTTCGATTTAACAGAACATTCAAAAACATTTTTCCAATTAAAACACGAAGAAATTTAGTGCAACATTTTAATATTTTCCTCATTTTTAAACATCCCGAATCGTTTTATTTTACAAATTAATCAAGATTTATCTCAAGTCGCATTTTCCTTAAATTACTTTTATCAAAATACTCCTTACGATAACATCTCTTCTTCGTTTCATATATTATGCAACGGCTGGTCTTAAAAATAACTGCAGCAGCTGTTCCAAATCTCTAGCATTAAAAAGAGGAAAGAAAGGAATATAGTTGGTGTTGATATTGTTAAGATTCATACAGATATACAATAGTACGGTTTTGTCAGATTGTGTTCGATGCCAATAATATTCTATTTAAAACTCATTATGTATTCAACAAGCTTTTAAGCAATTAGAGAGGGAGTGATATATAGTGGGCCACAAAAGTGTTCGTACACTTGCAATTTCTTTTAAAATTTAATCTTTTCGACTAATAAAAATTAATATATTGTAATTGTAATTTTTTATGATATCTGCAACTTGTTCTTAATAGAATGACATAATTATTTTTTTAAAAAATAATACAAACTATTTTTTTAAAAAATTAATAATCGAGAAGCTACTCAAAAATTACGTCACAAAAGTCTTCGTACACTTAACAAAACTCTCAACTTAGCTTATGTATTGTATTTCTTTCTTAATTTGGTACTTAGTATGATATCTTTTAGTGTCCACAACAACTTTTAAGCGTCTTGGTATAGATTTAATCAGTTTTTTTCTAATTTCTGCATCGATTTTTCTCCATTCTTCTGTGATTATTGTTTTTACTTCACATTCTGTGTTTATTTGTCATGTTTTCTTTTTTTTACATCAAAATCTCACCAAATATATTCTACTGGGCTCAGTGGCGCACACAAGGGGAGGGGGGTCCTGGGGGTCCGAACCCTCCCAAAGCCCTTGATTTTTTTCCGATTGATTTTAATTCTAAGTATATAGTACGCAAAAATAATTAATTACTTGTTATTAATGAATAATTTTTTATATAATGCTAATTATTTATTCAAAAATTAGTTTTTTACTGTGTTTTGTTCCCGAAAATCAGCAAAATCAAAAGGAGCATGATACAAGAATGGTGAACTTTCGACCCCGGACCCCCCTCCTTCAAAAATTCGTGTGTGTGCTACTGACTGGGCTAAATAAAGTGATTGAGGAGGTGTTTTCATTATTTGGGGACAGTTATAGAGACATCAGAGAGACATTGAGAGTAGTGTGCTTGGCGTCATTAGCCTGTTAAAAAATGAAGTCGTTTCCAATATCCAAATTTTGGGCGGATAGTTTAAAATTTATCCTTAAAATATTTAAATAGAGCTCATGATTCACAATATCAACAAAAAGTTCCAAGTTACCTTACTCTGAGGCCAATTTACACCCCCGCGCCGGAACACCTTCACTTCAATGCTGAAGTATGCAGGAGGAGGAGTTATTGTTCCACAGAAATTCATGGGATTTAACTCCTTATTTTTTTCATTTACAAGTTATTATAGGCTCATTGGAACTAAAAATGTTGAATTATCTGCCATCCCAATCAATTTGCTGTCAATTTTGAATTTTCTGAAACTTAATCCTAAGAATCTAGTTGGATCAATAAAATATGGAGGCGGAAGTGTTCTTGCGTGGGGGTGTAAATCGGCCACAGAATGAGGTAATTTGGTAATTTTTGTTGATATTGTGAATCATGAGCTCTATTTAAATATTTTAAAGAGAAATCTTAAATTATACGCCCAAAATTTGGATATTGGAAATGACTTCATTTTTCAACAAGGTAATGACGCCAAGCACACTGCTCTCAATGTACGCCAATGGTGTCTCTCTAACTGTCCCCAAACCATCAAAATACCTCCTCAATCACTTTATTTAGCCCAGTAAGACATTTTTGGTAAGAATTTGACGTAAAAAGAAAGAAAACATGACATATAAACACAAAATGTGAAGTCAAAACAATAATCACAGAAGAATGGAGGAAAATCTCGATGCAGAAATTACCAAAAAACTAATTAAATCTATACCAAGACGTTTAAAAGTGGCTGTGGACACTAAAATATATCTTATTAAGCACTGAATTAAGAAAGAAATGCAATATTTAAAGCTACGTTGAGATTTTTGTTATGTGTACGAAGACTTTTGTGGCGTAATTTTTAGTAGATTTTTGATAATTAATTTTTTAAAAAAATAATTATACTATTTTTAAAACATTCTGTCATTCCATTAAGAATACATTGCATATATCATTAAAAAATTACAATTACAATACATTAATTTTTATTAATCGAAAACATTAAATTTTATAAGAAATTGAAAGTGTATGAACACTTTTATGGCCCATTGTATATATATATATATATATATATATATATATATATATATATATATATATATATATATATATATATATATATATATATATATATATATATATATATATATATATAAAGAGTGTTTTTTTCCAGGTATAAAAGTTTAAGTTGGCATTACTTTCCAAGATGGCGACCGATTTAACAGCTGTCAAGTGATTTATTCTCAGTTTGGTTTGGCAACTCATCAAAACGATCATCAAGCAAGGCGTAGATTCGTCGAATGGGCCCAAAACGAGATTGCTGTTGCTACCGATTTTCATAAGCGAATTTTGTTTAGCGATGAAGCGCACTTCTGGTTGAATGGCTACGTCAACAAACAAAACTGCCGCATTTGGAGTGAAGCTAATCCACAAGTGTATGTCGAAACACCGTTACATCCAGAAAACTGACTGTTTGGTGCGCTTTATCCTGGAATCCTTCTTCAAAAACGATGAAGGCCACAACGTTACAGTCAATGGTGATCGGTATAGAGCCATGATTACTAACTTTTTCATTCCTGAATTGAACAATCATGATGTCCAGGAGCTGTGGTTCCAACAAGACGGCGCAACATGTCACACAGCTCGTGCCACAATCGATTTATTGAAAGACACGTTTGGTGACCGCCTAATTTCACGTTTTGGACCTGTGAATTGGCCTCCAAGATCTTGTGATTTAACACCGCTAGACTATTTTCTGTGGGGCTATGTAAAGTCATTGGTCTACGCGGATAAGCCACAAACGCTTGACCATTTGGAAGACAACATTCACCGTGTTGTTGCCGATATACGGCCACAAATGTTGGGAAAAGTCATCGAAAATTGGACTACATCCGAGCCAGCCGTGGCAGTCATATGCCAGAAATCATATTTAAAATGTAATGCCACAAGATTATCTTTCGAATAAAAAAAATTCATGTCAATCGAATGATACATCGTTGTTATATTGCAATTTGAAGTTCTATACCTCTAAAAAAAACACCCTTTTATATATATATATATATATATATATATATATATATATATATATATATATATATATATATATATATATATATATATAGTACAAATACAAGGGTACTAATTTTATACAGCCGCGATGAGTATTGCGAAAACTCTACAGGGTTCTACTACTCTTTTTTAATGACTTATCGCAATTCTCATCTTCACCGTCTTATCAAAATTCTAAACCTCGACATGTACAGCCTTTAATCATCGAGCAATAGTAGAACAGTGTTCACCAACCGATGATCCGCGAAGACTTTTTGATGGCCCATTGAGAAATTGGAATATTATTTATATTTTTATGAAGATTCAGTTTCAAAAATAACGAGTAACAAAGCATTATAGAATGTGGATTATACTTCTTTTTAAATTAGCCACTACTTTTAACGAAATTCCTTCTGAATTGATTTTAGTTACTTTTGCCGATATATCAAACGACATTTGGAAGTGAAAGCTGGCAACCATCATCAATTAGCGACATAACACTACAGTTAGTTGACATTGCTTTGCGTTGTTTGTTTGTGCCTGCTTTTTCTAATTCTAAGGGTAGGTGACCGCCCTCAGAGGATCTAGAAATATTTATTATTGTTTAGAGTGCAAGTAACAATCAGTATTGAATCAATTAACAATCAATTAAAATAATCAATTAACTTATCCTTCATATCGGGACCGGTTGATCCAATAAAAAGAGAAGAAAAGAAAGAGAAGAGGTTAAGAAAGATATTTTATTCTGCCTGAACTAATATGGAACACTAAACCATCGTCAATAAAGAATACTATAAAAAAACTATTTCATTGTAAAGATTATTTAAAATATTAAATCCTAATTTTTTTCTCTCAGTGAATCATATTCCAGAT
This sequence comes from Trichonephila clavipes, assembly GCA_019973935.1. Classification (NCBI taxonomy): domain Eukaryota; kingdom Metazoa; phylum Arthropoda; class Arachnida; order Araneae; family Nephilidae; genus Trichonephila; species Trichonephila clavipes. The sequence continues at coordinate 46,151 of BMAU01000953.1, forward strand.
AATAACCGGTTATTTCTGGTTACGAAGTAATCACAAGATATCTGTTTTTTTTTATCTGTCATGTTGGTGCTGCAAATAACTGAATGAAATTCCGACATTTTTTAATTCCACAAATTTAAATCAGAGTTGTGTTTTCTGATTAATGTTTTGAACCCGCCCTTCTGAAAATTAGATATAAATTGAAGTGAGATGTTTTACTAGGTTATCGATGTTACGTGAATCGAGAGGCTTACTTTGTCTTGTTTTTGAACTGATCTCTTGTTATCAACAACTTTTTTTTCAAGTGAAATTGTATATCCTTTATCTTATGTTGTCGTGCCATTTCGACAGAGAGTTTCTCTTTTATCGTCTCAACAAACAAAACTATGTACATCAACCATCGATAAAAAAGGATGCCTTCTCAAGTAGCAGAACAATGTCCAAAAAAATTGGCTGCTCAAATTAAGGAGTCTTACCTTCTTTGTCGATAAACTGAGTTTAATACAGAGATGGTGAAAATCGATACTTAAATGAGAACATTGTGTGAGGGCCGAAGTGTCCATTATATATTAAAAACAATTAATAAAGAAAATATTAGACAGAGAGGTACTGTAAAAGTAAATCACTACTTCAAATAAACATAATAATAAACTTAGTGGGAAGAAGAATTTGAAAAAGTAACGAAAGAAAATTGCAACAAAATTAATTCTTGATCTACCAATTATATTCCTAAATCCATATTGGACATATATAAAACCGTAGGCGTATTTTCAGCAGTTAATATAACAGAATTCGCACTGATATTTCCTTATATATGTATCAATCATTGTTGTAACAGTTTCTTATTTTTCATCGTAAGAGGGCGCGCGAGAGCCGCCGGATGTATTTTTGTAACTGAGTAGTAAACAGAAAATAAAGATTTCTTCAAACGGACAGACCGATTACTTTCCATCGCATTCAATCATAAGATCCCTCTTCTTTTCCCTCTGAATACATCTAAGAATAGTATTTTTAAAAAAACGATGAAAAAATTTACTGTTTTTATTGAAACAAAATACTTGCAAAACCCATGCATACGGAACATAGCACTGCTGAAGATATAGAGATACTATAATGAACTCTCTTTGATAATTCGTTTACTTTAACAATTATTAAGAGAATGCAAGACAACTAAACTTCATATTCGTACAAAATTAAACAATTACATAAAAGGAAGTTTGAAAATTCATTCTTTAAATCTGCCTAATTGTGTTAAATATCTTCTAATCTTAATGCTAAATTTCTATTAAAGTAGAAAAAAATTGAAACTAATCCACAGCAGAATCACATTTATAAATATACAATATACATTAGTCGTTAAAACGGGAAAATAAAATAAGTATGTAATCTATCACTTCGATGTAGGAGATAAAAACCTATTTAACATTAAAAGCAGAATATGAAAATTAAATATTTTATATAATAATGAATTGATTTTTTAAATACAAATGAGTAATTGCTTTAAAAATTATCCTATTTTTTAACATAAGAGATTTAAAAAAAGGGACGTTGCAATGTGTATTTTTTTTCCTTCCTAGATAAATATTTGAGAGTTGAATATATATATTGTTACAACGTGTAACAAAAAAAAAAAGAAAAGAAAAAAAGAACATTCCACTTAGAGAAAAATTCACACTTTGAGCGCAACATGCCAAATATGGCGGACCTACAGAGCGAATGAACTGTGAAGCGACCCTTCGTTGGCGAGAACGCAGGGTTTTTGGCGAAAGACGCCAGTTGCTCTCCTGCCCTATAGAAGTGATGTGAACACCACCTCTTTCCCTTTCCCTTTTGGTAAAATGTAAGTTATGTATCAATAGGGTTTTTCACTTTGAACTTCTTTTCAATTAAGGCCTGGCTCCACGCTGAAGATAACATTTATGTGATTAAACTTTAAAATAAAACCATGAGTCCAAAATTAGCTTCGTGTTTTTTCAATTATGTTGTGTGTGAGATATCTACACTATTAAAATTCGTAGGTAAACAAACGTATTTATGTATATATCCCAATTTTCTCAAGAACCACAAGACGCAGAAACTAGCAGAAGGTATCAAAATTTCGGGAATCATCCGAGAAATCCGTTTTGACCATTTATATTCCCATATTCCAATTAATTAAAAAGATATTAATTAAAAACCTTAAAACGCATTTAAACGCATCGTGGCGCCATCTGCAGAGAATATCGGGAAAAATTCTGTTTTTACAAAACAACGAAACTTTGCATATAAATAAATTTATTTAAAAATTAATATAATAAAATTATATATATAAAAATATCTTTCTTTCAATTTAATTATTTTACAACTTTTTTAAATAAAAAAAATGAGTCCAAATCAGTTCCTTTTTTTGAATAGGGTTAACGAGTTATAAGTTGTTCCGCTTGAAAAAAAATATTTTACACTAGAAAAAAAAGTCCATGCATTTGAGTAAAAATTGTGATATTAAAAATGATATTTTTTTTCCGCGTATGATAGAACAATATTATACGTAATCTGTACAAAGATTGATCAAATATCTTTAAAATTACGGTTAAAAAAACTATCTTTCTTTCAATTGAATTATTTTACAATTTTTTAAATATTTTCGTATTTTAAATGAGCAAAAAAATAAAGAACGGATTTAAATTTTTTTTTCCAGAAATTTTTAAAACACGATCTAGTAATTTTGAAAATTTCTGTTCCATACATAAATTATTCTTTTTTTAAAAAATGTACTTTTGGGTTTCCATGGAAATGTAACTCTGAAAATTTGGCTGCAAAATTAAACGAAAAAAATTGCCTTAAATGTCAGTAATAATCAATTAATTATAATTACATTTGTTTTTATTTTTGTTTCATACGTTTTAGAATTTTTGATTACAAAAGCAATCGTTTCAATAGCTATCTGTAAATTTTTCTTTTTATTAATTACTTATAGAAATTTGATTTTAATAAATATATATGTTTTTTAAAAGGATTATTTCTATTATTTCATTACTAAAGAAATTCTTTGTTAATTAAAAAGTACATCGTCTATTATCTATATGAAGTTTGAAAGCATTAACATATAAAAATGAAGCCCGAAAAACAATCTTTTACTTTAACGAAAAATCTACCTTTATTTTAAAACTCAATTCAATGCTTTTCCCCGAAGGAACCGATGGCGTGATTGTTAAATCGACTGCGCTTTATGAAACGGCAGTTCCCAGGTTCGAAACTGAGAAGGCAGAAACTTTCAATTTCGCATTAGGTTACTTTTTAAAGCTTTACACTTAGCATCAGAATCGTTTTCTTTTTTATTATTGCTTCACATTAATAATTTTTTAAAATTCTAACGCAATACTTTTTTTATAAGTCATACATCGAAATTTGTAGCTATACCTTATCTGTGAGAAGGAGGGGAAGATAGAACAATAATTTAACACTAAAAAGAAGCATGTTCGGGCTTTAGAGAAGGGAAAGAAACCTGTCTTAAATTAAAAATAAGTGGAATGAGCAGATTTTGAAAAAGGGAAATTTTTTGACGTAATTTTAGAAATCACTCACATTGTGCACGTACAAACACACACAGAGAGAAATGCTAGTGTCATGAGGAAAAGAGAAAGCCCGAGCAACGCCGGGCTAAGCGGTGGAGAGGGGTGGGAAGTCCTTTTGAAAATGAGTATTAGAAGTTCTGATTTTGTGAAAGAAAGGGAAAATTTATAAAAGGAAAGATAGCTCGTGAAACGCCGGGCCTTGCAGCTAGTTTTACATATTATGTGATTTCATGACTTTGCAAATGTCGCTTAATTACACTTCTGACCAAAATAGCCCACAGTACGATCAGTAAAACCGTAACATATATAAATATGTTTGTCATAATATATATATATATATATATACAAATATATATATATATATATATATATATATATATATATATATATATATATTTATAAATGGCGGATTGTTTTTTAGAGGTATAGAACTTTAAATTGCAATAAAACAACGATGTATTATTCGATTGACATGAATTTTTTATTCGAAAGATAATCTTGTGGCATTACATTTTAAATATGATTTCTGGCATAGGACTGCCACGGCTGGCTCGGATGTAGTCCAATCTGGACGTCCAATTTTCGATGACTTTTTCCAACATTTGTAGCCGTTTATCGGCCACATTTGTGGCCGTATATCGGCAATAAAACGGCAAATGGTCAAGCGTTTGTGGCTTATCCGCATAGACCAATGACTTTACATAGCCCCACAGAAAATAGTCTAGCGGTGTTAAATCACAAGATCTTGGAGGCCAATTCACAGGTCCAAAACGTGAAATTAGGCGGTCACCAAACGTGTCTTTCAATAAATCGATTGTGGAACGAGCTGTGTGACATGTTGCGCCGTCTTGTTGGAACCACAGCTCCTGGACATCATGATTGTTCAATTCAGGAATGAAAAAGTTAGTAATCATGGCTCTATACCGATCACCGTTGACTGTAACGTTGTGGCCTTCATCGTTTTTGAAGAAGTACGGACCAATAATTCCACCAGCCCGTAAAGCGCACCAAACAGTCAGTTTTTCTGGATGTAACGGTGTTTCGACATACACTTGTGGATTAGCTTCACTCCAAATGTGGCAGTTTTGTTTGTTGACGTAGCCATTCAACCAGAAGTGCACTTCATCGCTAAACAAAATTCGCTTATGAAAATTGGGAACAGCGGCAATCTCGTTTCGGGCCCATTCGACGAATCTACGCCTTGTTTGATCATAGTTAAAATGTAATGCCACAAGATTATCTTTCGAATAAAAAAAATTCATGTCAATCGAATAATACATCGTTGTTTTATTGCAATTTAAAATTCTATACCTCTAAAAAAACACCCTTTATATATATGCCATAACATATATCTATATATATTCAAGAATTTCGTGTCTTCTTTGTGAAAAGTAATGAGAGTGATAACAAATTTCAGGGACTATTTACTAACTATTTTTAGCAAATTTAAATTACTTTCTTTTGACTGTTTTGTTTTTCAAGCAATGAAAAGTCATGCTGCACCAAATTAAAATACAAAACAAGTTCAATAATCAGCTCAATAAATCGAGCGAAATATCTCTTTACACCAAAACAGTTAAGGCTAATATATATACACACAAAGAGATTAATTGGCCAAGTAAAAATTTCCTCACTTGATGATCACAATATATATAATTATATCACACTTATTTTCAAATTTTCTTCAGCTGTGGATATGCAACAAGAATATTAATTGATTAAGAATCGCTAATTGAGATATGTTTTATCCCTAGAAAGTATTTAAATTAAATCTCAAAATGGGCCGGTTTAGCGTTTATATCCTTACTTTTTTTCCTTATGTTTTACCGTATCACGATCAGTTACGAAACTATATGTTTCAAAACAAGTAATATAAAAGAAAAAAAAATTAAGTCAATTTGTACTTAGGCCAACAAGGAATTAGTTAATTAATATTAATTAATTTATTTATATTTTAAAAAACTTTATCAACATCAAGTGTTATCCACTGAAATTTTTTAAAAAATGTATTTGAACTTGAATGGATGAATAAAAAGTATTTTATGAACGATTGAATATTTGAATTTGAACAAGATATATACATATATATATGTATGTATGTATGTATGTATGTATTGTATAGTGTCTTCGCGGCATGAGGGTACTCAAAACAGCTGCCTCGAGCCGCAAGTCCTCTCGTTAGGTTGGTGCAAGGGGATGAAAGGTGGAAGATCCCTGACCCTCCCCCAGGGTGTTCTCTCTCAAAATTGGGGTGGAACAGAGTTAAATCCTACTGTCACCTGTATGGTGCTCAAGGCTAACAGTCAGCGACAGACGTACATCTAGCCCCTTGCATAATGAATTTCATGGCTCTCGATCTGACCACGTCAGACAGGTGGCATTAGCAACAACAACAACAATATATATATATATATATATATATATATATATATATATATATTATATATATATATATATATAATAGATAGATAGATAGATAGATAGATAGATAGATAGATAGATAGATAGATAGACAGATAGATAGATAATTGGCCGAATGTGGTATTTGTCGAGTGGTTTCAAGAAAACATCTTCAGTGGACGTTCATCTTTTTACTCACACACACACATAACGTAAGTGGACAATTTGTGACAGGCTCACGCGTCTTTTCTTTAACATGTCCTTTGGGTTCTTTGAGGCCAGAATTAATGGCAACTCTTTTCCAACCAAATCCAAGAAGTGAAGTGTGAAAGAAAGATGCAAATTAAGAGCATTTTAAATATCAGAAGTTACAGTAAGCGCGATGGCAATTTGTGGCAAGTGATGGCAATTAGAGGAATGTAAATAGTCCGTGGTTCTAGATTGAAGAAGTTTTAGATAACGTTACGTCGCGAACATTAGTAATTATACGTGAATAGAGATCCAGTAATCACACACACACACACACACAAGGTGCATACTATTGCATGCGAAGTATCGCAAGACCTCGTCTAAATCTAGTGTGATCGTTTACTGATGCTACAACAAGGTATGATGGATTATTTAATATTAGGATCAGTGATTGTATAAGGATTGAGTGTAAACGATTCAGTTATTGATAAAGGTCCGAGTTAGGTTAAGTCTTTATTCTAAATATACTGTGTGTGGTGTGTTTTACCATCGTAGATTCTCTCACATAAATTATTATAATCTAATTTGTTAAAGGTTTAAGTTGAATATCTTAATAAAGTCATACTAAGATAATGTTTCCTTGTAGTTCGTTTGTTAATCCTACGCCTCTATAGCTCACACTGATACTCCTAGAGATAACCACCGTAGGGGGATTATCACAAATTCACAGTTGTATTTAACAGATATCTGATAAGAACACGAAAGCAGACACATTAACAAAAGTGACAAGCAGCAGCGACATTTCATAAGACGAACAGCAAGAAAAAAGAGAGCGATAACACAAGATTTTCGATTTATACCGGCAGTGACTATTATATAATAGTGGTTCTGATTGGATAGAATGGGAAGAGGACAGGGATTTCGGACTAGCCGATTACGATTAAGATTACAATGTTATTTTTAAATCAAAGAAGTAAAGTTTGTTTAAATATTAGTACAAAGAGTTAACAAAAAGGCTACTAGAGGGAAATATTACATATATATATATATATATATATATATATATATATATATATATACATATATATATATATACATATATATATATATATACATATATATATATATATACATATATATATATATATATGTATATGTGTGTGTAGGGAGAGAGTGAACTAACAGTAGAAATTAAAGTACTAACTTTTTTTAGTTCTTTCAAGAAGCAAGTTTTGAAAAATTATACTCTCTTTATATAACTTATTCAGCAATAACACATAAATTAGACATATGCAGAAAAGCATGTAAATTTATGCATCCCATGTATAATAGGAACTTCAGTGCATTCTCTTTCCTAAAATGTATAATATTGTGGTTACTTCGTGAAGTATCTCAGACATAATTGCAAAATCCTGCTAAAATTTACAATATTTCAAGAAAAAGTTAATATTAAGTCAGTATAATTTTTTATTACGAAAATTAAGAATAAATATTTTTGCTCCGCGAGACCAAAACATCCGTTTCGTTATAACATCAATTCTTTTATATTTGTAGTATACGGTATTTTTATCGAAAAAAAAGTATCAATATTCAACCCATCATGCACACAGTGTTATTTTATTGTGTTAAAAAGATAAAAATTAAAATATTTTAATAAATGGAAAATTATTAATAAAAACAGAGTTTTTTTAACGGTAGTATTTATAGTTTTAAATTTAAGCTATTTTACCTAACAAATAAAAAATAACAGAATAATAAAAAATAAAATATATAAAAAGTTTTTTAAAAAAATTTACAAATTAAACATCAACTTTTCAATGTTTTGATAGTAATATTATTAATTTAGAATATATGTAATAATAAACTAGGTTATGGAAAATAACTGACAAGTACAATGAAGAGTCTAAAAAATCATTTTTAAAATGCTGTAATTTTAAATCATTTTCGAATCAAAACTGATTCCTGTTTTAAGCAGCCTATAATCAAAAATTACCGTTGTTAAATCATAAATGCTATGTTTAAATTGCATAAAGTATTTGTATTCATGAAATGTTCACTGTATTTTTCAATGTACTTAAACACTTTAAAAAACAAACAGTTTAATTTATGATGGTAATACGTTTGATAAAAATTCAAATATGTTTAAAATATTGTGAAGGTGCATTCTCAAATATTTATTTTAAGAAGTTACCTGAATAAACTACGAAATAACTTACTTTTTAATACAAATAAGAAGCGACAATTTTTTTAAAAATTTTTTATTAAAAATATAAATTTTATATTAGTTAATCAATATAAAAGAGAGTAAGGTTTTCATCTAGTCAACATAATCTAAATATTGATTTATTAAGTTAGAGGATCAAAAATATATCAAAAATTTTATTTTAAAGAAAATTATCACGCATTGGTTGAATTTTTATACATTATATATATATACTTAGATATAAATTTTAGAAATTAAATTTTCTTTAAAGAACAAATTTTAGCTGAAAGAAAATTATTTTCATATTTAAATTTGGATCCTTTAATACAGCAAGATTTAAAGATTGCTTTCATTTTCTAAACATAGAAAACGAATATAAAATTGAAGAAATGTTATATTAGTTTAATTTCACCAAAAAATGAAACCTATTCATAGAAAAATGGAAATATCTAATATGAATGATTAAAATGAATTAACACTGTTGATATATGTTTTTTTAACACATAATATTATAAATACTATATTTCAATCTAAGCACTGGTTAAAATAAATACAAATCAAATGAAATGCAAATATTTTTAGTTTACAGCACCCACAAACAAACAAGCTTTAAAAATATTTTAGAATCATAAAAAATTAAAACATTGCAAAAACAATTTTTGCAAAAAAATGTCAGATTCATTTGTTTCTTAAATTTGTGCATTAAGAATGCATGACATTTGAAGAGAAACGACAAAATACACAGCAAAATGTAGGATTAGCAAATGAATTTTTTCCATACTTAAAAAATATAAACTAAGCATCTACTTATAATACTAAAATAAATTCAATTTTTAAAAAAAAGATACAAAACTTTTTGTAGAGTGCTTGAATTCAAATGTTTACTACTGTTACCTAAAACAAATTGGTCCCACTTCATAAAAAAAGCTTTCTACTAAACGCAGCTTAGAAGAGCTAGAAACTTTTTCTAATGTTAAACCATTTTTTCATCAGTTAATTGAAGCGCCAATTCACGAATAATGATCTTAAAATTGTTAGGAGTCATATTTTTGCATAACAGACTAAGAAGCAGCCAGTCATCTCGATCGCTGTGACCTAACACTGTCTTTAGATGATGCTCATCGACACGCCTACATTTTGCATGCAAGACATAGTATCTAAACTGAGGCACCACCATGGCGAAAACTCTGTAGAGAAGCTCAAGGGCAGACAACACTGCTAAGATAATGAACCAAAACCACAAAAAGATGTAAATCTTCTCGTTCAAAATGTTGATTGGAATCAAACACATAGCATCGTATTTCATGACATCACCAGAAGAACCGTATCTGTGGAAAGTACATTTGGTCATTCTGGGAAATACTCTTATCATGGGATCATATCTCAGAGAGTAGTCCCACTCGGTGAAGGACAATACTTTAGTACCATAAGTGGTAAACTCACCACCAAGAAATACATCCATCAAATAAATCTGTCCCACAACATTGATAAAATTCAACAGTTCTGTTAACGCATACATTGAGCCATAGAAAGTGTGATTGCCAAGATTCTCTTCGAGATAATTCACCAATACTTCCGTCTTTTCGTTCTTTCCTTCATCGTTTTTCTCTGCACTTACAATTGGGGAATTGAATTCCATGACAAGATTCTGAATCCTGTGGTTCTCGGTGTTCTTCCATAAGTATCGCGGAACATAGAACAACAAAGCTTGCAGAAACAAGACGAAGCAAACCCACTGGTAGTAGGCGTGGTATATTCTGCTTTCACCTGGAACGTGCTTGTCGACACCAGGGTATGGAATTTCTTTGCCAACTTCTTTGTGCCATGCACTTTCTACGCTAAAAGTTGTATGAATCCAGCAATACGTATCCAATAAATCGTACGGTATATCATCTCTAGATATACAATCAATTGGGTCACCAATGTACTGGCGTCCGGTCACTGCTATACTGAAAGCAATCAGAACTACAAGAGTAAATCTGTAGTGAAGACGAAACACAAAACTGTCGATGACACATTTGCCACTTTTAAAAAATCCCTTCAAATCACCAAATAGCTTATCCATAATGTCTTGGAACACTTACAAGAGCACCTTGAATGTTGAATGCTAGTTACCTGAATGAAAGTTTTTGACTTGTTAGAAAATCCCTTCAAGGTTGGTCTTAGTAGCCGGGGAAAAAGTTAGTTTAGTTTATTCAAATCATTTGAGCATCTTCCATCCAAACCTTAGTTATTTATCGAAACATTAATGTTAGTCTTTGTAAAAATCAACGAAATTACAATGGATACCTTCGATGGTAGGTGCAGCACTTCAAAGTAGCTGCATAGAAACTCAGACTACCTGTTGAGTATTGAGATAAGAATTTTTTTATCTCAGGTTTCGTAGTTCAAGATGCGATTGAGTCGATAAGAGCGGATATTTTTCCTATTTCAATTCATGCAGCTAAGTATTAAAGTTCGCGTTGTTTTTAAGATTACGACGTATCTGTACAAGCAAATGATAAAAGTTGAATGCATTGCTTTCAGAGATTTATTGTGGCCTATCTTAAGATGCTCAGCCAATTATTTCTGATTTGTGTAAGCTTTATATGAATGATAGAAAAAGTTGTTCAACTATTTAGAAATTAAATCACATTACTTTTGATTGAAGTAAAAAAAATGTGAGGTTATTCATTAAAATAAATAAAAAATTTTAAAAAATCATTTAATTTTGAGAACTACTCTTTTCTTTACCTCATATTTTTTACTAAGATACCATAATTATTTTAAGGGTTTCAAACATTTATCATCTTAACTAAACTTTAACTCAAAAGTACGCTATTATTTGGTAAAATATAATTTTTAGTGGGTTTTTGGAGCATATCTACGTAATAAATATATCTTCTCCTTGACTTACAACCATCTGTAATTACAAATACAAAAAATGAATAAATAAGAATAGTAAATAAGTAAAGTAAACTATAAGTAGATTTTAAAAGTTCTCAGTAACGATGTTATGGCACAGTTTGTACGATAAGTACACATGTATATCTTAAATCATTGTGTTTTATGTTCAAACTTATACCCATTTAAATGGAAGGGGTGCAAAAATATAAAACCGATCTATTAGAAAAGAGTTCAGCCATTTTAATCAAGATCTATATTTAAAGAAAAGAAAAAAAATCTAGCATGTCTCTTAGAAACGAAAATCAAAGTTAAAAGCATACATATACAAAATAATAAGATATGTAACTTTTAAACATATAGTTATTTTTACAGGTCAACAATAATAAAAGTATTTTTTCTTTTGTATACAAAGTATTATTTCAATATACATTATGCAATCTGCTACAAATTTATTCACCAGGAGGTGATTAATGCAAAGTTTTCCCCCTTTATCCACCAGGTGGAGACGGAGATGTCCATTTCTTGTCCATAACCTTAATGTGTATGAAATGTAAATGGTATGAAGCATGCAATTATGTGAGTGTTGCTGATGTGTGTTCATATAAAGTGTATTTATTAAATGGAAAATATCGTCAAGAAAAAATTCGAAGTTCCATTACATAATCCTCATTTCAAAAACGGTACTTAATTGAAAGATCTAGTTCATTCGATTTTAAAAAGAATGTTGAGCTGGCTTAAATATAACAGTATTAGAATCTATAATAGCATGGCAATGAAATATATTTCTTAAATAGAAATATTCGATAAGCAATTAGTTAAAAATTCATATATTGTTCTGATCTAATGTGAAGTGGAATTAATTTCTAAGATAAGGTAGTGAATGTGAAATGCAACATTTCAAAATATTCAATAAATCTATCGAATTTATTTATATTTTACATGCTTAGAATTATATTTAATCCTGAATGTTACAAAAAGAAATCAAAAGTGTAGAAACGTAATTGAATTCGCAATAGAACATTTTCTTAAAAAAAAAACTCAAATAAAATTTCATCAAATATTTTAAAAATTAAGTTTTAATTTTAAAAATTGAAACTTGATTTTCAAAATATTTATGCACTCTATTAAATATTTTTAATTCGTAACCATAAAGGTTGACTTTATTGTGAAATCAATTTCTCTATTTACTCTTTAAATTCCATACAATTACATTTATTTCATGATTAACAAAATATTTTTAAAAATGTGTGAGGACGGCTGCTGTTTGATTGTATTTGTTTCTCTTATTTCAGCAAATAATTTTAATTACCTGAAAACATACAGAAATGTAACTAAAGTAAACTAAAAAAATATTTTTGAAGATAATAAAGAAAATTTGTATGCATTTTTATATTTTATACATATATGTATTTCTAATGCAACAAAGAGACAAGTACCCTTATGCTGTTCAGATATCCAAAATTAAAATGTAATAATGATGCCATGTTTACGTGCATGTATATATATGTAGATATCTAGTCTTAAAAATAAAATTAATTAGATTGTTTCATGATCTAATTAATTTTATTTTTAAAGACACCCAAGCCTATTTCATTTTATAAATAGTGAGGTCTTCTTCTAATCCCAACACATTCTTAAATCATGACTTTGCTCCAAATTGGGCACCTAAAAATGCACTTAATTTTGCTCTTATTATTGTTTGGATTTGGAATTATTCTGAAATGAAATTTATGCTTTGTCAAAAATTCATATAACACCTTGCAATTTTCATTAAGTCCTACTTTAACGACACGAGGACATTTATAGTCTATTTGTGCAATTTTTTTAAACATAAGCTTGTTAAATTATACAGATTTTAAAAACATTCCAATCTTTAATTATTCTAATTTATCAGAATTATATAGTCTGTTGATAAAATTGATAATGTTAAGTTTATATACATATGATTCGTTATTTAGAAGTTATACGTATAAGAGAAATTAAACAAAATAAGCATTAAGTTTTTCAACAGAAAACTGGTTTCTTCTGGGTGTTTCTTCTCGTGCTGCCATCTATGATGTTTTTATAGAAGTAATCTTTTTTAATGAAAAAGAATGAAAAAAATTTACTATTCTTCGTAAACCAACTATTATCAAGGTCATTTTCAATGCAAAAAAAAAAAAATTATTTTCACTATTACTTATACTTTTTACTGTTAAAAGTTATCTTGTGTTAAATACATTTTCAACTTTCGTTTAAATTTCGACAGAAAAAAATTCATTTTTAGTAAATGTTTTAAGCAATAGAAGTCTCTACTACCAAATATAAATGGGAATTCAATATTTTTAATATCTATATATTAAAATATAAATCACAAAATACACAAAAGAAAACTATCGCATATCTAACTGTTGCTTCTCGTTACTCTTTCAAAAAAAAATATCAGGAAAATTTATTACAATGGTATTAAGATACATAAAAAAGGATAAATAATGTAATAACTTTATTCATTTTATAATATCCCTCCTATTTAAGAAAATAATTAAATCCAAAAAAAAAAACAGCACTTAAGTATTATCATGCAAAAAAGATTTCAATAAATTCCTATCTATATTATCAAATATTTATTTAGTACTTATTTTGGATGTTAAATTTGACAAGAAATTTCTTAAGAAGTTACTGGCAACAACATAACACTTTTTGATGTAACTATCACTTGTTTTTTCAGTAGGTTTCCTTGAATTTCTGCTTTATATAACGCGTCGAAGTAAGATCTTGGTTCTAGTTGCTCAAACATATTTAAGTGAATTCATATAAATGGAAGAATTACTTTATAAATAAGACAAACAAAGCCAATTTTTCAGGAAATAATAATTCCGCAATAATTAAAATTTCAGACAAATTATCTGAACTACATTATAGATTAACTTTTTTGGGGTCACTTTCAGTTTTTAATCGTCCTTTTTGTTTCACTAAATTTTATTTCGACCAATATAATGCTATTTTAAAACTGTATTTATGAATAACAAATGATGAACACGAACTGAATTTTTTAATGTTAGAACTGAAAAGTAGATGTCGCTCCAGTACTCAAAATGCATACAACTTTTTATTCTAAGAGTAGCAACTTTTTTATTCTCTGGCTTTCAAACAAAAAAAAAAAGATTTCTTTTAAGAGAAAAATTGAATGAGTAAGACTGAACGATTATTATGTTCATTGAAGTTGAATACAATTATTAAACTAGATTAAAATGCTGTTCGAAAAGCAAAATATTGGTAGCCGATTTTATAGACAGTTGTGTATAGATTCATCGAAATCTTAATAAATTATTTTAGGATTGCTTCACATTATATTAAAGAACAGGATTTATTCTCAGAACTCACTTTAAAACAGAAATGTGCTACAACATTAGAATTACGTATGACTTTACTAATACAGAATGAACAGTGTTATTTATTTTATAACATTTCTCCTTTCTGATTGAATCAAACCATTTGCTCTTGTATGAAATGTGTACCATATTTCGTGTCCTGTGATGTTAATGAATTTTAAACTCTATTTTAAAATTTTAAGAGCAGAATACAACAAATGAAAATATGTGATATAAGAATACAAAATTTTGTGGGCATCGGAAATTTTTCTTCCAAAAAATACATTCCGAATTTAAAATCTGCTCTCTGATATAAAAAATTTAAAAAACAAAAAACTGATTAAGCCTTAATTTAAAAAATAAGTAACCTGTTATACAATTTATGTGTCAAAATTTTTATTTTCCTTTGTATTGAAGAACGTATGGTTGTTTTTCTCACAGGTCAAAAAATATTCTTAAACTAAAATAAATGCGTGTTTATCAGGTCCACTTGAAAAGTCCGAAACTTTGTATAATTCATTCAGCCGTCGTTTTTTCCCCCTTCTTCTGCTCTTTTCTCCTCCTCCCCCCCTTTGCTCAATAGTTTTCAGTAAATGAGGAATTCGAACAAAAGATACAACTGATGTTAGTCATAATCTTTTTTTTTTCTTTCGACTTTCGTCATTGACTTCAACGGCAATAATATATTTATAATATTTAAGTTTCCTCAAAAAAAGTGGCAATGTTATTCATAACAATATCAAGTAAATATTTAATCTTTACAAATACTACTTGAAAGCAAAACATTCACATCAATCATCATATTTCCATTGATTAAATTCCTAGCGATCTAAAAATATGGCCTGCAAAATTCACTGTTGTTTTTATTACTTCATTTAGTATGTGGTTGTATAATATTCTATTGATTTTTTTTTTTTTCGTATTCATTCTCGGAAATATACTAGGCAAAGAGATAGAAACATGAGGAACGAATCTAGTTTTTTAAAATAAGCTTGGTCGCAAAGCCACTATGAGGAAAGAAAAGCAAACTATACACAGGAAGAATTTAGTTGTGTGGATGTAGTAATAGATTATAATATTCTGTTTATCAGCCACTGGTATTGATACGTTGATATAGGCTAGGTTCAGATGTAGTTGTAACCCAAATCAAATCTCTGAATCATAATTTTTTTTATCAAACAAAAACTTACTTTTGTTAAGAGTTCTCAGCTTGAGAGTCAGGTGAATAAAAGTACCAATTTTTCTCATCTGATTCATTGTGAGTTCTTGTCCAAAGGGGCTGGTATATTGAAAATTAATGTAATAAATTAACAGAGTATTCTACAAGGATCCTACAGTTTTTTTAATACGTTCCCTTCATTGCTATTGCAATTTTTCATTCAGAAACATTTTTCCATTTCATTTGTTTTAGTTTAATTTATTCGAATGAATTAATTTTTTTTTTCTCTAATATAATAAAGAGTATTATTATTCCCTGAGAAACTCATATTTCTTTCATTATATGACCAGTTTTAAAGTTTTTAAATCATCCATTGTATTATAATAATTATTTTCTTTTAAAAAATGTTCACGAACTTAATTTTTTTTAATGAAATTCGTATAAAAAAGTGTTACTTGTTTCTTTTAAATTTTACGCAGTTTCCATTACATGGTAATGTAACAAATTAAAATGTAAATATTAATAACTCTACTTATTATTTGAATATTTTAAATAATTGTGAATATTTAAAATTCAAATGATTTTTCAAATCACATTTGTTGAATTACAAACGATGGCACTGTTACTAAACGATTTGTGTGTGTGTGGTTTGCCAGATTGACAACAGTTATAATGTTTAAAAACTCCAACTTTTTTTTGAGCAGTTGTAATTAGGATTGATGAATAAAGTGATTTGAAGGTGATAGTGTAATTTTACTTATATCTAAACTAAACTGAGCCAACAATATTAATAATGAAAAATAATTTATTTTTGTTATATATATATATATATATATATATTCACATTAATTGGTATATGGAAGCAAAATTGTTCTCGAATGATTTTTAGTTATTCTAATGACATTAACTCAAATTTATAAAAATAAACTTTAATTTTTAAATTTTCTGTATTTAATTCTCGGATAAAATATAACTTTTAGCCTACAGTTTTTCCTAATTATTCTATCTAAGAAATAAAAATAAATGTATGCAGTATAATAAAAATTCATGTTCTGTTATTTAAAAATGAGAACTCCGATTTTAGAAATATAGTCTTTATTTTTTTTACTTGAATATATAATAAAAGAGGGAGGGAGATAAATCTGAATTTTTAATGGTATTTTTCAGAAAACCCAACTTTTCGTCCAAATCAATTTCTTGCTTTCTAATCATACACTCGAATTCTTCAGTTTTTGATTACATGGCATCGCTCGTTGCTAATCACAGTGTTACAATTTTCATACGTGTGTATGTATGTTCCTATTCATGATATTAAATTCTCTTCTTCTAAGCCCGTGATATTCTTAAATAGCACCAAGCATCAAAATTTACAATATTTTTTAATAATTTAAAATGCTTTACTCTTATAATCCATAGCTCAATTTATTTTTATTTTGTACAATAAAAAATTAGGGAATAAATTCATCTCATTTTACAAAGAGAGATTTCCTAAAATTCAATATCAAATACTTTGTTTCAAAAAATGTAATTTCTTGTACATTAATTGCTTCTTTTAAAAAAGAAATTCTTCCAAGTTATAATTTGTACATAACATTTCCAAACTTTTGTAAAAAAAAAATCGTAGTCTAAATGTGACCTACAAAATTTTTTTCACATTTTGACAATCATATTCACAACTTTCTCACACTCAACTTTTTTTTTTATATTTTAAACATACGCCAGTCATACCACCTAATAGTAAACTATAGAACACTGGAATAACCTACGTTAAACAGAGTTCGTTTAAAAAATATTTATTTTAACCTGAATTCACCTTTTTATTATTAGATACAACTTTGCAACCTGAATTCAAGGATACCCATTCAGGTGCTTAATTAATAGTTCATCCATTCTTACACAATGAATAATACAAGATCATTAACTCTCTGACGCCTTAATGATGCAATCTTTCAAGTATTCGTGAACCCATTGGGAAAGGTTTCCTTGCACAACTGAGCATGCGCTGAAGTCGAATGAAATTCGTTGTAAGCGATTAAGCATGTGTGTAATTCTCAACGTTGGAAACTACAATGATTTACATGTAATATAAGGTTCTAATTTCATGGGAAGTTATTTTTTTTATTGTTTCCTTGGTTTTTTTTTTGCTGAAAATAATAAATAAAGTCAGTTATTATAAAAATAGAGTTTTTCAAGTCGATTCTGTATTTTAGACCTAATTTAGATTTTTACTTCCTTTAAATCTTTATATCCAAACAAATAACTTTGTCTCTTACTCTTTAAAAACTTAAATTTTATTCAGTTTAAACATTCCATACACACTAAATGGTAAAAGACTATTTCAGTAAAAATATTTCAGAAATATTTATTTCGTAAAAACTGTATGTAAAAAGCTAAATATGTCACTTAGTTAATTTTGAAAAACAACAAATAACTAAAATTATATTTAAGTTGGCTCAATACTATCATAGATACTACAACATACATAATTACGAACTTAACATTTGTAGTGTTGTATAAGCTTAGGGATAATAAGCATTGCTCTAAAGAGTGATCAATTAAATTATTTCTTTCATATCAAAGATAATTTAACGTAATGCATTGAATAGAACATACAGAAAGAAAATATCTTTTTAAGTAATAAAATGTACAATGCTTAGCAGCAAATAAAAATTATTTAAATAAATAAAAGTTTTTTAAGATAGTTATCTCAAAAATATTCACCGAGGGAATCAATTGTTTTAAAAAGTTGTTACATAAGCGACAAAAAACAAAAACACGCCGATTTTTATTTACGGAGACACATTGAAAAACATTACCAGGTTATTTTATGCAATTTTGTTTTTCTTTAATTAATCCATCCTTCTGTATGAAATAAAATTGTGTAATACAGAGTATTACTACAATTATTCTAAATTAATTTCAAGACTTTAAAAAGTCATAAAATGCTATATTAATTTCCTAAATGTGCATATTACTTTAAGCAATTTTAAAAAATTTCATATAAAGGGTGTTTTTTTATAGGTATAGAACTTTAAATTGCAATAAAACAACGATGTATTATTCGATTGACATGAATTTTTTATTCGAAAGATAATCTTGTGGAATTACATTTTAAATATGATTTCTGGCATAGGACTGTAACGGCTGGCTCGGATGTAGTCCAATCTGGGCGTCCAATTTTCGATGACTTTTTCCAACATTTGTGGCCGTATATCGGCAATAACACGGCAAATGTTGTCTTCCAAATGGTCAAGCGTTTGTGGCTTATCCGCATAGACCAATGACTTTACATAGCCCCACAGAAAATAGTCTAGCGGTGTTAAATCACAAGATCTTGGAGGCCAATTCACAGGTCCAAAACGTGAAATTAGGCGGTCACCAAACGTGTCTTTCAATAAATCGATTGTGGCACGAGCTGTGTGACATGTTGCGCCGTCTTGTTGGAACCACAGCTCCTGGACATCATGATTGTTCAATTCAGGAATGAAAAAGTTAGCAATCATGGCTCTATACCGATAACCATTGACTGTAACGTTGTGGCCTTCATCGTTTTTGAAGAAGGATTCCACCAGCCCATAAAGCGCACCAAACAGTCAGTTTTTCTGGATGTAACGGTGTTTCAACATACACTTGTGGATTAGCTTCACTCCAAATGCGGCCGTTTTGTTTGTTGACGTAGCCATTCAACCAGAAATACGCTTCATCGCTAAACAAAATTCGCTTATGAAAATCGATCATTATTTTCGAAATAAAATTGCATAATTTGAAAGCGTTGTTCAGCGTGAGTCTATCCATGATGAATTGCCAAACCGAATTGAGAATAAATCCCTTGACAGCTGTTAAATCAGTCGCCATCTTGGAAAGTAATGCCAACTTAAACTTCTATACCTGGAAAAAAACACTCTTTACATATAAAATCTTTACTTATTGAAGTTCTTTATAAGACAGTAAAATATGTTTGCAGTGTTTTTGTATCTAAAAGTAAAGCTTTTTACAAATAGTGTCAAACGATTTTCTTTTAGCTTTAGAAAAAATCTTTTAAAATAACAAACTTATAAAGACTTAATTTTTTGTCGTATACCAAAAACTGAAAACTGATATTTTCACTGTAATAAGGAAAAACACGCGCTGCTTTTCATTTCTTTACAATTTAAAAACAACCTTAAACTGTCTACATTTTGAATAATCTGCATAAAATTATCATTCTCTCACTCATTTTGAATTTGTAAGCATAACATTAATCCTACGGAAAATTCTGCTTCCCAGACGAAACCAGTGCATTGATTAGAATCGATTAAAATACATCTGAAAAAGCCAAACGATAATGAAGATTTCTTCAGAATTACATTTCTAAAAATACTTATATATCGGTTTTAATAATTCATTTGAAGATTTTCACGTCTTCAAAAATTACTTTTAGGAAACGTATATAATTCCAGAGAGAAAACTTCACTATTTTTAAAGTTTCAAATACCCTTTATTTCATTCAAATCGATACTCTAGTCTAAGTTTGAGGCGAAAAGAAGAATTTCCATTAGGGTTACTTCACGTTCAATTCAAATTCAAAATGGCTGGTGGACAGGAACCATAAAATTTTGTAGATGAAAAAATTAACAATACACACTTTGAAGTGATTATTAGTTTGATATTCACTTGGAGGCAATGAAATTCGTCCCTCAACATCCTAGCATTGACTGTGACGTAGTAATAAAAATAAACCACAATTTAATGCTACATCCAACCATCATCTGTGTTATAAATGCGCATTTTCAATGAGATCGTAAAGAACGAAAGTGGCAATGAAAATTTAAAAGAGTGATATTTATTGCGAGATTCTCTGGCGTAGAACATTTTGTAGAAGTACGGCCATCAATTAAACGGCATTCTAAAGTCCTCAAAATAGAACTGAAATTAAAATTCTATGCAATTGCTAACTCATAAAAATCGTTTGCTTTAATTTTATTGTAGTAACTGATGCTCTAAAGCAGTGGTCTTCAAACTGTGTTCCACGGAACCCTGGGGTATCACGAGGCCTATTCAGGGGTTCCACGAGTCACATAAAAAAAATGAAAAAAAAAATTATAAATGCGCATGTAAAATGGATTCATGTTCGCAATAAAGTTTATATAACCATAATTTGATACACGTTAGTAGAACTTTTTGAAAAACAAAACAGTTTTCTAATGGAAAATGCTCTTTTTTCCTCTTATGTAAAAAAACCCCTCTAAAACGAAAGAGAGAGAACAACCTATTCACATATCAACAGATTTGACGTTAAAATCTAAATTTAAGAGAGAACAGTTTTAAAGTTTTGGGTTGCAAATTCGAACACAGCACACAAATTTTTTCACACAGATAAACATTTTAATGCCATTCAGAACAATGTATTTAGGGGGAAAGTATTTCTCAATGTGAGTGACTACAAAAACAAAATATAAAAACAAACTACGCGCAGAGTATGAAATGTGTGATTGCAGATAATTTCAATAGAGTTAGACCGTTTGTGTGTTAAAAATACAAGCAATATCCCAGTTACTAAATACAATGCATGGTTCGGTGACACTTGGATCTCAACTAAATATTATGAAAATCTGAATAAATTATATTCAAATTACATTAAAAAATTTTTAATAACGAAAGTAACATTTTTTAGTTGTCCTTACATTTAGCACGTATAACATGTTGATCTACTTTAAATATTATTTTAAGACATTCTAACTATGTAACGAATGGCAAAATCGAATGGCTTAGATCGAAAAAGTTTGAAGATCTCTGCTCTGAAGGTACGTACCGTAGGGTGTACAAGTTTGTCAAACTTACTGAATGACTTAAATCCCTGATTCGAAATAACTAAAACTAATTATTCTCAGATTGACTATTTATATTTTTGGCAAGGAGGGAGATTAAAAAATAAAATAAAAAGATTTATACACTAAAATTCAATAACAAATGAAGCAGTATTCAACACTCTCATTAAAAAAGAAGTAAAAAATAATGCAATTGAACACAAATGCATTGTGTGTATAATAAAATCCTGAAAACAACACGAAATCCCCTCTCACCTTAACCCTCTATAGCTGAAGAATCTCTTTAATCTCACAAGGAGAGGGCACGACTAAGGAAATTAATTCATTTGGGGTCGAGAATTGGTGTAATAGTAGTACTCCTTTAGGGTGTTCAACCCTCAATGTAATTCCGCCGAATGGCCAGTCAAATCGGAGAAAATAACCTTCGAAATTCATGCTTAGCTTTTACACAATTAAATTTCAATTTCATTCAACGATTTCGTAGCTTGGTTGATATATCGTCTGCATACTATACGCGAGGTCTGGGTTCAATTCATCGGTCAATATTTTTTTCATTTCAATTTTAAATAATAATTATTTTAAGTAATTTGAATCAATAATTATTTTAAATAATTTTAAATAATAAATATTTTTATTAATAATAATTTTAAATAATTTTAATAATAAATAATTTTAATAATAAATGTATTTAAATAATAAATGTATTTAATTGTTTTTACTTTATAAAATACAAAATAATTACATAAAATATCATTTAATATTTAATAAACCTTTCATAAATAAGTTTATTTACTTTTTAAAATAAATTAAATGAAATGAAAAAAAAATTAACCAATGCATCGAACCCAGACCTCACGCATAGTATGCAGACGATATATCAACCAAGCTACGAAATCGTTGGAGGAAATTGAAATTTAATTGTATAAAAGCTAAGCATGAATTTCGAAGGCTTTTTTTCTGAATTGACTGGCCATTCGGCGGAATTACATTGAGGGTTGTACACCCTAAAGGAGTACTACTATTACACCAAGTCTCGACCCCAAATGAATTATTTTAGTCGTGCCCTCTCCTTGTCAGTAGAGAAGCATACAATCTAAACCAAAGGCGAGTTTATTTTTGAAAGCAGATCTCGTAAAAATCGAAAATATACCATCCTAATAAGAATTGAATAGCATGAATAAAATATCATATTGAATATGTATACAAAAGGAATTATGCGTGTTGGAACTTATTTTAGAAGTTACGAGGAAATTATATTTAAGTTCAAAAAAATACAAGATATGAGAAAAGTTCATATCTGGTATTTCAAATAATTCCTTAGGATTCAAGAAAAAATATTATTGTAATACACATGTGTAGATTCAAAAATTGATTTCGAAAAGATTACAAAATCAGAAACTATATATCTTTTTTAAAAAATTTGTTTGGATGCAAATTTGATATGAGAAATGATTTGTAAATCTTCCCATTCATTAAAATGTTCTCGAAAGATTTCTAAAAATACTCATAAGTTAAGCATTATAACAAACAATCTATATTAAAAATAAAATGGCTTAAAGAGATATGAAAAATAGGTTTGATTATTCAATTCAATTAATTCAAGAATTATTTGTAACTCAACAATTGAATTTACTTTTGCCTACAATTGCATAAGCTTTCCAAAACTATGTGAACAAATTTTGAGGATTCTTTCTCCCTCTTTATAAGTTGAAGGAGAACTTAATTGCTATTCTCCTTTTAAATAAAACTCTGTATGCATCAAAATACATTACTATAAAAAGGCCTCTGGGAGAACATTTTTTTATTTATATTTTGTTTCATTATATATTATTTACATAAATAGCATGCTGAAAGTCAAGAAGAGGAGTAAGAAAAGTAAATTGTGCCTTTTTATAAAACTGCTTTTCAATTACTTTATACTTATATATTAATATTGTCACTCAAACATAAAGTTGAATGAGTTTGCAAAAAAATATTTGGACTAAATATCTGCACAGTAAAAACCACACTTTGACCCCATTTTTCATCCTAATCTTACATAATTTATTAAAAGTTATGTCATCATTCTGGTTTTTATATCCATTAATGCTACGTTTGATTTAATTTTGTTCTAAGTATAAATAATTTCATATAGATTAAATACTTGTAAAAGTTCTCAATAATATATTATATTATCTACAATAGAATTATCTCTTAAATTTAAAAAGTTATAATCGAAATGAAAGTCGAATTTATGTTCATAAACTGTAATCATAGAACCTAAAAATATATCACGACACTCTTTTAAATAGATTTTTAAAAATAAATTCGACACGTGGGTCTAAAACCTATAATTAAATTTAATTTTTTATTTGAAAACATATTTACATTAAATAATAATCAACTTCGATAACTAACAAAAACATCGTTGCCTTACTGAAGAAAGCATGTCCAATAAGAATATTAAAATAAGTAAAAATAACTATAAAATAAATGGAAATGAATATGCTTATACAAAAAATATAGATTGAAAACACATCTCGAGGTGTGAAAGGGAAAACAAATTTAAATTGGAAATAAGTGAGTAAGCAGAATTTATATGAAGTAATTCACATCTTTTGATATGTATTTCAACACAAATATCACTGAGCAATCTATGGTACACTTTTATTTTTCTCTTTAATAGAAGATTTGTATAAAAAATATTCAATTTGACATTTTTTTAAGTTAAATTTTCCAAATAACACTAGTTATATATTATTACTTGAAATTTAATTAAAAAATCAGATTATTTTAGTATAAAACAAGACTTAGGATATTTTTTTTTAAAAAAATTAATTGATCAAACAAAAAAATGATTAGTTAACAAAAAAAAAAAACAGAAAGAAAGAATTACTTTGAAGATATTTTAATTAAAAAATTATCATGAAAACACAAACCTAGCATTAATAATGTTAATATATGAAAAGAATGTCAATATCAATGTATGAACAGCCAATATATAAACATCAATAAAAAATTACGATTAATTTTAAAAGCAAAAAAAAATTTTTTTTAATTACGAATTATTTTGCCACAAATTTTCATTTTTTAAAAATAAAACTTATATATTAAAAAAAATTTCATTAGAGAAAAACATTAATAAAAAATAATTCACTCAGACATAATGATTAAATACCATGTTTTTCAGTTTTTTTAAATAATTACTGGGTATGATATTATTTTTTTAGTATTAACGTACTGGATTATTAGCCAAATGCAAGTAATTATGTGTTACGATATCTGATCCAAATATTTCATATCTATTAGATCATATTTTAATAAAGTAATAACAAGAAGATAATAAGAACACGCCAATTCACAAAAAAAAAAAATAACAAATTACCAAAATTACAGAGCTAATACATTTTAATGGATTTCTCGAGTATTATTGTGCTGATTTTCGTAATAAATAATCATATAAAAATAAAGCTTGAATATTACAAAAGACAACATTTGAGCAAATACTTTAAATACTATGTAATCGAACAGCTAAAAAGAATGTTATCAAAAAGAGGTAAAAATATATTTGTGCTTAAAAGTTTTATATCAAATCGTCTGATATTTTTCAGTAAATTTGACAGTTCTGCATTTCAGAGAAAATTCCAATGAGTCATATCAGATCTATAAATAGAATACATGATTAACTGGAGAAATTTGAATAAATTAATGCTCGAAAAATTAAAGAATTCCTTATTTTTGCAGTCTCTTTTTTAACCAAAACTTCTGATTAAAAAAATTCGAAATTCTCATAAACATTGGAATAATCCGTTGTTATAACATATCGAATAATTTCTTTTCAGCAAATGTTTATCGTTTGCATGAAACTACTGTATTTAACAACGCGTGTATCGAATTTTAGATGTCGTCTTCATCGGACGCATACAGTTCTTGAAATTCTGTGGAAGTCAAATTCACAAAAACATCGTAAGGATCCCACTCCGGTTCAAGAGATAAAGCTTCAAGATAACTCGATCGACGATTGGCTTCCTCGGCCTTTGCTTCTGAGAAATTAATTGAATGCTTTTTTAGAATAATGTACTTCACAGCGTTTATACCACAAATATATTTCCATTCAAAAGCTACTACATTCAGTTTTTATACAACATATATTACAACATCGTACAGTTAGTTCCTAAAGGTCATATGTTTATGGGAAATATTTAAAACTTTGACAAAAGGCAAGCACAAGCAAAAATACCTTGTTTTGGCAAGTTTTCAATCAAATTTGATGGGTTTTTTTATATAAAAATAATATAAATAAATATCCAGTTAGAAAAAGTAAAATTTTGTAAAATTTTTTAAAGAATTTGGTAAACATTTATTAAATTGTTATGAAACAAAAGATATAGTCTTATTTTTTAAAAAAATATTTTCAATGGTATAGATTATCTGAAGATATATGAAATAGCAGTTTTTGAAGAAAATATCTTTAAAATAAAACTTAACATAATTCCATAGCAATGTATTCAAATAAAAAAATTAAATCTTATCTTAATAATTCTCAAAACTAAGAACACATAACCGATGAATAACACATGTGAACGCCAAAATTCATTTTAATATAATAGAATATTCATTTTCATAAAGATAATAATAAGAAAACAAGGTATTATTCGAGGCAAATGCTTTTTAAGTGCTATAATTAATTTCATCATTGAAAGATTTTGATCCAAATAATTATTAATCGTTCCCAATAATTCATACTGTGAAAAAATATACATAGTTATTATTTTACATATATTACAGATAGGGAACAAGAAAGCCTGTTTAATTTTTGATTATAAAATTTATGCATCTTTTTTCAATTTATATAGTATGAATTCTACCAAAAACTCAAATTATGCGCAAAAGCAGTAAGTAAAAACTTCGATTTAATTCTCATTTAAAAAAACTGACTAATCAGCAGAATATACATGATCAAAAACTATCACAATATTTAAGCGTGTAGCCAAATTGTGAAAGACAGACAGTTTATTAATACTTTTTTGAATCGAGCGAGTTTGTTATGCTAATGACTTATAGTCTTCTAGCGAACGCTTATTTAGTAATTTCTCACCTTCTTTCAACTCAACGGCAAAGTCATGAATTATTTCTTTAAAATACACGGAATCGACATTTTTGCTTAGCAAATAAATCAAGAACCAATCTCCTATCTTAATGTGCGACATAACGACATGTAGGTCTTTTTTGTCCAACAGTCCGCACTTATAGTTGAGCATAAATGTGCGTGCAGCTGGCCACAATATAGTCACAAACCTAAACACCAACATTCCTGCAGACAAAGCAGCTAAAATAACGAACCAAAACCAAAGGAAAACGTACAGCTTTTCGTTTAGAATATTGATGGGTAGAATACACAGGGCATCGTGCTTCTTAATGTCCCCGGAAGAACCAAACTGATGGAAGGTACATTTTGTCATTCTTGGAAACACATTGATCATAGGATCGATTCGGTTTTCTTGGTCATCGTTGGTGAATTTGATGACATCAATTCCGTAGGTGGTGAATTCACCACCAAAGAAAACATCCATCAAATAAATCTGACCGAGAACATTAAGCAAATTGTAAATTTCAAGGAGAGTGAACCACATTAAGTATCCATTATGGCTATCAATATGAGTTTTCAGGTATTCCACGAGCAGGATTTTGCAAAGGGATCTATCCTCGGGCTTAAGAACACAGCAGTTGAGACCCATCACCAGTGTTTTCACTTTGCCACTATCGAAGAACTTCCACATGTAGCGAGGCATGTAAAACAAAATAGCTTGAAGAAAAAGAACAAAGCAGACCCATTGGTAGTAAGAATGATATCTCCTTTTTTCCCCGGGAGTGTACTTGTCGATGCCCGGATGGGGCACTTCAACTCCAACTTTTTTATTTAGAGAATCCGGTAAGGTAAAGGTGGAATGGACCCAACAATACGTCTCCAAAACATTCTCAGGTATGTCATCGTTCTGAATGCAGTCGATGGGGTCGCCGAGGTACTGGCGACAACTTACGAGGATACTGAAAGACACCAGCACTAGAACCGTAAACCGGTAGTGAAGCCTGAAGACATTATTGTCGTTGCATATGGCATCGACTTTGATGAAGTCCTTAAGATCATTGAAAATCTCAAACATCTTGGCCTCTCAGTAGATGTTGACAAGTATCACACTTCAAGTTCCATCAATCTTGCCCAGATCATTAATATCAATGAAGCACTATCAGTGGGGGGACTTTGTGTTCCCGAGTGTCAATGTTTTAGCTGCCATCAACAAAAGAAAGACCATGCAGGCTGAGACACAGCAGAGTAAAAGGAAAAGAATTAACTATACTAGAAGCTTGTGCCAGGAATATCTCGAGCTTTTTTTTTTTTTTGCTCTTGTTATTTTTTTGTCTTCCAATCGTGCTCTGACATTAAATCAATTTTCCATTTTTATGATGGCGACCGCGAGATCTAAGGATGAAGTGGTGGGAGGAGAGTAGAATGAGTTCATCCAATGAAGGGAAGCGACATTGGGATGAAATTTTCTTCACTCCTCGGATGATCCTTGTCGTATTAATTCAGTTTTGCGCTGAGTAATGACCCAATATTTTCGTTACCGCATTGTCTAGAGTGGATAATGTTCATACACCTACTTATGTCATAACTTCAAAGAACATTTTCATGTCTCAGTTCTTGCGTTCCTGTTCTTTTAATAGTGCTTTGTGACTCTTGCGGAGTTTCTCTCGTGCCTTTTTTTTAAAAAAAGCTTGCAATGAATTTTTCAATCTAGCTCATTTTTGTGAATATATCAGTACATTTTGTGACATTAGAAGAGAAAAATTTTGATGAATTTTTATTTGATATTTGTGAATATATGTAATGGCTGGTTTATGAAAAAAATGAAAAAGCTATTTTTAAGATATAATAATTGATTTTTTTAAAAAAAATAGTGATAATTGTAAAGAAGTACAGAGACGAAATTTACGTGTCAAAACGGAATAAATTAAAAACGAATATAAAAACAAAAACTTCTAGAAATGCAAAATTTAAAGAGATGAAAGAAAATCACCAACATAAAGTTTTATAAGATTTATTCACTTAAAGGATGATATGAATTTTGTAACAGCATCATACATTTTAATAAATAATAATAAATTTCGTCTATTTCACATAAAATAAAATAAAAAAAATTATTCAGAATAAATTATAATTTCGTGTGTTTTTATTAATGAATTATATCAAGAACTATAAAAGTTTTACCATCTATAAAGAGCGGTTTAATAATATTATGCTTACGTTACTTTTAAAGGAATTAAATAATGCTACTTTTTCAGTACCTAACTCAAAATTATACTTTTTTATAAAAGTAATAATATCATATCATTTTTATCATGGTATACAATCCTATAAATCTAGACATAACAAGTAATATAAAAAAAATTAAGTCAATTCCTACTTAGGTCAACAAAGAAAAATTTTATTTAACAAGGGGAGGGCAAGACTAAGGAAATTTATTTGGGGTCGAGACTTGGTGTAATAGTAGTACTCCTTTAGGGTGTTCAACTCTCAATGTAATTCCGCTGAATGGCCAGTCAATTCAGAGAAAATAGCCTTCGAAATTCATGCTCAATTTTTATACAATTAAGTTTCAATTTCCTCCAACGAGTCCGTATCCTGGTTGGTTGATCGTCTGCTTACTATGCTCGAGGTTAGGGTTCGATTCATCGCGCGATCAACTTTTTTTTCAATTCATTTAATTATTTAACCACGTTGGACACTTTTTGGTATGGGAAAATCCTATGGGTTCACGTCACCGACATGCTCATGACTGGCGCACGCGCAGTGTGCTGTGCTCCTTGAAACTTTTTGGATGGGTGAAATCGCGTGCGTTCGCGTCACCGACATGCTTATAGCAGTATATCTGTAGCTATACTGCTGACGTATAGGACTGTGTATATCTTATCAATGAAATTTAATGGATTTAGCGAAAAGTTCAATGTGTATATACTGTGCATTGTTGAACTAGTGTTTTTGTTTGATTATTATTTGAATCGTTTAATTGAAGAATCATTGTGCAGTACAATAGTAAGTACTAAATAAATATACTAATATTTTTATGATAAAAAATAAATAACAGAAAATTATTTTAAATACTTGTATTTATTATTTGGCGTTTGAAAATTTTATATTATTTAAAATTATTTTAAATCTTCGTATTTATTCTGGCGTTTGAAAATTTTGTATTATTTATTTTCTAATATTTTTAACCTCTGCAATGCATCACGCCATCTGGATTAGTATTTCACAATGGCTTAGACGTTTTCTTATATACTACCGTGGTAAAACAGACTTTTAGTTGTTCAATCATATTTTATCGTGGATTTTGCAATGAAAATTTTTATAAAATCTAATAATAATTCAAGATTAAGGTGTTGAAGTTTAAAATATGGTTATTAATGCAAAATTATAGTTTATTACCTCACATCATTAAAATCTTTAGTTTAAAATAATGAGAAAACGCGGCTCTGACTTTAATTTCATTAAACATTTTATTTTATTTAAAAATTTAATATTTCGAAATCATTATTTATTAATTTAAATTGTCAAAAATAAAATATGTGCTTTGCTATTTTTTGCAAAACGATTATCTATAATTTTATATCATTCGATTTTATAATTAGAAATTTACGAAAAAATATTGTCATGGAGTTAGGGTTATTTTAAATATCCGTTTTTCTCATATTTGTTTATCACACCTCTAAATTCTTCAGAAACAGATAAACTTCATAAAAGATCAACAAGTCATCAAGAGGATCTAACTTTAGAATTGAAAAGGTTACAAAACACTACACTACAAACAGTCACCAAAACTTTTCTAGAATTCATCTCCAACAAGAAAGGATTATCGATATTTTCATTCAATTGTCAAAGTTTGCATGCGTATGCAGCTGACCTAAAAAATGATGCTATCGTAAAAAAGTCAAATGTTCTGCTTTTGTCAGAAATTCGTATGAAAAACGAAGAACCACCTGATATTCCGAATTTCAACTTTGTTTTAAGTTATAAAAGATCCGGAGTTCCTGCAGCAGGCTATTTATCACAATACTAGCTATTTATCACAATACTCAAGATACATCACACTTCATTACTTCACATATGAACATACTAAATTCACTAGAAGCATTGGTGTTAATGTTTCTGATATAGGCGTTGCTTGTTGCGATTCCGAGAATGGGCAATACATATTAATGGTCGCCGTTTATGTTTCGCCTGGAAAATCTTTGAGACAGATACAACAATTTTTTTTCGAAAATTTGATGATTTATACAAAAGAAGGTTCTGAAATACCCGAAAAAAGATTTGGCGAAAAATATGATTTATGTACCGAGGATTTTAAGTGGAGACTTCAATATTAACTTTACAGATGA
Source organism: Trichonephila clavipes (assembly GCA_019973935.1). NCBI lineage: Eukaryota > Metazoa > Arthropoda > Arachnida > Araneae > Nephilidae > Trichonephila > Trichonephila clavipes. The sequence goes on from BMAU01000953.1 coordinate 77,095, forward strand.
TAAAAATCTACCACTAATTGTATTTCTAAATGAAACACTTAATTTAAATGTGTCCAATGATCGAAAACTCAGTACTACAAAATATAAAATGACAATCGATGCGGTTTTTACGCGATACTTAGATAAATTTGAATCAAACATTTTCCTTTCTTACTTTAGTTATCATAAGCCTATTGTATCTTTTTTAGAACAAAATGAAATAATTGAAAGTACAAAAAGTCTAAGTATTGTTGAAATTAATGATGAAAATGATGCAAACCATTAAAATAATGCTAAAAAGCAAGTACATTTAAATTTAAGTAAATACAAATACTATACATAAATAATATGATTTTGTATTAATTGTTATTTCAATCGAATTGTATTTATATTTTGTCATGATCTTGTGTGTGTACAGCCTGTAATATATGTGAATAATAAAAAACCATATAAACATGCATATAATTGTTGCTTGGAGTGTCAATAAATGTGAAAACCAGATTGATGTTGATAATTTTAATTCAAACATTATGAAATTTCAAATTTTAATACTAAAAGTTCTAAGTTTTCACTTCTATCATCAGTTTCTAAAACTGCCAAATTTTTTATTTCATAATAAAACTATATTTCGAAGGGAGAGGGGTGGCAAGACTTTGACATAAAATAAATACAACAGAAAATAATATTAATGTATTACACTTCCAGATATATATTATTTACACTATTTTAAGCGTTCATTACACAAAATTTGTAACAATATCGCACGATAAAAATATCAAAGTAAACCATATCGTAATATAATCGCCTATCTTGGCGAACATACGTAAACAACAACTTGACGCCTAGCCATACTGTATCAAATTAGCATTCCAGATGGAGTTACGCAGTCTGACCGACGATATGACAGACGCTTAGAACGACGATGTGACAGATTCACAATATTAAGTGGCAAAATAGAAAGCGATTTTTCTTGCAATTTACCATTTTCTTTTCGATATATGTTAATGGACTCCTATTTTTGTTTGTGTTACTATTTATTCATGCATTAATCACATTCTCAGAAATTAGGCCATTCCAGGCTGGAATCTAACCCACGACCTTTGAATTAGAAGTCTAATGCGGTATACAGGAACACAACGAGCGATTTTCTTTTTACATATGGTGTTGGACTATTATTTTTCTTTGTTACTATTTATTCATTAATTAAGTTTAATTAATGGATTAATAGTTGAAAAAACTGTATTGACATCAAGTACCGTCCACTATAAGTTTTAAAAAATGCATTTGAACTTGAATGGATGAATAGAAAGTATTTTATTAACTATTGAAAATTTGAACAAGATATATATATATATATATATATATATATAGGGAGATTGTGAACTAATAGTATATATAGAGAGAGAGGAGTTGAAAAAATGACTACTAATCTATTTTCATTCTATTCTGATTTAACTGTGCTAAGAATATTTAAAAGCTTATTAGATTAAAATATAATGCGTAATGTTTGTTTTAACGATCATTTCAAATACTTTTTTTTCAAACTCAATTACTGTATCGAATATTCGAGAGTGGTCATGGTTACGAACTCTTTGTTGAGTTGTGGGCTCGAATCCAAGCGCAGTAAGGACTCACCACAAAGAAGGTCTAATATACGTTAAGTCTGTAGAGACTGAAAGTCCTCACGCGGTGTGTAAGTTTGGAGAATGTGGGAGGGGGGGAGGGAGTTGTCAATAAATCTAGTGTAGCAGCAGAAAGTGCAACGTTAACATACAATCAATCGTGCAAAGGACACTGGTCCAAATATTTCTCTGACACGATGCTGATATCTTTTCCATATTATAATTGAATGAAAATTCACTATCATCTCCATTTTGTTAAAAGAATTTTTTTTATTGAATTTTAACTATAAATTTAACTTTTCTCATCCAATTTAATATTAAAAAGTTCATAGAGGTTCTGTTGTTTATGCTCAATAGTTTTTATAAGATAGCATCTTTCAAATCAATCATGGGTCCACACAGAGACATCTTAAGGTATAGGCCAACTGGACCCGGGCTAAGGAACTCACCCTCGGGGGGTCGTTTCGTTGTAACTCATCCTTAATAAGATCATGATCTGAATCAATGTAATGTTTGAATATTATTCCGGTACATAATCTCTGAAATATCAGGGAATTTCAAACTGCATACCAACTGGAAACAGCGGCATGACCGTTGTCCACGCCCTAGCCTAGGTGTAATACCATAAGCGATCAGTCAAATCATTTAGTTGGAATGCTACCGTCGGTCGAGCCGGTTTGTGCCGAGGTTTGCGAGATTGTGAGCCGTGCACATTTATTTGTTTCAGATTACCGTTTGTACGAGTATTTGACAATGCAACTTTAAAGGTGCTTTGACAATGCAACTGTAAAGATACTGCCTACTTTAAAGATCTCAGGTTGGGTCTACTTTAAAATAGAGGCTAAGGGCTTTAAAATCTTAAGATGTCTCTGGTCCCAGGGCCACAAAAAGTCTTAAGACGTCCCTGGGTTCATGTCCTGATTATATCAAAGACGGTTATTAGGAATGATGAAGATTTCCCCATGTTAATTATACCTGGAACTCAAAAGCTCTCAAATGTCTCAATGTGGAACTATATAAAGAGTGTAGAAATAGCTTATACATTATTTTCATCACTTATTCATGGCTTAAAATCAAAAGTTTCATCGCGAGCAGCTCTAGAATATTATTAATTTAAACACTGACCTCAACAGCAATTCTTTCGTTGTGATAAAATAAGAGTTTTCGAATCACTTTTAAAAATCTAATCTCAAATGTTAGCAGTAATATTTTTAAAACAAAATAATTTCAATGAATTTCGAACCATTTTAAATGAATAATTCGAAAATTATAGCTTTCCTTTAACAATTCACGTGTATACGACAGTGCTTCTCAAACTTTCAATATTCGCGACCCAATATTCAATCATCATTTTCATCGCGCCCCCCACCATACAATAACATGATTTGAATTCAATAATACTATACTTTGACACTAAAGCTACAATATGACTTGAACCTCTTACATTCCACCAACGTATATAAGCGTCTCTCTCAGCCAAAACATTAATTTCCCGGGACGTATATATACGTCTTTCCGAAGTACAATCTTTTCTGTGCACTGCTATCCATAAAATTATTCCGAAGGCTTTGGAATGCAATAAAAGGACCATGACAGTGTTTGCGAAGGATTTTCTTAATTCAGAGGGTTGGCTCATTTATTCTTTTTCACCTCCCCCCAAAAAACATCAAAATACGCACGTCTACGTGGAAAAGGGTGGCACTGGGAAGCGAATCGTATAACTTTTAATCGGCAGTTAAGGGTTTAGCTATAAACCGTACAAATTATCAAGATAAGTGTTAATACGAGCCCATGGGGTCACTGATAATTATCAAACTTGTTCTTGATTTAGTATTGTTAAATTAATGATAAAATACATTGTATAGTACTAATACATTTATAAGTGTATTACATCAGTGTAAAAGCGTATTTTGCATTTTATTATATTAGAAAGAGAGAGTATTTTGTTTACCTTGTCAATTAATTTTTTTGTCAGTTAATTTTTTAAATAGTTTTTTGTTTTCGACTTTTCAACAGACTCGCGCCCCCCTCATAGAGTTATCACGCCCCACAAGGGGGGCACGCCCCACAGTTTGAGAAACACTGGTATACGAACAAGATTTAAAATAGACACTCATATTTGCTTATTAATCTACACGAGTAACAATAAATGACAAAAAGGAACACATGCTTTTCCCCAAATAAAACGTTTGATGAAAGAACAAACTGACAAATTTGTCGGGGAAAAAAATGTTTTGCAAATATATACCTTCATAGTAAAAAATAAAATAGAATTAAAAATTTGCATAATTACAAAAATGAAAAAGAAACATTCAATGATTCTTCTTTTTACCCCGGATAATTTCGTATACACAAAAATTTTCAAACAATAAGTAAATTTCAAACATCAAAACCCTATACAAGCTTTACATCCCAGTGAAAAGATATTTAAATAGCGTACCGATATGATAAATTTGGAACACAAATAAACTTGAAACTTTTACCTTTACGTCTCTTAAATTGTAATCAAACGAACAAAAAGGAAATTTGAATCTCAGATAACAATAAGACGAAAAAAGTCTTCCACTTAGCATAAAACAAATATACAGCTGCATGAATTTATCTGTATTGCTTTAGACAGAGGAACCGCTGTCATTGTTCGTGCCGCCAGAAATATGTTTTGTTTGAGTATTGTTTTGTCTGCCTCTAAGGGTTTTGGAGTACGTTATTTACATTGGTACCGTGGCCTGCTCTGGTGCCAGAGATTCGGAAATTGTTTTGAAAGAATTATGATTAGTTCGATGATCTGACAGAACAATATTCATATTTCGATAAGTACATTCTCAGGTATATTAACTACTGTAAAAGTTCAGTGTAAAGAAGTTACATTAATAATTTACCTCTGGTAGACAAATTTTTGGATAAACAAATCTAACACAGTAGCTTGAAATAAAAGCTTTCATTTGGTCGTTCTCAACGATAAAAATCTATGGCACAGTGAAAATGTTATGAAACACTACAGAACAACACTACACTACTTTTTTCAATTCCTACTATTAGCTCACACTCTCTGTATATTCATATATTTATCTTGATCAAATTTTCAACCGTTAATAAAATACTTTCTATTCATCCAATCAGGTTCAAATAAATTTTTGTAAACTTCTAGTGGATGACACTTGATGGTAATATAGTTTTTTCAAATATTAATTCATTAATTAAATTTTATTTTTAATTTTAAATTTATTCTGCGTTATTTCCGTCATAGTTAAAATTAACTGCAACAGATGGCGCCAGTACGTCTTTCTAACAAAGTAGGAATTGACGTTAAAAAACTTTTTTATATATTACTTGCTAATAAATACATCGATATATATGAGAGATCGTTCTGTGAGACCAAATAAGGTTTTTAAAGGGAAAAGGTACAAGTTACAAAATGTCTAAATCAGAGGTGGTCAATCTTTAGAATTTCATGGACCTCTAAATGTATAAATTTATATTTGGTGGACCACTAATATATTTGACCACTACATGATGAACCACGATATGGTGGACTAATCTTGTGATTGACCATTATGCGGTCATTAGAATTATATTGTTACTTATTTACGTCTCTATTTACATTTCTATATCGCTAAAAAGAAACTTCACGAAAAGAAAGAACATACCGGCAAAGCAATAGCAATGAATTGCTGTGTTCTGCCGCAATTTACCGTGGATTCCAACTCTCACTTTCAAATGAAGCTAGATGCATCTGCAAAGGTAGCAAAAATTCTCTAAACTCAAAAGAAATATTTGTAATCCATTTAAGCGTAGACTAAATTATTTTTGTTAATATAATTTCAAATATCTGATTTATTAACAAAAGAAAATTCCTCCTTTTCTGGTTGAATAGTTATTCTTTGTACAGAGCGTTGTAGAAAAACCTCCACTTGTTCATTAAAGTGGGTAGTCACTGAAGTTAAAACTCATTTATTCCTTTTTGTCTGTAGTTTCTCTTCTTATTCCTGACCTCACTTGTACGATTTTGTGTAGGTTCAAAGTTTATCTTTATTTTACATGCATTAAGAATTTCTCTTCGAAAACAAAAGTGACATTTCAAATTGCTTCTTTTAAATAAGACTACGATTATTTTTTTAAGTTATATATTAATATAAATCTCAAATAATATTTAATTTTTTAAACCATGTGTATCCCCAAAATTTTCCTTAGCTATTCTCAAACGGCTTTGAATTTTGACGAATTACTTTTCTAATCTTTTCAACATCAGGAATTGTAAAATTATCATGTATAAATTTACAAAACCTTGATACGACTATATTTCTTGTATTCCATCAAATAACCTTCTTTAATACATGCATAAATATTACATCATTTTCACCTTATATAATTAATACTGTTAATAATACTGTTATTAACAGTATTAATTAATACTGTTGTTTTAACAGGATGTCCTGTACATCCTTGAATCATTCCATAAAACAGTAATTATATCCTTACTAATATTATAAACGTGAAAGTTTGTATGGATGTTTGGTACTCTTTCACGCAAAAACAACTGAATGGATTTTAATGAAACTTTACAATAATATAAGTAATACATCAGAATAGCACATAGGCTATAATTTAGAAAGGTGTTGTGTAAAGTGTCCAAAATATAACGATAATTGTCAAGAAAGTGGGAAAAAATTCGGCCATATGCAAAAAAGCCAGCGACAGCATATATCTATCTTTTATGTGTGAAGCAAAACTTTGCATTTTGTTTTGTCTACGCCAAGTGCCAGGAACTGCGGAAGCTTGAACAGGCGGAGTGTGAAGCTGATTACAATTTTAACATAAGATAAATACAACAAAAAGTAATATAAACGTATTACATTTCCAGATATAAATTATTTACTCAATTTTAAGCGTTCATTACACAAGATTTGTAACAATGTGCAAGTTTGACTGAACAGAGATCAGCTTTGGAAGGTGTTTTCAAAAATCGACCCACAAGAGAGTTACGGGGAGTTATAGATTAAAAAAATCTTTTTATCAGCTATTAGATCTACAGACTTAAAATTTAACAAACAGGATTTTTTTTGATCAACTGAGATATGCAAAAAGCTTTTTTTTGTTTGTTTAATTTGCAATTCACGTAAAATTAACTCATTAAAAACTTTTTTATCCTTCAATCTGTAATGTTTAATTTTTCAATTCACTCGTGCGAAGAACGGTATAACAGCTAGTAGTGTATATTTATATGATGAAAAAATGATACTCTTAACTTTTTGATTGAAATTCTATAAAAATGCCGCTTCTAGGTAATAAATAACTATGATATTAAAAGTAATATATTCTAAGCAGAACCGAGTACAGAATATAACTGAAACTAATAAAATGAAAAAAATGCTTCCAATGGAAAATTTTTAAGTTTTCAGTGTGAATCCTGTAACGTCATAATTACATAATAAAAGCAATCAAGTGATATCAGCCAATCAATGCATGCATCTCGCTGTTGACAATTTCTGTTTTCTACAGAAACCTTTTTTTTTAAAGTGCATATTTCTTAGCAATGCAAATGCACATAGGTAAATGAAAAATATCCTTGTTTTAACAATACACGTATAATATTGGATTTTTTTTTATTTTGAAATACTTTCTGAAGAATCTAAGCACTTGGGCTTCATTATACAATTATCAATCCTGGAATAGTATCTGGATTTTACAAGTATGACAAGTCTATTGTCAGCTTTGAATTCAATGGAAAACGCAAAATTTCATTTACATTTGGGAAGTATTTACATGATCGTCGTGAATTTAACCCATTTATTATTGATTATACCCGCATTGAAACATTAGTCATTTCAAAAAGTATATTTATATCAACCATTTTTGCAGTATATTTTCATACTGCTTCTACATTATGATATGATAATTTAATTATTATTTCATAAGCAATAATTTGATATTTAATTATTTTTAAACATTCGATATGAATTTGTTTTCAGCAAAATAATTAAAACAAAAACTTAATTTATTTCTCATATTGATCTTTATAAGTAGAATTTAAATTTCAACTGAGTCATAAAAATTATTGATTTTGGTTTTTAAGGTATCCGACTACGTTCGGAACCATGATTTTGCAAAAGCTTGTAAATGGATAATGTTTATGATATTTAGAGTCACTTAGATAAAAAAAAAGTATATAAAATTGTTTTAAGAATATTATTACAATAAAAAAATTATTTAAGTACAATATTTTGACAAAAAATGAACATAGAATGACCAATTTTCAAAACATTCTCCTTTTATGAAAAATACTTCTATTATAATAATATTTTGCCTGTATATAGCTCAGACCTCTGTACAGAGGCTGAACTAGAGTTTTTGAAATATATAACGTAGAAGTGGGTTTATTCATATTTTACTTCAACAGAGGGGAGAAATTTTAAGAAAAAAAACGCCCCCCAATAGTATTTCAAATAGTGGTAACTCTGAATATAATGTGAATTTTTCAAAAGTCCTAGCTCAGACTCTCCAGAGAAGTCTTTACTTTATATAGGCAAAATATTATTATTATAGAAGCATTTTTTATAAAAGGAGAACGTTTTGGAAATAGGTTATTCTAAGTTAATTTTTTGCCAAAGTATTGTATTTAAATAATTTTTTTTTTCATAATGTTCTGAAAACAATTTGTAAACATGTATTCTAATCTAAGTAACACTAAATATCATGAAAATTATCCATTTATACGCTTTTTTAAACTCAGGGTTCCGAACGTAGTTGGATACCTTAAATAACATATACAATAAAAAACAATTACTATAAAAATAAATTGAATACTTACTTATTTTTAATTTTTAGATATTATATCAATATTTGAATAAAATAAAGTTTTGATCTATGGGTAATGAAATTTTGCTGCAAACAAATCAAACTTGCTGTATTTGGGATTGAAAGAGACTATTTTTTCGCAAATTTAAATTCCAAATAATTTCCAGATGATACAAACTACATGAACACCTACTCATAATTTAAAATTCGTATCAAGCTGCTCTTATTTTTCGTTTTAATTAATTTCATTAGACAGAAGACGCAGATATATATTTTTTTTACTTACAAGTGAGTAGGTAGGGATATAAAACTGACCTTGTCCTATTTGCAATTATCTGTTCAATTTTGTCATATATTTTATTTAAAAATTCATTATAGTACCTTAGATCAGTCAGAAGTGATTTTTTAAATAAAAGGTAAGAATCAGTTTCTGCAGAGTAAAAATTTTTAAAACCTTAACCATATTATGTTTACGGTACATTTGATGTCTAATAAAATTTTCCTAAGAATCATAATTAACTGTTTATTTTACATTTTTATAGAGGACCATACAAATGAAACATATGTAATTTGAAAATAATGAATTATTCTTTCAAGGGAAAAATATAAGGATTTAAAAGAATGTGTGTATTAAGTATTAGCCACGAATTTATCTGTGTTCTGAAGTGACGTTTTGTTTGAAAGAGTAAATGGAAGTTTCAAGATAACCATTGTTGTTTTGAGTATTCAATGTTACAATACTCGTACAATATGGGAGGGTTAGAGTCCTTGCCAATATTTCTATATTGCTAACAAATATTTTCATCAATGATTGACTATCAATTTTTTTTTAAAAAAAATGTGATAACAAGTGAATTAAATAAAAAGAATAAAGGACTTTTTGTACCATTTAATCCAAGAACGATCTTAGTTAATGAAACGAAACGAAGAAAAAAAGAATTCTCTCTCATTCAAATAAAAACGAAAAACACAAAGAAAAAGAATTATTTATATTAAAAATTTTCAATCAAATGTTGATGGGAAAGTTCCAGAGGATTAGTCAATCACATCAGATGAGAAAAAATCATTTTGTTTTATTTTCATGGAAAAATTTATCCTTATTTTACGTTTGTGTGTTTTTCTTTTTAATCTATGAAATAAATTACAATATTATAGTTAGACCTTTCATTAAGAATACCAAATCTTAAATTTTAATATATTCTTATTTAAAATAAACAAACGTCTTTAGAAAGTTATAACCTTAATAAACAAAAATTAATTTGAAATTTCCTTTATCGTAATTCTTTTACTGTACTTTCCTTAACGTATTTTCACTCGTTTGAAATTTAGAATATTATTTCTTGTTATATTATTCTTATATTAATATTATAATAAGAAAGAAACACATGTTTTCTCCTATTTCTTGCACATAAGGTTTTCTCAATCCGAGAAACAGGATCAATATGAATATGGCGTAATAGAAAATATTTTATTCTACGACTATTTTTCTGGAAATAAATTGATGTAGAAGCTGTTAAATATAAATATTTTACAGTTGCTTAAAACTGCTAATATTTATAACTCTTTAAACTATATTTTACAAGTTTATTCATTATTGGGCTTATCTCTACCATCCTACCTCGTTTTAGATTAGCATTTAAAACAACTTTTTTATTAATACAACTGAAATTTTTGTCAACAGTATCTTTATATCTTATACACTATAACACAAGCGCGTGTTTAGATACAATTGAAACTTTTAATATGTTCAATACCATTATAGTCTCTGACCAATGAAATCCAAGGTTGTTTTGATACATCATCGAGAGGTCACCTTTTTTTCTATTCAATCGCAAAATAAAAACATTTACCTACTTTTTCCTTTCTTTTATTTCTTATTCTTTTTCGATTATGTTTGTAGTTAAATCATTGTTCATAACACTGACAAACACATGCAGAAAAACCTTTGAACAAAGTCTTTGAAATCGTGCACATTTAATTAGGACATTGATGAATGGCCACATTTCTTTTTTTTTCTTGAATTGTTTTTATTATGAAAGAAAAGACTATTCGTAAAGGGTAAAAATCGTTTGCGATCTATCGCATACGAGAAGAATTGAGTCTAGATAGTTCAAAATAGAATTCGTTCACTATAGAATTCCTTCAACTTCTTGTGAAAGAAATCCTAGCTTCTTCTCTAATTTATTGGTTTCTTTTCTCAAGGTAATAGATGAAACGAGGGATTTCTGCTCCGTGTGTAGAATCTTCTCATTTAATTGGAATAAATCTATTGTATTCTTATATGAAGTTCTTGGTTGATTTACGATTGATATTTCTGCTTCTATGTTTTTATGGCGGTGTTATTTTTTTCTCTTCAAAATAGTTTTTCGAAGAATATTTTCCCCAGCGTTTAACTATGGTTCGAAATTATTGAAAATACATCATTCATGTCCAAATACGAATAATATATTTTTTGAAAATATATGAAATTCATGTTTAAATAATCATCTATTAAAAATGAAAAGAAATCAAGAGTTTTTTTTTTTTTAAAGTTTAAGAAAATAATTATATGTTAAAAATGTGTGATTTCCCTCTCTGATAGATATAAATCTGCTTTAAATGGTTTGATATAAGAACAATCCCTATACTAAATATATTTAAAATAATGTACGAAATACGTTATTATTTTACGCAGTAATAAGCAATTTTAAATTTTTTAAAAAATGTACGATTTTTTTTCAAAAAAATGTTATTTTTCATAAAAAATAAGAGCATAAAGTTGTGAGGCTTTTTACAAGGAAATTTTGGAATTACATAGCTCCTGAATTTTAATTCAATTTTACAAATGTATTTCCATTAAAAATAAGAATAATAGTTTATTTTGTATTAAATACTTACAGGAGCATGAATTAACTTCTGATTTCTTTTAAACAGATTTATTTCTTAAAAATGACACGGGACAGAGAAAATGGAATATATGCAGTGGACCACAAACGTGTGTTCGTACACTTGCAATTTTTAATAAAATTTAATGTTTTCAACTAGTGAAAATTAATATATCTGAATTGTAATTTTTTCATGATGCCTACACCTTATTCTGAATAGAATGACATAATTATTTCTTTAAAAATAGAATAACTATTATTTTTAAAAATTAATAATCAAAAAGCTACTAAAAAATTACGCCTCAAAAGTCTTCGTACACTTAACAAAAATCTCAACATAGCTTTAAATATTCTATTTCTTTCTTAATGTAGTACTTAGTAGGATATCTTTTAATGTCCACAACAACTTTTAAACGTATTGGTATAGATTTAATCAGTTTTTTTTGTAATTTCTGCATCGATTTTCCTCCATGCTTCTATGATTATTGTTTTTAGTTCCCATTTTGTGTTTATATCTTAAGTTTTCCTTTTTTTAAAATCAAATTCTCACCAAATATGTTTTACTGGGCTAAATAAAGTGATTGAGGAGGTGTTTTCAGATTTTGGGGACCGTTATAGAGGCACCAGCATCGTACATTGAGAACAGTGTGCTTGGCGTCATTATCCTGTTGAAAAAAGAAGTTGTCTCCAATATCCCAAATTTTGGTCGGATAATTTAAAATTTCCTTTTAAAATATTTAAATAGAGCTCCTGATTCACAATACCTTAAAAAAATAACAAATTACCTAAATCTGAAGCCGATTTACACCTCCACGCATGAACACTCCCACCTCCATGGCTCATTGATCCAGCTAGATTCTTGGGAATAAGTTTCAGAAAATTCCAAATTGATTGGGATGACAGAAAATTCAACATTTTTAGTTGCGATGGGCTCATAATAGTTTGTAAATGATAAAATGAGGAATTTTATCCCATGAATTCATGTGGAACAAGAACTCCTCCATCACAATGCTGATGTAAGGAGGTGGAGGTGTTCTTGCGTAGGGGTGTAAATCGCCTTCAGGATTAGGTAATTTCGTATTTTTTGGTGGTTTGAGAATCATGAGCTCCATTTAAATATTTTAAAATGGAATTTTAAATTATCCGTCGAAAATTTGGATATTGGAGACGACTTCATTTCTTAACAAGATAATGATGCCAAGCGCATTGCTCTCAATGCACGTCACTTGTGCCTCTGTAAATGTCCCCCAAATCTGAAAACACCTCTCAATCACTTTATTTAGTCCTGTAGAACATATGTGGCGAGAATTTGATTTTTTTAAAAAAAAAAGAAAAGAAAACATGACATATGAACTCATAATGGGAAGTAAAAACAATAATCATAGAAACATGAAGGAAAATCGATGCAGAAATTATAAAAACTGATTAAATCTATACCAACACGTTTAAAAGTTGTTGTGGACACTAAAAGATATCCTGCTAAGTACCAAATTAAGAAAGAAATACAATATTTAAAGCTATGTTGAGATTTTTGTTAAGTGTACGAAGACTTTTGAGGCGTAATTTTTAGTAGCTTTTTGATTATTAATTTTTAAAAATAATAGTTATTCTATTTTTAAAGAAATAATTATACCATTCTATTCAGAATAAATTGTAGACAACATAAAAAAATAAGAATTCCGATATATTAATTTTTATTAATCGAAAACATTAAATTTTATTGGAAATTGCAAATGTACGAACACGTTTGTGGTCCACTGTATAAAGAAGTTCCAAGAAGTTCTACTTTCTCAGCATTTCTCTCTCTTTCTCTTCAAATGAGAATACTTTTCGGTTACTTAACGTTTTTTTAGTGTAAAAATTGTCAGTACTTTTAAAATAATTTTCCTTTTGTTTGCAATTCGCATCAAAGTAATATTTTTTTACATTTAAAATGCCCCTTTAAATTCAAATTTTGTATGAAATTACCTAATATATTTCAAATCTCCTCAAAAAATTTCAAAGACAGCTGCTGATCCCCTCCCCTCCCCCGCAAAATAGATGAGGAAAAAATTAAGATCAGCTACTTAGATGTGTTGGATAAATCCTTTTTATGCCCAACTAATGGAATATCTACCAAATACTAAAAGTTTAATTTCACCTGAATATTTGATTCCTCTTTAATCTCTCTCTATATAATAAATTTTTCGTAGTGCTGTAATAAATTTATTTATACATAACCACAGCTTGAACAAATTTATATTTATGATACTCTGGTGAGGCTTTGCATGAATGTGTAAAAATAGTTAAACGTGACGATGAATTACAAATTTTACGCCCAATTTGAATAAAAATCCATATGCAGAAAAACACAGCAGTCATTATTAATAAATCGCTAGGGAAGAGTTTTGAAAAAGTAGGTTTATGTATAACATCGAAGAAAACAATATTTACTCATGGACAATTTAATGTGGCTCTGTCAAGGTGCAAAAGCAAAGACGGAATAAAATTTCAGTGCAATTTAGACATAAAGGTGATTAGAATCATTTTTTTTCTTGAAGAGGCACTAAATTGAAGTACAAGTTGAAATGCGGAGATGAAGTCTTGAATTTTTTTTTCTGCTTACAGTATATTGAAAAAAAAAGAGTTACGTCACATATGTAAATTATAATTTTACAATTTGAGCAATGAGTGTGAGCAATTGTATAATTTGCACAATGGGGGTTAGTCCACCGTTAGGCAGACAAGCGATACACCCCCCACTCTTGTAATAAAAAAATAAATAAAAGATTTTATCACTTCAAATTCATCATTCTCATCAGTAGGAAAATTGTCTCACTTCAACCCCTTGTTAAAAAAAATGAAACACACACACACATCTCTTATACAGAATTTCCCATGGGGTAAAATCATTAGAAACAAGGTAATGTAATATTATAAAAGAAACTCAATATGAAAACTGACTCTAAAAAAATGTGGTTTAAGAAATTTTTAAATTTTTTCATTGATCAAAATAAACATATATTTCAAATTGATCTTTAAATTTATCTTCCCAATACAAATCATGAAAAAATATATATTAGAAATATACAACAATAAGAACTTTTTGACAATAATAAATGCCAATATTGTTATTCGTGCAATATGTATTGAGTATTATTATATATTAGTAAAAGTGATTATTTATTTATAAACACAGTAAAACACATTTAACGCGAAAACGCTTAAGGCAAAATATCTGAAAACACGAAATAATTCCACGGTCCCAACTAACTACTATGTATTTTCCTGCATTTCTTTTTCTCTAAACACGAAATGAAAACCACTTAACACGAAACTATTTCCCTTCTGGGAATGAACAAAATATGGAAAACACCAGGAGGATATTGAAACTAAGACGACGCAATGAAATTTCTGAGATAGTCTCTTTTTATTGGATCATTGGTAGAATTCATTGTAGTAGATAATGATAATGTGTGCATAGCCCCAATTATGGCAAACAGAGACATTTTCGAGTTTGTTCAAAGCTCAAAAAATATCATTGATGCATATTCTGACGACGAAAATGAAATAAATAATGTAGCTCCTGGTCACCCGTCATCCGAAATGAGGAACATCATGAAAAGTATACGCAATTATTCAGATGCAAATTGCAATGGTGAAATGAATAACAAATTGGACGAATCAAACAATTTATTGGCAATTTGATGCTAAAGAATACAATGCAGAGAAAAATATCACTTTATTTTTCAAAAACTCAATAAATGTTTTATTTTTCAAGAAACTTGAAAACTTTATATTAAATTTCATTGTTCTAGTGTGAATGTTTCTGTTTCATTGATTTTTATTAAATAAATGCATATATACATCTAGGTAAATAAAATGTACTATAATATACTTAATTTTGTTGAATGTGTTTTTTATATATATCCTTTAACACGAAAAATATTTCAGCTTCCTCAATATCGTATTAAGCGATTTTCACTGTATGTAATTTCATTCTTTTTATTTGAAAAATACGACTAATGAATACTTATAATAAATACAACATATTGTTCATTTTATAACACACAACGCTTTATACACTTATTTTAAAATGGATGTTTCAAAATGGCAATATCGAGTTAAAAATCACGGGGTTCACTCATAATTAAGAGCTCAAGTATCTCATTTTACTTTAAGTAGGCGTAAAACCCCATTATCGTCATCAAGAGTACTGGTTCGCTTAGTTTCCGCTTTACCACATTAAAACCCCATTACCAAAGTCATCATCCTATTGATAGCACTTGTCCAGTACCAACCGATATTACGCAACGACGGATGTAAAAGAGACTTTTCAGTAACTTAATCAATATTATTATTTACGATCGCTATTTATTAATGGGTCTTTACTGGACAGAATCGAAAAATTCGATTTTATGCGTTCGGCAATCTGCGAAGAATGTTCCATATGTCACTCGAAGAGCATGAATCACAATTAGTCTGTCAGTTAGTTTGGGAATAAGTTGTGCCATTTGCTTTCTGTTACACATTTAATAGTGACTTTTTTAAATTAGTCGTAAAATTTTATGACCCATCGCCAGATTCAACAAGCAGCTCCAGACACACGAAGTATGCAGTCGGCATTGAATAGCAATGAAAATTATTGTCATAATATAAATTAATGGTCGTATTAAAGGGATGTCAATGGAATTTTCAACATTTTGGCTTGAACTAAATGGAGGATAGAGAAGTTTTTTTTAATTCGAAATGGGAAATGAAATTATTTTATTTAAAAAACTGCATGAATAAATAAAAAAAATCTTTGTTTTAAAAAGTAAATGAAATGGTATGTAAATTGCCCAGATAGTAATTTTTTTTTTGAGTTCGGAAAGTAAATTTCCGCTAATCAATTAAAATAAATTGCACGTGGTAAGTGGAATTTAAATGTTGCTTTATTACTTCAGATGAGTGGTTCTCAAACTTACTTTTTCCATGGATTTTTTTATACCAAAAATTTAGCCACGAACCCCTAAGAGAAATAACTAAATTTCAATCATAGTAGAAAATTTAAAAATTTAATTTTGAATTCCTAAATGGTAGATGTTGACGAAAAATAAAGTGTACATAAAACATTGTTGTATCTTGTGTATTATTTATTTAAACAATAATTTTGATTGAAACAAATGTAGTTGGTATTTTGTCAGTATTTAAAAAATATTTTCAAAAAAAAAATTCAAAGTTTAAAGTCTTTCTTATAATAATGAAATTCTTAAGCAAAATTAAAATAAAAGTAGGATAAGGTATAAACGAAACAATTAAAGTATTCTTAATTAAAACGAAAAATATTTAACAAAAATATAAAATAAATTCTAAGAATTAAATTATAAAATAATATATTACACAAAATACTGATGTATAAAAAAGACATAACTATTACAAACTAGAAAAAAATAATTTATGGAAAATATTCTCCATAAGACTGTGAAAATATTTTGTTATATTAATCTCCATTTCATTTGAATTTTTTATTTTTTTTCTCGAAAATATGAGAAATAACAGTTTTTATATAAAAAAAAGATGTAGATATAAATTATATAGTAGATATATATTATAAATTCTACAAAATAATTTATGTCTACATTTTTTATATAAAAGCTGTTATTGCTCATATTTTCGAAAAAAAAATAATTTTCTAAAATTTTTTCCAAATTAAAACTGAATTTTAATCTGATTTTTTTTTTCGTATTAAAGATTAGATTTCAGATTAGATTTTTATTTGTATCACACAAATTTCCGATAAAAGGTAAATATTGCTAGAAAGTTATCCATAATAATATTCAAATTAATGAAAGTAGGAGTATTTAAGTATTTAAATTGTATATAAATAATAAAAACCTTGCAACTGCAAGAATAAATTATACTTGCTTTAATAAATTATACTTTTGCTGTTACTTGTTTATGATCCCCCGAGATCCACCTATTTTCGAAGAAACTGTTTAATATGAACCGATTATACTTGGAAATTGACCGAAGAAAAAAACTTTTTTTTCTTTCTTCATTATCGTTATTATTATTATAGTTTATTTTTAGAAACTAAACACCTTACAATTCTTTTTCAATACTTCCTGTGTTCTCATTTCAATAACTTTTTTTATCTTGTATTTACATTAATGGTGCATTAATATGTAGAAACAAGATCTATTATGTATGCATCTTTGTTTTCATTTTTTCCCTGGCAATTCGAACGTGTCTTTTCAGTCGAATGTAGTGAGCCGATTCATGGCTATGGTTGAATCTTGAACGGATCGTTTCCCAAGTTTTGATGCATTTGCTGATGTCATTCCATACAACACAGGAAAAAAAATGACAGGGAAAACAAAAACAAATCTGCGCAGTAAATATTGGATGATTAAGAAAATTCCAGAACACAGCAAATTAATTAGGAATATTTTTTCTGTTTTATGAGACATGCTCAAATTTTTGTTGGTATACACAGAGCAGGCTTACTCTTTGAATGTGCCTGAGTGCAAGAAACCATTTGGGGCCTAAATCATTGGTAAAGTAAAAATTACAAGCACGAAAACATATATTACTAATAAATGTTCATTTAATACGTTATTTTGTTTTTACTAATACATTAATTACAAGAAAATTATAATTCATAGCAATTCCTTTTTCGATGTTTATTATAGTAAGTGCATTTAAGCATTCTGTACACAATCGACCCCGAAGATAATTTTTATTAATTTTAATTTGCTGGAAGGGTACTCAAAACTTACTATAGTAACAAGCAACTTAATGGAAATTTTTAACACAGTTAAAATGTTTAGAAATAACTCATTGTAAATACCAACAATAATAGGAATATTGTCAAGTTTTCAAGTGTAATACATTATTTTAGTTCTTTTGATCATGTTGGGGCCCCCTCAATCGTAAGGCCCAGGTGCCCCCACCAAGATGTTCAACCCTGATCACTTATTAGGTTTTTATGTTTAAGTATAAAGTAATTATTTATTTAAACAAATTATCATTAAAAATTATAAGTAAATGGAAGCATGTAATAATTTTGTTTCTTTGCCCCTCGTTTTCGATATAAAATTTATTAATGATTTCTTAAGAGTTTTAAAATATAAAAAATATTTTTTAAACAAAAAGCAAACGAGATAAAATAAACTCTACAGGATAGAACTTTTGTTTACCATTCAGAAAACTGAAAGAGCATGCGCAGTCATCAAGTTTTTACTTCGTAGCATCACTCAATTCAACACGAGAGAGAGAAAAAAATTAACGGAAGTTGTAAAGATGCTGAATACGTTGATGACGCACCTGTATCTGTAACAGGATTGTTCGAAAAATTGCGTCACAAAAAAAAACTATTGCCATACGGCTTGAAGGAAAATAAAGATACATCATTACAAAAAAAATATACGGCCTTTGAACACGAGAGTGAACAAACCGTTCTTTTAAATGTACGTAGAATTAAATATTTTTTTTCTTTTTAAACTGTAATGCCTTTTTTTTTATTTTATAAAAAAATAAGCCTTTTAGAAAATTATTTAAAAGTAAAATATGAAGAAATATATATTATTGAAAATTTGAATATATCGTCGGCCTAATTATCAGAATCCGTAGCTCTATAAAGGAAACTAATTTGATATACGAGTGCTACGCGCCAAGTGCTGTTTGGCGCGATTACGATACAAATGACGATACGTATGACCACACGAAACCAATATCAAAGTAACCATATATTTTAATGTTATCCCATCTTGGCAAACATAAACAACAGCTTGACGAGTAGCACTCCAATATCAAATTAGCACCCCAGATGGAGTTACGCATTTTGATAATTAAGACGACGATATATATATATATATTATTTGAATTATTTGAAAATAATTCATTGAAACATTTTACAATATCCCAAATTTTAGTTTCTATTATAATCACAAAAAAATAAAAAAAATTATAGAATCTATGAAATACAGCTTTTATAGCACTAAAAATTTTCAGACAAAAACATTTCCAATAACTTGAAAAAAAACATGCAGTTATTAATAATCAACTGGTATTGTTTTAGAACTTGTTATTAATATATTTTTTAATTATTTTTTTACATCAGGTAACAAATAAATTTTTAAAAGAATAAAAATTTTTACGTCGTGTTGAATATATAAAATGAAGTATTTAAACAAAGATTAATAAGATAAGATGGCTGTGTATTCTATTTCGAATTATTCTAACTTATGTTAATTGGCATAAAACATTTAATGTAAAATAAGTTTGAAAAATTATACGATTAAAATTTTATTCTTTAAGTTTTCATTAGTAATATTCAATTTTTATTCTACTTTTTTATTACTTTTAATCTTCTCGTATATTTGCAATTTTTAATAGTTAGCAGTTTAAATTTTTCGTTTTCATACATCCACATAAAAAATTAGTAATGGGTTTAGTATATTGAGATACAAACATTCGTAAAGCATACGCATCACTAAGCATGTACATTATAATCCACATAACTAGTAATGAAATAGAAGTAAAAAAAATTTCAAGTAAAATTAAAATGTTTAAGTATAAATTATATATATATTACAATTATGCAGAATAGCAGTTATATATGCTTATTTTATATTCATTTCTCTTTAGTAGAGAATTTTGAGAGAGATTATACACATACACACACACACACATATATATATATATTGCTTAGTAAAAGGGTTATTAAAAATTATTGAATTTAAAATAAAACTTTAGATGTATTTTTATAGCTTTTTTCCCTATGTTTTACAAGACAATAAAAATCATTCATTCATCTATTCTAAAAATGTTTCTTAGATGTTTTACTCTATTCGTTTATACATTTGTAACAAACATTTATAGTTCAAATAAATAATTTATAGAAATAACACTTAGTTGCGATGCTGAAACTATGTTATATATATATATATATATATATATATATATATATATATATATATATATATATATATATATAGTTTTAAAATGTTTTATTTCTTTTCTAAAAAAACATATCCTAATTCAAATGCTGTTTGTAGTAATATTTCTAACACACATAAATATTTTAATATAAATTCAAACGATTATTATTCTTGAGGAAATGCAGTTTTCATAGAAGATAACAAAATAAATGTTTGTTATTGTATTACTGTTATTATTATACAGTGTTGTTACTATTGAAATCTTGTAATGAACTTCGAAATATTGCTGTTAAATAGGATGTATATATGTAAACGTTAGTTTTTTTTATTAAATAATAAAATAATTAAACACACGTGTATAAATAATATTCATTCTTTTTATCTCTACAAAAACTAATGCCTAACATCTTCGAAGAAGTTCATTTTTGAAAGATTTTGAACGCTACCTTTAGGTTATTGGCAGCATAAAGAATATTCTATGGAATTATATACTTAAAAATTTTACCAAATAATGTAAATGGAAATTTAATTCAGATTTCGAAAAACAGTTATGATTAAACTTGTTATTGTTTTTACACAAAACAATAATCTTTATAAATAGGAGGTATATAAATAAAATCAATTAACTCATTTAAAAATCAGTATCACAGAGAATAAAAAATAAATGCGACAAAAAAACTTTTAACGCAATGCTTTTCAAATTTCTTTACTCCATGTCACATTTGAAACTACAGTTCGTTTTTGGCGACACATTCACATTATAATTCAAAAATTGTAGAGATTTTTTATGATTTTTTTTTTACTGATACAAAAATTTATTAAAATTAGTTAACTTGTGAAATGTATTAAGCAAAATACAATAATTTTTAAGTACAGTAGTTGAAATTATATATTAGTAATCAATAATCATACAAAATATAATTAATTTATATATTATAATTATGTATAATTACTATATTAATGTAGACTCTAATGAATATTATTGATAAATTCTATTTTAAAACTTGTTCGAGTTCTTTTTTTTGTATTAATATATAACGTTGATTGATAATCTAAAAGCAAAACATCTGTAAAATGAGTATATATATATTTTTTTTGCTTTGCAAAGTTAAGGATTGCAATCGATTGAAAATACCTTTAAAAGGAGTTATTTTGCAAATGCAAGTTTAAAGCTTTCTTATAATCTTGATAAGAATGAATCTTTAATTTAAACTCAAAAGGAGCATGCTTTAATAAGAAAATAAGTACTGTTTTTAAGCACTCTTTAAAAATATCACTTATAAACAATTCACGCTATTATAATTCGCCTGGATGGCGTGCAAGAGAACGAAGTATTCTGCGTTTTTGATCTATTATATTTTATTTCGTGATGATTTGAGAAAAGTAACAGTGTCAAATGAACAAGAAAATCAACAAACATTCTAAAAGTAAGTCATTCATTTATAAAAATGTCAATAGCACTTTGTTCAAGACAATATCATGCAATTAAATTTGCATTGTTTTGTCTTCTGTAATATTAAATACAAAATATTTCAACACCAACAGATTTCTTGTTAGAAACATACAATGAAACGCAGTTTTCTCTCTTTGTTTTACAAGTTGTACTCTGAAACGCGACACAAAGTTAATAAATAACATAGAAAATTTGTATTGGTGTCAAATACGAAGGATAGTAAAATTTGGTATTAAAAATAAATCTCCCCAAAGCAACACGGTCCTTGTTTTACGCATCTATGTATAAAATTATTCGTTGCAGCTTGAAAGCATCCGATGATGAAAATTGATTTTTGAAGCTTCGGGAAATGTCTGTCAGCTTTAGCCCCCTTTTTTATAAAACTAACTCCTCACACTTTTAATACCTGAGATTCATCTATAACTAACTGGATAACGTAGAGTTTTATAAAACTTCCTTTTTCTCCCCAAAAAAAGTTCTACATTTTTTTTTCTTTCTCGTTAATGCTAATCTACATAAAAACAAGTACTTAGTTACGTATAAATTCATCATGGTCAGAAATACTATAAAATAGTACAAAAAACACAAGCACTAAAATACACTGACAAAACACAAAATAAAAACTGTATTAACTTACGCATTGTCCAGTAGATTAATGGAAAAATAAGAATCGATCAGTTGTATCGTTAATTTATACACATCGGGATTAAAACTCTTTTTTCACTACTCCACGTAAACCGTACTTAAAATGATTTATAAAACACAAATAAGATCACATATACAAACTAAATATTTCAACTATACACGCAATCTTGACATATCACATTTTACCCAGTATTATTGATGACACACAAAAGCTACAATTTACATTTCAAATGATATCCAAAATGTTAAGGGACGAAATTGAAGATGTTCTGAATAAAAAGAAGTCGCATTATTCACTTTAAGCTGTACTAACTTCATTGCCTTCATTATTGAGTAATGGCAACTCAAAATCTTTATGAAGATCAGCAAGAATATTTCTGAAATTGAGAACATCCATGTTCTTAGCCAATAAAAAGAAGACGAACCAATCACCATAGGAGGTCTTCCTCACAATCTTCTTGAGGTGATCTTTCGGGGTCAACCTGGCGATGGAATGCAAAGCGTAATATCGAGCAGTACGGGAACTCAGTAAAAGTACTTTATATAAAATAGAAATAGCAGAGCAGACTGATAATATAATCAACCAAAACCACAGAAGAATATATATCTTCTCATTCACAATGTTTAGTGGAAGCAGGCAAAGGGAATCGTACTTCATGACATCTCCAGATGGACCAAATCGGTGGAAGAGGCACTTGGTCAGTCTGGGAAACACCCTGACCATTGGATCCGTCCTGTTCTCTTGGGCACCCACAGTGAAGTGAAGAACATCGACGCCATATGTAGTAAACTCACCTCCCAGGAAGTAATCTACGAAATAAATCTGCCCAATAACATTCACAAGATTCATCAGTTCACACAAAAGATACTTGTACGCGTAAGAGGAATGATGTCGCATGTTTGTTCTGAAATATCTCACCAAGTGATCACAACATTGCTTTTTTTGACAATGATCCAGCACTGGTTTGTTCAACTGTTGCAGTAAATTTTTCAATCGTCCACCTTCCCAAGTTCTCCACACTAATCTTGGGAGATAGAACATAGCTGCTTGTAGAAGCAGAACAAAACAGACCCACTGATAGTAAGCATGGTAAACGACTTCGTCACCGGGATCTTTTTGGTCTACTCCGGGGTACACCACTTCCAAACCAACTTCTTTATTAAGAGCTTTGGGCAGTGTGAAAGTCCCTTCTACCCAGCAGAAAGTATCCAGAACTTTTTGGGCACATCGTCCGATTGTATGCATTGAATTGGATCACCGTAGAACTGAGTAGCCGATACAAGAATGCTGCCAACAGTCAATAAGAGAGCGGTTAAGCGATAATGGAGGCGAAAAGTTGTACCATCTGTCACGAATATACGTGGTTTGATGAAGTTTTTAAAAGTTCCGGAGAGGAATAATTTATCCATGATTCTCAAGTAGAAATGATATTATCACAAAGGAAGAGTCGAAACGTCTTGCACCAACTTTGGAACGAAAATAAAGAAAATATAGCTCTGATCTGAAACAAAGTGGCGTTTCTCACACACAATGAAACATTCCCGAATTTACGACGCCCTGTTACTTCGAAAAAAACACAGTAAATAAAGTTTCGGCGCTCGCTATCTTTCAGGCTGTAAATCTTAGTCCAGAAACTAGCGTGGCGTTTTGTTTGAGAAGGAGATAGCTTAATAAAAAGGAGGTTTTGTTGTAACGTTGCAAAATAAATATAAAACTGATTGTGCAGTGAAGCAAACTGAAGTAGCTCTTCACTGTCTTAAAAACGTAAGGTCAAGGAACTCAGGATACGCATCAGAAGAGGACATCTTTTGTCGAAAAATTTTAGGCATGAATGGCACCTAAAGCACATTTCAGCACAGCACTCACTGCTCTACTTGAGGTATTTACTCCATTATGCTAACGATCTTTACACTGTTTGCGGATTTTTAGCGGTTCTGAAGAGATGACGAAAGTTACCAAGATAGTGAATGAGATGTGATCATTCCCCACATCCTGCGGTGCAATAAACAAACCGGCAAGAAAAAGTTATTCCGCCAAAATGAGCAGACACCCGCCTACGTTCTTCCACTTCTTTAGAGTGCCTATCCCATTACCATTACCTGAGAAGAAAAAAAAAGCGGGTTCCGTTCTTTGTATCTAACTGAGCCAATCAGCAATGGCCTCAATCCATGTAGGTTTCGACGGGCGTCGCGGCAAGGTCAACACTGGAATGGAGTCGAAGGGGTCTCTCGCCGAATTAATGCACACAAGTGGATAGCACAAACCATCGGTCACGCAGGGTGGACGTAAGTGAGGGGGGATGTTCGTGCCACGATGCTTCGTGCCATTCACAGGCGTCCAGCTGGAACGCGATGGCTGGAGGAAGTGGGATGGATAAAGGATGTGCTCGTATCGTAATTAGAAAACAAAAGTAACAGAGGCGCTTTTTAAATCAATCGGTTGGATTCATTCATGAGTCGAGTTCGTAAATTCAAAGAGGGATGTGAGTATTTTTGACGTTTCGAAATACTTTAAAATATTGAAAAAGGGCAATGACTCTTTGTATTACCAGACATGGTCTAGTTATTGAAATTTATGGAAACATTTTATTCAAAATGGGACAAATTTGTTGCGTGATTGATATATGAATCGGTTAAGCTCATGAGAAGCAAGAAGCAACAAATGTTAAATCATAAATATAAATATGAGTCAGTTTAAGTAAAAAAGAAAGGTTCAATATTTATAATACCACTTCTATTTATTTCAAATTATAACACAAATAATACTTTGTTTAGAGTTATCTGCATTTATTTTCATTTTGTAGCAATCCTTATTTGGGAATCGTCCCTCTTGTATAAGAAAATGCTATTTATATACAGGATGCAAAACCAATGCATCGGGATTTTATGGAGGAGGGAAAGGGCATAAGATTATAGATTATAGAAAGGGATACTATTTGATCTAATGGTACACAAAAAAAAAATGAAAAAAGAGAATTCTGAAGGAACAAATTCGTTTTTTTTTATGTAATGATTTCCCTAAATAAAACGGAAATCAAAATAATTCAATTATAAATATTGCTATTTCAAAATACAGAAAGCGTTTCTAGAACTTTTCAATGAAAATTGTTCGAACTTTAAAAAGAATATTTGTACTTCAAAGTTTTGTTTGTTATTTTAAATCAATCCAAAATTGCAATTATTTTTATTTAACATCTTGAAGAAGTAATTTCGTTGATTATATAATTTAGTGCAGCTGTTCAAATTCTCTTAAAAATATCTCTATCAATACAATCCTCCTATAAATCATTTTTATTTATAACAATGCGTATATATTTAACAAAATTAAGAGTATTCTGATCAGAAACCGAAACAAATGTTAAACTCTAGAGCTAATTCTCGAGCACTGAATAAGTTAATTAATCAAAAAGTAATACATTAATTTTCAAAAAATGTTCTACGTGATGTCGTATAACCGAAATATATACGAATAGTTTCACAGAAATTGACAAATACATACAAAATGTACTCACAAATTGCGAACCACTGGAAAACGGGTGCCGTTGTAATTGACAGCATCGCAATCTGAAACACTTCCTTGGTAGACTTCTAAAATATAAAAAAATTGATTAAATTAGTTATCCAGGAAATAAACCAATCTTTATATGAGAAAATTTAAAATACAAATCCTTTGAGTTACATAAACCAATTTTAAAATTTGAGATCAGAGAAATTCTGCTAGTATTTTTTTAGAGAGTCAAGTCAAGACAAAATGCACACTTAGAACATGTTCCCTATGTGCAACACTTGAAAATAATTTTAATTTTGAGAGGAAGCTGGAAAGATCTGTATTGAAATCAAATCCACTTTTGAAAATATTATTTTTTTACGAAGAGAAAAATTTTATATATACACTAGAGGACCCGACAGACGTTGTCCTGTACACACATCTTAAATTCAAAAATCCGAAATTTTTATGAATAAGCTTTAACAATCTGGACCGTTTTGATTAAAATTTGAGTAAAATTTCAAACACTAATTACATCTGAATGTAATAATTTAATTAACACGCGATTTATTTCAACAAAATAATAACACGAAGTGACAAAATATTTTCCTGAAATGATCACAGCACCAACTGTCGGGACCAACTTGAATTATAATAAAAGATCTTTGAATATTCTATACTGCAATCGTAGCGCAGTCTGCCGGATCCAATGTAAGACATTCCAAGATCAACAATTTATAAATAAAAAATTAATTAAATAAGCATTTCTAAACCGAATTATAAATCTAAACCATTCTCGAGTCCACTGGAACGGACAAAAACTTTCATCAAAATCGGTCCAGCCGTTTAGGAGGAGTTCAGTTACATACACCCGCACAGAAGAATTACATATATAAAGATTATTTGAAAAGATATTAATTAAAAACGCTAAAAAGCGTGAATCGTCTGCATTTTTGTAACAATAAAGACCGGGTTAGGCCAGTTTGGCTGAAAATCAATTTTCGACGCCAAATTACGTCTTTTTCAATTCCTACTATTAGCTCACGATCTCTATACATATTTTATTTGTTTGTTTATTTATTTATTTATCTTGGTGGAATTTTCAATCGTTAATAAAATACATTTTTAAGCGCTCAATTGAGCTGAAATGTAATATACATGATTATTTTGGATGACAATACAATAATTTAATTATAATTAATAAAAATTATTGATTAAAACTAATTACTTAAAAGATTACAAATACAGCCACGTTGGCGACTTAGCTACCCTTTTGGCGACTTATGTCAAAATTTGAAAGGGTTTTTTTCTCACGTGTTAAAGCATTCAGTTGAAAGGAAATTTTATATACACGATTGTTTTGGATGACAAAATGATACTTTAATGATAATTAATAAAAATTAATTACCACTTAAAGTTGTGATTCTGTCATATGTATACACATATTTATATTAATTAATTTCCACTATTTAATAAAAAAAAAGTAGCTAAAATAAATTTTTTTCTTGATTGATCTAAGTAGGAATTGATTTTAAATTTTTTTTTTATATTACTTGTGTGTTTATAACAATAGCGTTGTTACAACAATGCAGGTGAATATTGAGTTGTATTTTTTTGAATGTTTTTAATTAATATATTTTTAACTAATTGCGATATCGGACCGAATTGTGAATCTAAACCATTCTCGAATTTACTTGAACCCCTACAAAAAATTTCATCGAAATCGGTCCGGCCGTTTAGGAGGAGTTTAGTGACAAACACACGCACAGAAAATTTTATATATATATATATATATATATATATATATATATATAATGCATATTTAAATATACATTTGAGTGCAGTGTGCATGTGTGGGAGAGAGAAGGATAGAAAAAGAGAGAGAGAGGGAGAGAAAGAAACAAAGGAAGAGAGAAAGAAAAAAAAGAGAAAGACAGAGGAATAGAAAAAAAGAGAGAGCGAAAAATAAAAAGGGAGAAAAAGAACTAGAGAGAGAAAAAAAAGAGGGAAAAAAGAAAAAGATAGAAAGAAATTGAAAAAAAATTCTCAAATCGGATACGTGGGTGAAAAATATAAGAGCATATTTTTATGCGTGAAGGAATTGTATATTGTAGGAGCCTTATTCTAGAAGATAAATACATATTGCTGGAATTTTACAGTTTTAGAGTAAGACTTAGTATAAGACTTAGTTTAGAGTAAGTATAAACAGGAATATTAAAGTTTATATTTGAAATCGTTTTCGAGCTTAAAAATAACTTGTAATCAAAACTACATATTTCTATAACAGAGCTTCGAGTTTTCAAACATAAGTGAGAGGTTTTATTAATGTCACACTTTACAACTACACAATGGCTATGGAGACGGACTTCGTAAATTTTAGCCCGGTCGATTAAGACGGACGACACCTGAACTGACTGCCCACTCTCCAAACTTCCATTTCCTTGGACTTAACAGAAAGACTTTGGGCCGCAACAGATTTAACGTGCATCAACCCTTCCACACGCCGGGTCTTCAGTGGCGTCAGAACTCGAATCCGTGACTTGACAACGCTGGGCATGGGTTCGAGACCATGACCACTATGCCACCTTGTCCGTTTTCCAGAACGAAATGCGCTGGTCAAAAGTTATAATAATTTTCGATACTGTAAGAAAAAAGAAAAATAATATAATTCGAACCGATGCATTGAATAGGGATAAAAATTTTCCACTTTATTTAACTAATCAAACTGCTTAACCCGGCCCTTCTCGCGCAGGGTATGTCATACCCACCATCTAACTTTTTTCAACGCTCCTTCTAGACCTTTTTTGAAAAATGGATAGCTTCTCGTGCAGCTGGCTTTAAAATATCCTTTGAGGAGCCTTAGCTTGTAGACGAATTCTAAATATATAGTTTTGGATACCGCCTCTTCGGATATGTCAAATCCTGCGCGAGAATCGCCGTTACAGTTCTGAAAGCATGAGCACGCTTTAAATCTTCCTTATGCTATGGCTTCTTATTAAAGTTATGATGAAGAAATGTGATATCTAAGTAATTTAATAGATACAGTGTTTAATAGATATAGTGCAAGAGTATTTTCGGAGAGAGTATATTCTCTTCACGGTTATGATGAGGAAGAATCAAAGGATGAATAGCATAACAGCAAATATGATTCTTCCACTGAAATCGATCCAGATTTAGAAGAGGGAGGCACTGTTGAAAATAATAGTTTTTTACGTAGAGATACAAAAACATTTGGGAAGAACGTAATTTTAAAGGAGACAACTGGTACACATCTTATTCACTTTTAGATGAACTTTTGAAAAGAAAAGCTATTGCTGAAAAAATAAAAAAGAAATTCTTTAATCTTTTGAATTTAAAGAAAAAGTTTACTCCTATATATTTAGTTTTAAAAAGAGATACAGAATAAAAAGAAATTAAGATACAGTGAAAACATGGCATTCACTCACGACGAGATTAAATGAGTATATAAACAACGTACTGGATGCCTTCATAAAAAGAACAGAAAAACTAAATTTACGTGTGAAAAATATAATAAACATATTGTATTTCCTAATTTTCTTCCTTTTTAACTTTTGTATGCAAATTTTACGGTAAAAACAGAATGTAAACATCCTCGGGCATGACATACCCTGCGCGAGAACTTTCGGTCGTTTTTTTCGCGCGAGTGATGCCGGGTTTAGATTTGGAAACTGATGCATACACCTACAATTAATCCCTTATTCTTTTTTCATATATAACATCAGAAACTCTTTCTGACTTACTTCCGTCTCTGATGGTGATTTCAAGCTCGACCACCTGACCCAGCCGAACAGTGTCCACGAAAACGTCGTTCTCAAAATCATATATTCTCAGCATCACTTGTGGGGCAGGAGAAGGAGAAGTCATGACGTCACCTTTCACATTCGTGTTGCTGTAAATACCGAAATAATACATAATGAACAATAAAAATGCATAAAAATTCAGTATAACATGTTATTTAACATACATGGAATTTGAATTACAAAACTGAGAGAATCATTACATTTAAAAGCTTTAAACGGGTTGCAATTCAACGTTTAAAAAGCACAAAGATAAAAAAAAAATGAAATTGTATATTATGACATTTGGAAGTCCTGGTAAAAATAGGGTAGTTCAAAGCGAATTTTTCGTTAAAGAAGACATTGAAAAAACTATAATTTAAAATAGTATTACAACTATTATCAATCTTTTATAAACTTTAGTTATATATATTTGCATGTTATGTTGCAATATAAATATAAAAAATTACATTATTTTGAGGTTAATTTCAAATTGTGTGACTTTCCACAACAGTAAGATTTGTATAAAATTATAAACTCTTCAATTGCAAATATCTAAAAACAATATTTGGGACTTTCTCTTAAATTATCACAAAATTGTGTCGCAAAATACAGTGTATTAAGATATATTGTTTAAAAGTAATATCAAGATAGTTCATTTCTGTTTAAGAGATAAGGTCTAAATGTTTCATCCCCTTTTTTTGTTGTTATTTCTTAATTAGATATTTACATAAACATTATTGACAAACAGTAAGAACATTAACTATTATTCTCCCTTTTAATTCTTGCAAGTAATTTTATTCTTTTTTTACTATCAATTCGCCTTCTTCAAAAGATTCCAAGTTCCTTTTCCGAAAATCTTATACAAATATACAAAATCTGAAATAAACAGTATTGAGTGTGTTGTTTTCCCTGTAGTGATGCTCTCCTTGTGGGAAGGTTAGGTTTCCCAGTCAAAGTTTGCTTTCCAGCGTAAACTTGAAAAATATAATCATGGCAACCCTTTCAGATGGGACCAGGGTTTCTCCGGGTTGGATACAAATACGATAGAGTCAAGGAATCCTCAATAAGGCTCTAGAATCAATCCTTCTAGAAATTTCCATGAGGTTATAAAAAGGACCTTCGAAACAAAGATTGAGTCATTTCAAAACGGAGTGTAGTAGAAATCAGAATCTGATTGTGAGTCGACTTTTCTTAACTTTAACTGATCCCAGTGTAAATTCCAACAGTTTTAACAGTTATAAGAATAAAATCTATTTTCGTAACTGAATCATAAATACACCAACTCTTTTTTTTACACGGTAGATATGTTCCTTAGAAAACCGTGCAAAATAAAATTGCGTAAAAAAAAACACATGCAAGAAAATGCATGTAAAAAATCGTGTAAAATGAAAAACAGTGCAAAAAAGTAATAAAATCCATTTTACGCATTTATAAAAGAAAAATAATTGTCATTACAAAAAAAAAATTAAATTAGTGCATAGTGAAAATTTAGTCTATAAGCCCATACAGCATGTAAAAACTCAAACTGAAATTAGGAATAAAGATATAAACAATTATTCATCGCTACTGGATAACAAACGTGCACGTTTATTACGAACTGGATCAAAAATCCTATCATCAGTAGATGTGTCAGATATGTCCAGCACAATTATCGGTTTTGATTCAAATGAAGAACTTTGTTCGTTATTAATGGCTTATAACTTGAGGTTTTTATTTTTATTATCTATTCTTCTTCTGTAGTTCTTGATATACTGCTACACAACTTATGATAACGTAGAAATTTTAATGCGCGCTCTATGTCAGGATCATGAGTAAGAAAATGTTCCATACTTGTAGCAAATTTTAAGCCCTCGCTGACTAATTCAGCTGTTAATGGCTGAACTTCACCTTCGACTTCGTCGTTATCAACTTCTTTATTATCATAAACTGTCATAAATTCGATCAATTCGTCTTCATCCAATGTTCAAGATTTCCTAAATTTTTTTGAGATTCGTGTCAAAGAAAAAATTTGTGTACAAAAAAATTCGCTAAATTCGTGTACCGTGTTGTTTCAAAATCGTGTAAAAAAAGAGTTGGATGTATATATAGCTTATCTACTACAGCTATATTTATAAATCGCACACCAAACATCAATAAATGAAAACGAAATAATCTTTTTTTGAAAAATTAATTATTGCATTTCACCCATTTTAAACAACATCAAAAGAAGCTGTTACTTGTATGGCCTAAATAAAATTAATAAGAAAATATTTACATCTGGGGCGTCAAACTCGTGGCCCACAACGAACATTTTTGCGGCCCATCCAATATATCGGTATGTGGCCCTCAACAATATGAAATAGAACTTACAACCAGTAATATCATACGAATTTGACATGCCTGATTTACATATTGAATTTCAAAACGTGAAACAAACATGCTCAGTCAACAAAGTTTAATCCCTCTTATGCAACCATACATTGTCGAGTTCCTTCTTGAAAGGTTTGCGTGCTTCAAGTTCGAAGGGCGTTATCACACGATCCTAAATAATTAATCTCATGTTTATGAAATCGATTTACAATGAAAACAAAAGTTTTGGAATTGTAATGTAAGAGTTAACTAAAAGCCTTAGATACCTCTTATTAACAATGGTAAATGTGGATTTCGATTTCAACTCTGAAACACAAACCCCTTATGATAGATTTTAAAGTATTCATTTTTCTAAATGTATCACAATAGATCTTATCTCATCACCATTCTTCATTCCATTTCTTATCAATTCCATTAAAAGACTAAATCAGACACAGATGCTTAACAAAGTTATACGTAGATATCTTAACAATACACAAGTGCGCATTATTATAATGCCAAAACAGCAAATAAAAGGTATTAAAACAATTACACAGCAATGGAAACGCGTAAGAATTATAGTATGTATGATGTAA
Source organism: Trichonephila clavipes (assembly GCA_019973935.1). NCBI lineage: Eukaryota > Metazoa > Arthropoda > Arachnida > Araneae > Nephilidae > Trichonephila > Trichonephila clavipes. Next base: position 109,567 of record BMAU01000953.1, read on the forward strand.
CAGCCAATTTATTCTCATAAGAGTATGAATTAAATGAATAACTTCATTGTGGAAAAAAAGAATTTTAAAATTATGATTTGACTGATATATATATTACAGCTGAGTAGCTCTAAAACGTGTTGTAATAGTTAACTCAGTATCTTGCGAGCGAGAATATAAATCAGGTATTTACCGCCAGATAGCATTTATGAAATTCTAATGGAACATAAACTTGGTATTAAATTTATTTGATACATTTCACTTTCCACCTGATCTCATATGAATTTTGTAATGGAAACGGAGTCACTTTGTCGCTTAAATGTTATTGTTGTACAAGAATTTGCTTTTCGACATTTAACAATTATTTAAGAAAATTCGATAGTTATAGTTTAGCTTGGTGTTTATAAATCTATAATATATATATATATATATATATATATATATATATATATATATATATATATATATATATATATATATATATATATATATATATATATATGAGTATATTAGAAGCTTATTAGGTAATCCAAAAATAATTTTCTAACGTATTATTGTAATCTTTCTGCTTTGTCCTTCCAGCACTAACTTGCTACTTTCTTGTCTAATGTTTTGCATTAAATTAGAATTAAGAATTGCAGCAATTTAGTGTGTTGTTAATGATCATTTATGTACATATTTATGCGTAAAAAATTAATCTTCTGCACACAGATGAAGACATTAATTTCAGAGAAATGAGGAATTAAATATCATAATTTAGCATTTTCATAAACGTTTTTTCATTATATTTACAAACTTTTTCAATTTTATTTACAAAAACATTGAATATATTTTATTCCATTGTTTTTATCTGAGTAGATATTTTTAAGTGTCTCAAATGGGTTGCAGCAATGGACTTAGTTGTTTGTTCGATTCATTCGTGTAGAAATCTATCCCCTTTTTGAGAGATTAGGTATGTATTTATTATTCAAATTTTATAATGGTTTTTATGTTTCATCTAATGGAGAATCTAATATATATTACAAATGTGAAAGTTTGTGAGGATCTTTGTGGGTCTTTCACGCAAAAACAATTGAATGGATTTTAATGAAACTTTACAGTAATATAGCTTATACATCGGAATAGCGCATAGGCTATAATTTATAGCAAAGACTATAATTTATACAGATATTGTGTAAAGTGTCCAAAATATAACGATATTTGTCAAGTAAGTAGGAAAAAATTCTGCCATCTGTAAGCAATTCTGGCGTGCGCTGCAAAAAAGCCCACCACAGCATATATCTATCTTTTGTTTGTGAAAAACTCTTTTTGTTTTGGCTACGCAATGGGCTCGCTTCTAATTAATTCTTGGGATCAGAATAATTCCTATTTTTTTTATTTCAGAATAAAACTAAGCTTTGAAGGGAGAGGTTGTTATAAATCTATCTTCTTTTTAACGTTTTTTTATGATTTTATTATGCACATTTGGTAGTAAGAAATTGATCTTTTTTCAAAATAAATGCTTTTATCGGTTCTGGTAAATAAACTTTCTCTTTCACACTGCATCATTTGGACAATTTTTTTCAAAATTTGATTGTGGTTAGTAGTTAATTATAACGCTATAATTTTAATTGAATAGGCAGATATTGCGTTTTTAAGTAAAAAAATAATTATAACTACTGTACTGTATTTTTTGGAGTGTGTGAGTGAGTGAATATTAACATCGCACTGTTCAGCTACACGAGGGCTTTTGGCAACGTATCACGTAATTTTGTACCATGGTCAAGTGACGTACGTGGACGACACCTGAGCTGGCACCCCCTTCTCCTAACTACCACACCACACCAACTTAGAAGGAATATTCTACCAATACTTAGCAGGAATATTCTTTGAAATCCACTCTTCTAAGATATATGGCAGCACGGGTTCTATGATGAGTATTTTAGCGGGGAAGACGAATAGTTTTGTAGCAGATATTGCGTTTTCAGTGGATTGCAAAGATTATTATTTTTGTCCCGAAAAAATAGTTTAAGTCAAAATTTAAGGGTCTTATGTTTTTGTATGTTAGTGAAGACCTTGGAAAATGATTTGACTACTTAAGTGAACGGTGTATATAATTAATTTTACAGAGGAATATCTTTAATTAATTTATTAGCTCTAACGGATTAAATTTTCCAAAGTGGAGTATTTTGTTTATGCACATCCCTTAATTTGTAAATGTAGTCATCCAAAAAAACTATTGTATGAAAAAAACTGCAGTAAATCATAATGCGGTTGGATAAAGTATTAAAGTGCTTTTCTCCCCTACACCGCGGTTCTTACAAAGTTCTAATAAAGCTCGAGCTACGAAAGTAGCTAGGCATTTGCCAACTTGACTCTATTGCTAACATTTCGCTATGTTTTTCATTGAATCGTCATTATAATTTAAGAAACGGGTGTTGCTTGCCAATATTACAATTTTAAAATAAAATAAATACAACAGAAAGTAATATTAATGTACTACACTTTCAGATATAAATTATTTACACTATTTTAAGCGTTCATTACGCAAAACTTTTAACAATTTGTTGCTTTTGCTGAGCAGAGATCAGCTTAGGGAGGTATTTTGAAAAATCGACAATCAAGAGTGTTACGGGGAGTTATAAATAAAAAAAAACAATCCTTTTTATCAGCTATTAGATCTACATACTTAAAATTTAACAAAGGTGTTTTATTTCTCTCTTTTTTTTGTTTAGCTGAGATATACAAAAAGCTTTTTTTGTTTAACTTGCGATTCACATAAAATTAACTCATTAAAAACTTCTTTTTCCTTCAATCTGTGTTGTTTAATTTTTCAGTTCACCCGTGCGAAGAACGGGTATACCAGCTAGTAATTTATATTTTTCTCTTTATTATAAACAGATAAGGGAAGTTTGGCTATCTCTTAAAAATGTGTTTACTTCTCTAAAAGTATAGTTCATAACCTTCAACATTTATTGCAATTACTCTGGAATCTATTAATTAATTTAGTGGTGTTATTTTTGTATTTCGGAGTTCCTTATGCGTTTTTAATCATATTAGATAAATTTTAGTTTATTTATACTTAGGATAGTACTTCTATCATTGTTTATAAAATTCGTTTTTTGCTTTGTGTGTGAAAATCTCTCTCTCTCTTTATATTTATATATATATATATATATATATATATATATATATTTGTCATACATTCACCATCATTTTTATTTAATTATTTACCCAAAATATAAATCAAATGCCAATTTAATGTATTTTCAAAAATAAGAAATGTTATATTTTTAAATAAAATTTGTTACTGAATTGTCAATGAAAGTAACTAATAACGAAGTAATTAAGGCTTGGAAACAAAGTACTTTGTTATAACTTTTCGTAAAATAATACTAAATACGTCCCACATTTGTAATAAATTGAATTGACTGTATTTGATTCTGAGACTTCAATATTAAATAAACAAGTAATATAAAAAAAAATTTGAGGTCACTTCCTACTTAGATCAACAAAGAAAATTTTATTTTAGCTACTTTTTATTAAATCGTTACAACTAATATAAATATGTATATACATATGACAGAACCACAACCTTAAGTGGTAATTAATTTTTTTAATTGTCATTAAAGTATCGTATTGTCATTCAAAGCAATCGTGTATATAAAATTTCAGTTCAACTGAATCCTTTAAAATGTGAGTGAAAAACCTTTTCAAGTTTTGACACAAGTCGCCAAAAGGGTCGCTAAGTCGCCAAAAATGATGCCAACGTGGCTGTATTTGTAATTCTTTGAATAATTGGTTTTAATCAATTAATTTTTATTAATTATAATTAAAATACTGTATTGTCATCCAAACTAATCATGTATATAAAATTTCAGCTCAATTGAGCGCATTAAAATGTATTTTATTAACGATTGAAAATTCCACCAAGATAAATAAATAGAGATTATGAACTAATAGAGTAGGAATTGAAAAAGAGGAAATGGGCATTTTTTTAAATCATAAAAATATTCAATTATTGAAAAGTCATTATTTTTACAAAAGTTTTCCGTAACAGATTCATTGAATCACTACTAAGCTATTTGTTTTGTGTATTTCTCCTTGGTGGGAATTTGAGCTTGGTGCGTACCAATCGGCTTTGTTTCTCCTCTCTTCTCGTGGTCATAATCTCTCGAACTTGATCTCACAGTTTTCAACTAAAAACGGGAAAGTATGGTCGCCTTTATCGCTTCTTTAGAAATCTATTATACTGCTCATACGCCACAAAGTATTTCTTACTTTCACTGCACATGGGTGCTCAAGTTGTCGAGTAAATAAAACTCTATTATTGAATGAAATAGTACAGTCCACTTTACATTTCATTCTCTTTTCATTATACACTACAGTTATTAAACTACAGTCGGACCTCTATTTAACGAAATCGCTAAATCCCGGAAAAAGTTCGTTATATGGAAAATTCGTTAAATGGAGGTTCATCTTTTAATATACTTTAAAAGCCACATGAAACAAATTTTAAATTCATAAATACTGAATATTATTTAAAAAAGTAATTATTCACACTTTTTTTAAAAAAATTAATATCATTCATTTTATATATCGTACCCATCAAAAAGAAATCAGCAAAGAAAACAAGAAAATAAAAAAAAAACATTGTCCAGGAATACACTGTGTGTGTGTGTATTTTCAACTTTAAAGAATAATTTTATATTAAAACTAATAATTTTCTAATGACGTTTTCTAAGCCTATGAGTAATTTTAAACGTACATTATTATATAACCAGTCATTTTAAGCATGCACTACCACATGCGTCCTTAAATTTAATTGTTGTTGTTTCAAATCACCTTGGAGCAGGAAAGCCTACACCAAGTCCATTGGATCTTTCCGCATAAGAATGCCACAAACCAGGTCTTGATCTCCAAACAGTTGTCCCAGGGAAATGCCCCAGCAGTCCAGCAGATGAGCAGGAGAAGCAGGGAGAAATCACGGACAAGTAACGAAAGACTTTACCCCTGCAAAAAGGTCAAACCAAGCAGGTGACCGCTTCGAAAGCCCGCCAAGGCTGTCTGAAGAGCTCTGGATCTCCTGCACTGTAGAGATAGGTCAGAACTCTTAGCTGCGTACCAGTGGTGAGCAGAAGGGTTTCGCCAAGTCAGATTCATTTTAAGGCTACAGTAGACAGTTAAAATGTGGAAAATTGACTAAAATATCGAAAAAAAATTTGGGGGCTTATTTTAATATTATATTAGCCTCTCTATCAAACGCAAAAAAAAATTTTTGGTTTCATGCATTTTTTACTGAGTTATGGGGTAGTTCCGATTCAGTCATCCATGACCACGCCCCTTTGTTTACATTCTGATGTCATGCTGACAAAGCTGTCATGTACTTTGACAGTACGAATTTTATTTACTGTAGACATAGCCTCTCTAATTTTTATTTTTAAATGTTAATTTATCAAGGTCTGGATGGCAACAATTTGTTTTAACTGTATCTGAGACCTAAATCGGCATTATTTGTTTACAATTCGTTCGAACTTGCGTTTGCATTTTTCGTTCAATTTTATTCAAACTTTATATTGATTTTACCAAAACAAAAAGTTCTTTTCAGAACTAAAGTTCCTTTTAAATTGTCTTTGTTATTTAAAATTTTTATAATGGATCTTATGTCATCGAGATATAGAAAACCTAAAGGTCGTCCTACCAAAAGGAGAAAGATGTTAGCTGAAAATAGCAAGAAGCGATGGCAGAAATCTTCTAAAACTGTTGATGAAAAAAACTAATAGTATGGTATTGCAGAGAGATACATTGTCTGAACCGAGTACATCTTCCCAACCTGAGGCAAGCTATATTTTCATCCACAAGGCTGTGTTTTCTGAATTATTGCAGAAAGTTCCTTGTAAATATTGTACAAACTGTACCCTTGTTATAAAACAACACCATTCCATGGGGTATTCTACAAAGATGGAACTTTTATGCGAATCATGTCATGAAAGCTATGGAAGTGTTTTTTCAAGTTTCCAAGAAGAGGCCAAAAATTCACATGATATAAACAGCAAACTGGTGAGTGCCTTCCTATCCATAGGCAGAGGGCATGCTGCTTTGGAAACGTTTTCATCTGTGCTCAACATGCCAACAATGGACCGAAAAACATTTGCCAAATGCATGCACAACTTATCCGTGAAAAACAAAGAGGTGAAGAAAAAATGCTCGAAATGTCACGTCAAGCTGCTAGAGAAGCTCACGTAAAAGTTGATGCTTCTCTAAAAAATCAGGAAATAATTGATGTGAGTGTATCATATGACGGTACTTGGCAAAAGCGAGGACATACATCTAACCTAGGATTAGGAATAATCATCGATATCCTTAGTGGACTTGTCCTTGACTTTGAAGTATTGTCGAAATACTGTCATAATTGTGTAGTTGCTGGTCGAGATATGGGAGTCGATTGGGCGGAGTTCCACATATGGCAAAAAAGACATGCGGATGAGTGTGACAAAAATTTTGATGGACGCTGCACTAATTATGTGGAGGCGATCAATTAGTGATTGCCAAATGAGATTCGTTTTCATGCTGAGTGATGGTGACTCAAAAACTTTTCAATTTTTGTCGAACAATAAAATATATGGTTCTGATATAAAAATCGAAAAGGAAGAGTGCCTGAATCATATTGCAAAGAGGCTAGGCACATCATTACGTAACAAAGTGAAAGAATGGAAGGTGAAAAAAGTGACTCTTGGTGGGCGTAAGCAGGGAAGCCTTACAGATAAAAACATCACAAAGTTGCAAAATTACTATAGAAAGGCAATAAAAGATAATGTCCCTGATATCGATAAAATGAAGACTGCTATATATGCCAGCCTGATGCATTGCTCGTCAACTGACAAAAAGCCTATGCATGGTAAGTGTCCTGAAGGGGAATCATCATGATGTTTCTATAAAAGAGCTATAGTCAAAGGTGAAACCCCAGGGTCACACAGTTCCATGAGAACTTACTTGTCTCCACAAGTAGTGGAGAAAATTATGCCTGTTTATCAACGTTTAGCTTCAGACACCATTCTTGAAAGATGCGTAGCAGGCAAGACGCAAAATTCGAATGAAAGTCTGCATAGCTGCATTTGGCGAAAATGCCCAAAAGAGGTATTCGTCTCCAAAAGAAGGCTGGAAATAGCAGTAACGGATGCCATCGAAAAGCACAATTTGGGCTATGTGAAATCTCTTGAAGCGAAAGAGGACTCATGTCTAAATGACAGTTTTTCTTTGACTATTGCAGAAAGACAAGATAAACGACACATTTCTCAGAATATTTCTACGAAACAAAAGAAAAGGAAAATAAATGCCACGAATACAAATGCAGCCTATAGTGCCGGTGCTTTTTAAAATTTTTTTTATCAGACTTAGCAAACAGTTTTCTTGTTATGTGTAATTAGATTTTTTTTTTTTTTTTTTTTTGAATTTTTGTAATTTAATTGTATTGAAATATTTTATTTTTACTCATTGTGATTAATGAAATACATAATATATTATCTGGTTGATGAAATAATAATGAAATACATTCTGTTAATTTACTTTAGATTTTATTGGAATGTTCTTGCTTACTTCAATTTTTATCACTATATATATTACATGTCAATGTGACTGTTACAATAAATATTGCAGAATCTTATACATATATTCTATGTTTATCTTATCTTTATGTTATTAGTGTTTTTCAAATTTATATGAATGTCTTTAATTGTTTTTAAAAAAACTAAGTTTTTTCCTTTAGAATAAAAATAGCTGTTGTTCTAAAAAATGAAAGCTTCCTCGAAAGCATTGAATTTTTGTAATTTAATCCCTTTGAAATACTTTATTTTTACTCATCATGATTAATGAAATATATAATATACTATCTGGTTGAGATAAAAAACAATGAAATACATTCTGCTAATTTACTTCAGATATTATAAGAAAGTTCTAGCTTACTTCAATTTTTATCACTGTATATACCACGTGTCAATGTGACTGTTACAATAAATATTGCAGAACCTTATGTATATATATTCTGCATCTATCTTATATTTGTATCATATTAGTGTTTTTCAATTTCAAATTCATATATATATCTTTAATTTTTTTTTAAAAAATATAAGTTAATTTCCTTTAAAATAAAAAAAGCTGTTTTTCTCAGAATCAAAAATTTACCTCGAAACACCAAAACTCAAAATGTTCCATGCGTTCCAATTTTTGTCGAATTATAACAAAACTTTCCAAAAGTATTCATCTAATGTATACTTATAAATTCTTGGATGCATTGTAGTAATAGTGATAGGGTGAAAGAAGAAATTAAAGTTTTTTATGTAGAAAATCATTAAAATTCTTGAAATTTTTATATAAAAATTTGCGTTTACCCATATTTTGTAAATTATCATATAAAACATTACATTGTATGCATACATTTGTAAAGAATTGCTTAAAGAAGTTAAATCAGGTGAAAATATGAAATTTAAAAAAAAATTAAAACGCATGGAATGTTTTGAAATTTTTAAATTTTCGTTAAAAAATTTTTTTTAATTTTAAATTTCTTAAAAACTAATCATTTTTTTCTCACCAAATTTTTTATATGGTTTTAGTTCTAAGTTACATACAGCCAGTAAAAATTTGGGGCATGTTTGTAAAAAATTAAAAAAAAAATTTTTTTTACTGTCCACTGTAGCCTTAACTCTGTATTAAATTTAATTATTGGAAAATTAATTATTATTAATTATTAATTACGGCCATTTCATTGTTCTAGGTGAGTTAGGCACCTTGTAATACCAGTTCAAGATCATTGATCGTCGTAAAATGTGCTAAATGAGAGATTAATTTGAAAAGGTCTTGAAATATTTTAGAGAGAACAAAATCGAATGACAAGAAAAAGTTCGTTATGTAGAAAATGCACTTCGCTATTTAGAGGTTGTTTTACAAAGAAAATCGAAAAATGTTCTTGGTTCCAGGGAAAAGTTCGCAAAATAGAGAAATTACTTGTATTTAATATACTATTTCTCCAACACCACAATATATATTGACCGAATTTGCAGCATTCCCCACAAAACAATTAAGTCTAAAAGAACGATTACTTACTTGATATCAATTCGGTTTTCCATGCCGACTTGCAGATCCCCGTTAAATAGTTTGCATCCCACTTCGTACTCTCCATCTCCTGCACTTACAATCATGGGGTGCTGCTGGACAGTCACGTGACTCATAAACAAACCAGGTTCTTTCTGCAAATGCACATAAGAAAAATCGGTAATGCATAGTTATCAGGTTACAGTATTAAATACATGTATGTAGGTTTCCCTCAATTGTTATTGAATTTTTCTTTTTGTGCTTAAAAATTTGTATGTAACAAATAAAGTACGCAAAATTATGTCCAAATAAATACAAATAAGATGCGTGATTTTATTTGTAGGAGTCTTAAAACAAAAATGGACAAATCTAGTTCTGTAATAGAAGAACAAGAAAGCTGGCTTTTTCCCAGCACAGTTAAGAATATTGAATTCTCATTGATTAAAGCGAATGTAATGCGAATAAAGGAAATCAGATTCTTAATGTAGTGAATATCGAAATATCAGCTATATGAATCAAAGATAAGACCTCTTTTTTTATCATTAGTGCATTTTCCGAAATCAATCTTCAAAATTTTTTACCCTTTTAGCTGTAAAATGTTGAAACTTTATGAGTATGATTCTAAAATTGCAAAATTCCTTTCATTTCCGAAACATAATATTTATTAAAATAAGCATGCGATTTCTCTTTAAAAAAATTCATAAAAATTTTTAGTTTAATCATTCATTTAATTAAAAATGTATTGAAAATTTTTATTTATTCAATCCCTTTTATTAGTTCACACTCTCCCTAATTTATTTATTTATATATATATCTTGTTCAAATTTTCAATCGTTAATAAAACACTTTTTATTCATCGACTCAAGTTCAAACACATTTTTTAAACAAATAGGGGATGACATTTTTTGTTAATATAGTTTTTTTCAAACATAAATTCATTAATTATGTTTTATTTTTAATTTTAAATTTAATCTGTGTTTTTTCTGGCGAAGTTACAACTAGCTGCAACAGATGGTGCCACCAAAGTAGGAAATTACTTCAAAACACTTTTTATATTACTTGTTTTCATTTTATTTCCCTAAATTTTTCTAGGATAATTAATTTTCAGCTATACTTAAACATTTTCGTAAGCAGTCATTATTTCGCATTTAATGCCATTTGCGGTATTGAAACTTAATTATTATAAAGCATTATCAAGGGAACCACACACAGAGCTACATATAACAGAATTATTAATTTAGATATAAGATGAAAGAAAAGCAGCCTCTCTTTTTTATTACCTTTCTAATCAGTAAAATATCAGATAATTTTGAGTGTAAATCTTTACTGTTATGATATCACATTATCTAAATGTTCTCTTTCTTGAAACAATAGATCTTATTCCCTTTTCCCGGGATTCTTCCGTATTGATAAAAACACTTACTTATACATCTTCCACTTTCCTAGTTCTCTAAAACCTTAGGTTAATTTATTTTCATCATAACATGTAAATAGCAAGATAAAACTCCTTTGACATATTTGTGTGAGTGAACTACTTTTTAAATATATATATATATATATATATATATATATGAGTGAGTTGTAACAAATCTTTTACATACATATCTAAGTATATTTAATATAAATTTTTAATAATAAATTTTATTTCTTAAGTACTCAATCATTGTAATATTAACTTTAAATTTAAAAACGATTTACATAAGAGAGACGTGCAAGAACGAAAGTTTTCTGGCAAAGTTCCAATTAATTTCACTTTGGAGACAGCCCCTCACTAGCTTCTTGAAAATGGTCCAGGAGATGCATGAAATGTATGATTTTCTAAGTTCTATAACTGGGCCAGTTTTTATCGTAATGAAATGAAACTTTTTGTATTTACTTTGTTTTTGTGCACTGCATCTTTTCCTAAATATAAGTGATAGGATCTGGGGACCGTATAAAAATTTGATTTTTGTAATTTTTTTCTAAATGGGTTTTTTGGTTCGAAAAGCACGTAAAAATATTATTTACCTTTTTTAAAACATTTTTCAAGTTGGAAGTGCATGTCTAAACCGAACGGTTCGGGAATTAGCTATTGGGTCACTTTAAGACTGGACACCCTGTATATAGCTACTTCAAATCTCATTTGAAAATACATAATATTTTCGTGCATAGAATGCATAACAACGGAAAGTACTGTAAAATCCAGCGTATAACGCGTACCTATAACACCAAAACTACGATCGAAATTTATGGGTGCGCGTTATACGCCGCGTATAAAAATTATAACTTCAAAAAAAAAGAAGAGAGATGAGCATATATAAAAAAATTAGACTTCTACATACATCAAAATAGTGTTTATTTAAAAGAAATGACATATCTGATGAACTTGAAAGTTGTAGTTCTAGAAGTATACTCTTTTTTCAAAAGCCTAGGATAATATCTCGAATAAATGACTTCAAAACATAAGATAATTACATTTCAGGTTTCTTCGTAAAAAAGGGTGTGCGCGCTACACAGCGAATATACCTAAAATTTTACAAGTGCAGCTTGAAAGTATAGGTGCGCGTTATACGCCGGATTTTACGGTAATTTATATTGAATGAAACTGTAGTCTTTTTCTTTTGCCAATTCAGTTTATCTTTCTTTTTTGGCAATAAGTCGCAAATTACCTGTTTTTCCCTCCAAATAATTTGAGCATACCTATGTTAGTCCACTTTTTATTAAGGTCTCCGACTACGTTCAGAATCATTATTTAAAAAAAGCGTATATATAAATAATTTTCATGATATTTAGCGTCATTTTGATTACAATATATGTATAAAATTGTTTTTTAAGAATATTAGTAGAATGAAAAATTATATTTAAATGCAACATTTTGGCAAAAAAGGAACTTAGAATTACCTATTTTCAAAACATTCTACTTTTATGAAAAATGCTTCAATAATAATAATATTTTGCTTATATAATGCAAAGATTCCTCCAGAAGGCCTGAACTAGGATCTTTGAAAAATTCACATTATTTTCAGAGTTACTATCGATTGAAATAATTATCGATATTTTTTTCTTAAAAATTCTCCACTCTGTTGTATTAAAATATGGATAAATCCACTTCTAAGCTATATATTCCAAAAATCGTAGTTAAGATTCTGTACAGAAATCAGAGCTATATACAGGCAAAATATTATTATGTTAGAAGCATTTTCCATAAAAAGAGAACATTTTGAAAATGGGTCATTCTATGTTCATTTTTTGTCAAAATATCGTACTTAAATAATTTTTTATTGTAATAATATTCTTAAAACAATTTTATATACGTTTTCTGATCTAAGTGACACTAAATATCATAAATATTATCCATTTCTAAGCTTTTGCAAAACAACAGCTCCGAATGTAGTCGGATACCTTAATCTTACAAAGCATGAAACAAGTTACATCAACATAATGCACACACACACACACAGCAATGGTTTATTTCAAGTAATTAATAATATTTACAAACTACTTCTTTCTCCCTTCTACTGTAAGATGTTTTTACTGAGCTACCTATTTTTATTCTGAATACTATAATAAAGTTGGTACATTCTGTTTAGTTAGTTGTTTCTGTCTAGTTTAAGTTTTTTTTATGGAGTTCTGAAATTTTATCTAGAAATCTCTACGACCAACAGTATGAAATTCATTTTTCCACTTCATTTGACAAAAAAATTCTACGCCTGAGGGCATTTCCTACATAAAAACTTTTCGAATCTTATCATACAGTTTTCATTTCACGCTAGCGTTAAATATTTATGGGCAACTCTTAGACTATTTTAAATTTTAAATAAGATTCTAAACTAAAAAAACTCGCATTTTATACTTTTGTCCTACATAATAGTTTTACCAAATGCTATGAAGATAAAGAAAAAAATGAATCTATTTATTCTAAAAATACATCCAAGCTGAACATGTTCGGAATTCTTTGAAGATAATCCAAAACAATTCCAATCACTTGTTCTTTTAACCTTTCAGGAATTGCGTCAGGTCAGTATAGCGAGGTTTGGGAGTTAAAGTAGAAACCTTGTTATACATGTCAGGCTGATGAAAAGAGCAATTAAATCTGACCTTGCCTTTAGCCATTGTTTCTAGTGTCTTAATTTTTCAAAGGCACGCGAATCTATAATCATAACTGTGATCGGTACATCCGGTGAGAGATCTTATAAGTGACCCAGATTTTGAAATATTATTGTGAGGAAATGAGTAAATAATTTACTTCTCGAATAATTAATTTGAAGTACATTTTAAAGAGTTGAAAAATAAAGAATAAATTCTAAATCTGAAGTGTGTGTGTGTGTGTGTGTGATAAGGGCTTTATTCTTTTTTACTTTTTGAATAGATATCTCCAAAAATAAAATATATCTCGAGAAAATTTTAGTGACATATATAATGTTTAAAGCATCAATTTATTAATACATAGTTTTAAAGTTATATGTTGATGATGATGATGTCGTATCCACATAACGGGACCAAATCAGGCAGTACCATGGGTCCAGATTACTGTTTTGGCAATCTGTTCAATATTAACTACATAGAGGTTTGTTGACGAAAATAGGACCCCTATTTCTTGTAGTGCCGCAAGAATAGCTGGATAGTCAAAAATATGAGCAGGTGTTAGCTCTGTATTTCTAAACAGTTATCTCCAAAATTCCTACAAGTTCTTCTACCATCATCAAACTTCATTCCTTTGTGATGATCTGTTCTTAGCCTAGCAATTGTCTTTGTTATAAGGCGGTCTCCTCTTATATTACAGATTTGATGCTTAAGAAGAAGTTAAAGAATAGATATATGTAGAAGTTAAAGAATAGAGATATATGTAGAAGTTAAAGAAAAGAGAGATATATGTAGAAGTTAAAGAATAGAGATATATGTAGAAGTTAAAGAATAGAGAGATATATGTAGAAGTTAAAGAATAGAGATATATGTAGAAGTTAAAGAATAGAGATATATGTAGAAGTTATTTGGTAATATATATAATCTCTTTATGAAACACTTTTTTTTTGAAATTAGAAAGAAATAAACTTCTCTCAATTCAAAAGTAAACCTACACAAAATTTTAAATTTTTGAAATTTTAAAAATTAGAGGAATATTAAATTATAATTAATGATTTAACAGAGTCTATATAAATTATATTAATAGCAAAACATGTTTTATAACATTAAAATACAGACATTTTATTTTTTGAAAATCCAAAACTTTAGAATAAGTAATAACATCAAACTTTGACAATGGAAGTCAAATAACAAAGCCTATTTAATTCTAAAATGTTAATAAAATATCTGTAAAACTACAATGCGAGCAAGAGGTGCATAAAATGCATCTTTTTTTAAATATCTTCACCTAATGTTAAAGAATGATAAACACTGCGCACCAAAAGATTAGAAATTAAAGTCATTTTAAGAAACTTGCAAATATATATCCACCGGTTTGAAAATTAGAGGTACAATGAAAATTGCTTTAAACAAAACTGTAGGGACTGAATATTTTTTTTTCGTGTTTAAAGATATTGCAAAACAGTAAAACACGTATTTAACAAATTTAAGTTTATTAGAGTACATTTTCTTTACATATATATGTATATATGCATGAATTTAATAAAAATCAATGGAACAAAAACATTCAGAACTTAATGAAATTTAACAATTCATTGAAATTTTAATATCAAGTTTTTTTTGAAAAACAAAAGATTTATTGAGTTTTTGGAAAATAACTTGGTATTTTTCCTTGCCTTCTATTTTTTAGCGTCAAATTGTCAACAAATTATTTGAGACGACCATTTTGTTATTTATTTCATAAATGAATGTGCGTCTATATATAAAAGCGCAGTCTTTTTATGATGTTTCTCATATGGGATGACATGGGAACAGGAGCTGCATTATACATTTTATTTTCTTCATCGGAATCTGCTTGAATGATATTTTTTGAGCTTTGAACAAACTCCCAAGTCATTTTCTGCCATAATTGGGGTTGTACACACATTATCCTTATCTACTGCAACGAATTATTCTGATAATACAGTAAGACAGTCCAATAATACAGAAACTTCCTCATACTTCGGCTGATGTTTTCCATATTTTGTTCATTCTCAAATGGTAATTCTTTTCGTGTTAAGGTAAAAAAAATGCATGAAAATACATAGTAGTTTGTTGGGACTGTTGCATTATTTCGTGTTAATCGATATTTCGTCTTACGCGTTTTCGCGTTCAACATATTTCACACAGTATATATATTTTTTTCAAAACCAAATACGCCTTTATTTAACTCACATTATTTTGTATCAAAATGAGAAATCATAGTTATATTCTAAATTATAAAAAAATTAAATATCTAGGTTATGCCATATTATGGAAGGCATTAATTCCGTGGCAATAGAGATTTTGTTCATTTGACGGATAAGTACTTTCCAGATATTATCCGTAGAATTAAGATCCAGACCTCAGACAGGACAATCTGACACAGAAAATATTGTGAGAGTGAAACCACACTGTGTTTTATAACGTTGAAATAATTGTCCTATTGAAATTGCTACTGTGGACTAGCTAATACCTCAGCAAATGGTACCAAACCAATCTATTGGAAATGCATTTATAGTCATCTGATGTTTGGCGACCGCTGAGCAATAGTAAGGGTCAATGAACGCCAAAACCATTACTCTACCGCCTTGCTGCCAGCTGGGAAAAATGACTTAGTTCCTTTCATAGTTCGTGTCAGTAATTAAACCACCCATTAGAACTCAAAAGATTCTATTTTTTCTAGTCACTGATAATGATCTAAAACCATTTGGTGCCATAGGAAATGTGATTCCGAGACCACTCCAATCTTTGAGATATGTGACAGAGTTTTAAAACCACGTTCTTTCGCAGCTTCCGATATAAACTAATGTTTCACACACATCTTTTATTCCTCTGGGAGTTTTATTCTTCGAAATATGAAGGTCTATTGTAATGTATACATGATGCATAGACACTTTTGTCGCCCCCGACTGAATTTTTCTGTAGACGCTTATATTTGTTATAAGAGCTTCCAATGCGAGATTCTGCTTTATATCCCCCCCCCCTCCTTATTGATATTACTCAGAGAGAGAGTAAACACAAATACTTTATTTTAACGTAACAGAACTGATATTATACGGGAAAATGTATTTTATTTCCGATCTTTATTACCATAATTCAGTAATTTCACCAGAAATAATCTGGGTAGATTTCGGATTTTCAAAATTAAATGCTGAAATATTTAATTGATTTTTATGATTTGGCTGCATCTCTTACAAAACTCGTACAGAACTGATTTGTTATACAACTATAAAATTCTAAGCTTTCGTACAGTAAGCTTTTGATCTTTTTGTCTTGTTTAAAGTGCTTAAATGATTGTCGAATAATTTTAATCCAAAGAGATTACACCTTCATTGCTCTAAACCATTGCTCACATTTTCATTTCTGTGAATGCTTTATCTAAAGTTTCATTATCGAAAAAGGTATATAAACTGTTAGTTAGCGGTGCATCCAAGCATAGAATATATTCTTAGATAAAAAGATTTTGGAATACTTAGGAAAAAAGACATATGGATACATAATACATGTATCCCATTTACATAGTATGTATTCTGAAATTATAAATATTCAATGAGCATTTCTTTAATCTTATTTTTACTTAAACAAGTATTTTTATAAATCCACTTAGCATTATTCTGTGAAAGACGATGTATGAAAAATGTTTAATGTTATAAAGAAAAAAAAATTAACAGAAGTTTGTAGTATGAATGAATATTTTATTAACGTCACACTATAAAGTAACATTAGGTCTATTGGGGACGGACTTCGTAATGTTGAGCCACGATCAAGTAACTGGGAAGATTCCTGGGTTGACCCCCTCTCTTCTAGCTTCCTCATCAGGCCAACGTGATGACTTTGAGCAAAGGCAGATTTGAAGCGTTCAATTTCTCTACACGATGGATTTGACCACAACCACTACGCTACTGCGGGCATGAAATTTGGAAAAAATGGAACACATGCAAATGAAATTTGATATAAAACGGGTGCCTAAGTTTTATTTTTCTATCTGAAAATTCCAACTCAAATTCTGTTTTCCAAGATACAGCTAAACATATTGAAGAAAACTCTAAAATGCATGAATGTTGGCAGTAAACACTTAACTTGTCTTTACTTTAGAGTACTTCTAACCAAATAAGTTATTAAAAACGTCCATTTTTCTTCTCTTTTCTGCCCACTCAAATAAAAAGTCCATTAAAAAAGCGTTGCATAAACATTATTCTGATGCTTACCAGGTAATGGGTAGCAAAGTTCACTTACTTCGTGAGTATCGCAGCCTTTGAGGGGCACCTTGAGAAACGTAGTTTGGTTCTTCTTTCCGAAGGCGGTGCAATTGAGATCCCCGTATCTTTCAGATACGTAGATGAGACCTTCGAATGGAATGCTCGTGGACACCTTTACCATTATGTGTTCTGGGTCACTGTGGCAATCGACGCTGACTGAAAGAAATAAGAAATATAAATGTACGTTTTTAAAGTATTTCAGATGTTAAAAATACATGTTTTCTAAAAATCGTAATAATAATGCCGCTTATCAAATCTTCAAGGCGTCTCATTTTTAAAGGGGTACAGCAATTTCATATATGTGATAACTTATTCTGCAACTTTTAAAGCGTAACTTAACACTAGATAGCCTAGTGAAGTCATTTTGACTGCTTTTTAATTTCAATTAGAAAAACAATTGCAGTTGAACCTGTTTTTGTGCGGTAGATAGGGACAGCATAAAAAAAACGCACAAAAAAATTCAAAAATTTCATAAATTCTTACATATAATGAACTAATTATATTACTATTACAAAAATTATTTTATTATTATTATTGAATTATTACAAAAACCTTTTTTATGCGGTGGATAGAGACCACATAAAAAAGTCGCATTTATAAAATATGCCAATTATTTACGAAATTTATGTAAGAATACTTCCATAACAAAATAAATAATTAAATATTACACATGGAAACATTTTAAAAACATATAGTTTCTCATTGTATACACGGATAAGTTTTCAAAATGCACGTACATAATTCATTACTACTCATCGTAATCCAAAGCCCTGTAATGAATAAGTTCAAAATCGCTTTCGTCGCTTGAAGGTACAATTTCAATTTATTTTCTTTTTGGCAACATAAAGTAAGAAATAAGTTTTTGGTCGAAGGTCGGGTAGTCAGTTGCTTGTAAATGTCACGATAACCAGCTATACATGATTGAAGCCCTTTTCGGAATTTTATACTCCTTTCTTAACTGGTATCTATTTTAAGAAAATGCTTTTCTAATTTGTTGGAAAGCTGGATCCCTGCATATTTTTATCTGCTCTCAAAGAATCTGGCTTCTTGTTCGTCTTCATAATTTATCAAATTATTGATAATGTCACTGTCATTGAAAGTTTCGTCTTTAATCAAGCGCGAGCTGCTGGAGCGTTGAGAGAAAGCAACTGAATGCGCATTATTGGGAGATTGTCTATAACAGGGATGGCGAACCAGTGGCACGCGTGCCATTGATGGCACGCGACGCAATATTTTGGGCACGCAACCGATCAAAAAGGTTGCATTTTAATTCAAAATTATAAAGTTCAATATGAAGTATTACGAACAAACGCTTCCAATCTAGTTCAATATAGTTTTAAAAAATTTATTGTAAAAAGGAGAAAGTTGGAATTGTGTGTGTGTGATTTTAAAACAGAAATATTAAAAAGTAATATAAGTAAAAATGAGTTATGAAATTTCGGAAACAAGATATTCGATTCCAGATGCATTTAGTTGTTTGAAGAAATTGTATCATGGTATTTTAACCATATTTTTATCAACCTATGCCTGCGAGTCCTTTTCAGAGATAAATAACACATTAAAGACTCACTTAAAAACCGTTTGGCAGATGACTCCAATTCAGCATGCATTCTGCTAAAAGTAACATCTTCAATCCTAACACAGGTTATTTGTCATGTAATCTACCACAACTCATTAATGTTACTTTAATTTGAATTACACGTATAAATAAAACATTTACTACTATACAGTGCAAAATGTATTTTTTCGTTGTAAATAAAGAATTTTGAGTTGTTAATATTTAGTTTTATTATTTTCTCAATAATCACGTCACAATTATTTGACGGCACGTCTCTACCTCGCAAAACATTTCTTTAAGAAAAAATGGCACGTTGATCCAAAAGGGTTCGCCACCCCTGGTCTATAACAAATGAACAGAGCGTATTGAAGTATCTACATTTTAGTGGCGTAACATACACCTTCGCATCACGGGAGCAGGACTCTAGGGACCGAAGGCCTGATTTACGCTAAATACGTATTAACCCAATTTATAAAATATTAAAGGCAAAACCTGACTTTCAGGGGGGTCCTAACATTCTCCGCTACACCACTAGTAAAAAGATAGAAAACATTACAGTGGAGCCAAAGCCATTGAGTCCTGTCACGGGGGGGGGGGCAGGACTCTGTGAGCCCAAGGCTTGACTAACGCTAAATACGTTTTTACCCAATTTATAAGATATTAAAGGCAAAACCTGACTTTCAGGGGAATGGGAGTCCTAACATTCTTCGTTACGCCACTAGCAAACAGATAGGAAACATTACAGTGGCGCCAAAGCCATTGAGTCCTGTCACGGGGGCAGGACTCTGTGAGCCCAAGGTTTGACTAACGCTAAATACGTTTTTACCCAATTTATAAGATATTAAAGGCAAAATCTGACTTTCAGGGGGGTCCTAACATTCTCCGTTACACCACTAGTAAAAGATAGAAAACATTACAGTGGAGCCAAAGCCATTGGTCCTGTCACGGGGGCAGGAACAAGGTTTGACTAACGCACCCAATTTATAAGATATTAAAGGCAAAATCTGACTTTAGAATGGGAGTCCTAAAAAAGATAGAAAACATTACAGTGGTGCCAAAGCCATTGAAATTCATACAGCGCATAAAAAATACCACACATAAAAAATCGCACAAAAAGAAAATCGAACAAAAAAAATCGCACAAAAAGGAAATCGCATAAAAAAAGACCGCACAAAAACAGGTTCGACTGTACATATGTAATGCACAGTTTCTCTTAGAATTTTTTAGAATATATATTTTTTCCATGTGAAGTAAATTTTTTTCATTGTTAATATTTACTAATAACTTGTTATATGACTGCAAATAATATAAAAAATATTAAAAGTTAATTTTTAAACAAATTTTTTTACACATTAATCATTCTTCCTCAATGCAGTCATTTTGACTGCTTTTGGGCAATATAGGTATATACTAAGTGCCCGTCTTTCTAGCGTTAATTGATTTTTGTGTAGAAAAAGAACTTAAAATAAATGCTGCCGCTGATCGAAAAAGAATACGTGAAAATAAAACAACAGTCTCTTGTTTTTAACTGCAGATTTTATAAAAACAGTACCACAAAATCTGTAATAGACCTACAATAATGAACTAATTAAAGGAAATTTTTCGCTATTTTTTTTGTCAGTTTCACGTATAATTTTTTACTTCACCACAACGAATAACATATTTAACTTAGCATATAAACACATAACATATTTAACTTAACATATAAACATATTTAACTTAACACATTTACATAACATACTTAATTTCCCATATTGATATAACAGATTTAACTTGACGTTAACTTATAACACATAACATATTTAATTAAAATGCATTAAGTATTTGTCAACTAATAACCAAAAATGTTACGCAAATTATTATTACAAATGTAACGTACTCAAGACAAATTCTAGTACGCTAGATGTCAACCAGCCTAACCTGAGGTACTGCGCCTGCGCGAGTGCCACACCAGGGTATTCCGCGATAGTCTCTCGAACAGAGAGATCTGTGAGCTCCGCCGGAGAGCTTTGTGAGAAGATTTTGTATCTACCAAAAGCAGATGTGTTGGATGCCATCCTAGCTCATTTTTTTGTGTTGTGACGGGCTCATCGCGATTTCCACTAAAAACTCCTCTTGGGTTCTTTAGGGTCGAAAAAGGCAAATACTTTCCAACCAAATCCAGAAGTGAAGCGTGAGTGTGCAAATTAGGAACCTTTTAAATAGCAGAAGTTTAACGTAAGCGTATGACCTATTGGGAAGTGGTTATGCTGGATACCATTCCACGCAAGATCAAGAAAAGATATTTAGGATCCGAGAGGATTGTTATTAACCAAGATATTAAGGTAGGATAATTCTGTTATCTATTAGGAACTGTGTATAAGTTGAGATTAGGAATAGACGGGAATATAGTGATTTAAGTCGCGCTTATTTGGTAATACGTGTTGTGTGTTTTCTCACCTCAGATCCGCTAAGTTAAAATATAAATATTATCAGTGTTAATGTTGAAGTTAAGATCTTAATAAAGATATATTAAGATCATGGCAACGCCTGGTTCTTCATTCACTCCCACGTCTCTAGGTCACGAAGATAACTTAGAAGTAAGGTATCACCCACGGTCGAATACCTTACAGTGTGTTTTCTCTAAAAGTCAACCAGTCGAGAGATTTACTGCAATATTTACCTTAAACATTGTCTTTATCTATGTAAATATTTGTGTGTAAGAGTCGTCCATTGTGTTTGTAAATAAACCTCTAAAGCATCATTGGAGCTTCATCATTGAAATTCCCACGACACTATACACAAATATATATTTATAATCTAAATATAAGGTAAAGGACGGAAAGAAGTAAACAATGATTGGGGGGAGATCGCAAGGGGAATGCCAGGGGTACGTCACCTGGGTTTATTAAAAACAGGAAAATCATTCATGAGAGAGTAGAGAAATAACTCGGGTACCTCTATGTATTAAATCCCATTGTTACTTAAAGATGGAAAGCTCCTGTGGCAAATTAGGAGAATTTAGCACTCATAATCGCCACATGGTTGTAGTACAAACTTCCAAGGACAGTCGTCAGCTTAACTCTAGGACAAAGTTATTTAAAAACCTACCTAAATAGCAACAGTCCAAAACAACCCACGAGCAATTTTTATTTTATAAGAAGTGCCGATTATAATCCCACACAAGGTTCCTTGGGTGTGTCACTTTAAATCAGCGCGATTCAAAAATATGAAACTACCCATAAACACGCTTTAAACAATAGGAAATAAATACTTTGCTTCCTGGTTGTCATTTTGGTTGCAAAAAACAAGAAACTGATACATTTCCGTCGAAATACGTCGTTTATACAATCAACCAAACATACATTTTACATTTATAAGTAAAGAATATTAATGAAAAACATTATATTTATATATATATATATATACTCACTGGCATTCAAATTTAGAATTGGGAAAGCAGGAAGCTGTGAGCAATTTTGAACTCAAAATGAAAAGGGACTAGAATATATATACAGTTGTTTTTTTAACTGACATTTTTCAGAGCTATCTGTTGCTCGATCTAACAACCGCAATGGGACCAAATTTGGAATGAAGACTAAGAATGTCATGGGAATCAAGATTTTGTGGAAAAAAATTAAGTTCCAAAAATCATCGATAGCTGTATTTATGGCGCTTTTGTAGCTTATAAAATCGAGGATGAGCATAAAGCAGGGAAATGAAAGTTAAATTCAAATTTATGCTTTCATATTACCCAACTACACCAGTAAGTTGGGATATAAAAACATGTAGCCGACTCCGAAAAATAGTATTCTCAGCTGAAGTGTGTCAATTCAAGTGTATGTACGACTCACAGAACGCGCATTGTTAGTAAAGCTTTGTGTACATTATTTTAATCATCCACAGCTCATCGTGAGCTTAGAACTCTGCCGAAACTACATAAGGGGGCTTTATTGCTTAATGTTTTGAGAGGAATGAAAAAAAGTTTGAAGAAACAGTCACTGACCATTCTTACAGGTAGAGGATCCAAACCTGTGTGTGTGTGTGTGTGTGTGTGTGTCAGAAGTTGTTACAGTTGTAACTGTAATCGTCAACGGATCACAGGGAATTATGCGTACGGGTGCAAGAAATGTTGCACATAAAATGCACAGTGTTTTTAAGAACGACGGTCATATTGAAAGTAGTTGAAATTCACACACTGGAAGTGAATGCAGTGAACAAAACAATATTTCATTGTTATTTTGTGTGTGTGTTATTATTATTTTTTGTAACAGTTTTCTGTATTGTACGGCGCCATAAATACCTCTTTCGACGATTTTTATATCTAAATTTCTTTTTCATGGAATCCTAGTCCCCATGTCATCATTCGTTTTCGTACCATGTTTGGTGCCATTTCTGTTGATAAGTCGAACTACAGGTGGCTCGAATAGCATCAATTTTTAAAAAAATCACTGTGTAAAAATTTTAATAAACAAAGCGTCTACCTACACACGAAATAATAAAATTCAAATTTTGTCTAATGTTTTATTTAATTTAACGTTGTTGTAGAGTTATTAGAGAACTATTCTTGAAAAGCTTTTTAAAAAATATGAGCAGAGGACAGAACACATAAACTAAAGAAAAACCATGATTGTTTCCAGTTTTTCCTGAAAATCAATTGAAATAACAAGAGTTCTTAAGTCTGTGTATCGTGCTCTTCAGTACATACTTTTTATATCCTCAATGCAACGTGTTTATGCAAATTTTCAAGATTCCCTAGCTTTTAAGGTATCCGACTTCCCTAAAAACCATGATTTTTCTTAAAAATTGACAATTTTTTTTAGATTTTATTTTATATGCCATCTTATTAGATTTATAAAAATACCAAGTGTTTTATTTTCCATTCAGTAGAACAAAAACTACAAGTGTTTTAGTAAAAGCAGACGCCATAACTTTACATAAGATGTCAAACTTTAAAATGCGTTTTACTCGAAATGTGTTTTTTTTTTATTAAAAAACTCAAACGGGGACAGCGATTGCTCAAAAAGTATTTTAAATAATTTGCTGAAATTTTTTGTGTATGCTCTGTATAAAAGTGTTTTAACCTTCAGATTTATCAATCAGTATTTTATTACAAAATTTGCAGTTCTTTATGTGAATATAATCACTGTTTTTTTAAGTAATTTCATATAACAACTAAGATAAAGTGCTCTAGTTTTTGTAAAAATTAAAATATCTCTTATCCTGAAGGTCACTTCAAAAAGGAATAGCAAAGTAATACATCAAAATTAAAAAATTGAGAATTTGAGAGTTTACTATATATACAGAGCGGCCACATTTATGTAATTTTTTGCCAATTTTTACCTATTTTTTCCCATTTTAGTAGTAATAATTTATTTTTCTCTTCTTAATTTTAGCTTTTTTTTTCTTAAAGTGCACTAAATAAATCCAAAAACCACAAAAAAATCTCCATATCTCCATTTTATAAAAAAAACGGTTGTCGCAAGTAGTCGATACCGTAAGAACGAACTGAATATATACAAAATCAATAAATTACTAATTTATTCCAAAGAATAGTAAATGATTATTATTTGAAAATATAAAAAGTGATATAATAATACGAATAGATAAATAAAATACATGCATATAATCTGAAGCGTCTCAACTCTAATGGAACAGATGTAATGAAAATGTTCCACATTACATATTGAAAAAAAATTTCATTTTAAAAAAAGTATTCGAATCGCTCAACTCCCATTTAAAGAAATCCATTTACTGTTTCCTTCCGCTACCTCTCAAAACCGGAAACTAGAATTTTAAATCTTCACGCGAACGTCAAGATCGCCTAATCGAGTCACATTGATAAAAAAAAAATTAAGCAAATGCTTTTTGAAGTCTTTGAAAGATTTACGTTTTGTTATTTCGTTTAAAAGTGTAACTGTATCTTACATTTCTGACGTTTAAAAAGAAAACGTTGGTTGAAAGCAGAGTGTAATCATGTGTGAAGAATAATCGAACATTGCAGAGTTAAAACATTTTCTATATATTTATCATGTTATTTTTTAAGAGATTTTATGCTTCACATATTGAAGTAACTACTTATTATTCAGCAAATACATGTATTACTTTGCTATAATAAAAAGCGCTTCAAAATAATGTTGAATGCTGTGTTGTCGCCTTATTTAAAAAATTAAAAACTTACTTTTGGTTTCGATTTCTACATGAAAAATAATTCGATTTTTGTGTAAATTCATAGCATTATAATACATTGTGTCTTTGAAGTTAAGAAATATTCCATACACATACACTATAATATGCGTAGTAAAAATATCACACACACATTTTGCATTACGTTAGAGGTGGTAAAATTTGAAATGTATTTTTCTACAGGAAAATTGGGTATATTCAGATAGAAATGAGTTAAACTTTAGATAGAAATAATTTAATAAAATATATTCCTTTTTAATAGATAAATATGACAGGTATAATATTAGGGTCGGAATCTGTTTTCTACATGAAATTGTTCTGAATTATAATCATATTAACATTTTGCGAAAAAAGAGATTCAATCAAAAATTACTTTCATGATATCTAAGTGAGTGAATGTTTATTAACGTCATACTGAAAACAACAAGAGGGTCATTGGTGACGAATCTCGTCCTTTTGAACCACGGTTAAATGACGAGGATGACACCTGAGCCAATACCCCATTCTTCTTTCACTCCAACATGAGAACTTTAAGCCACGATATTTTTAACGTGGCTCAGTTCCTCTATACGATGGGTATTCGGTGGCATCAAGACTCGGACTCGTGATTCGCCGATCAAGGTTTTGTTACCATGACGATTGGGCTACAGCGGCCTCTCAATTTGAAGTTTCAAGTTTTCAAAAATACGATATTAAACGACATGTTTCATTTAATTCCAATGGTCATAATATGACGTAATGAACATAGAGCTAATCTCAGAGTCCATACGTTGTCGTGAGTGGATATAGAAAGTGAAGTGCCTCTTCAGATATCGACCTCGTCATCTGACTATGGTTTGAAATTGCAAATGGGTGTGTTTAAGTGCTTTGGTGAGTCGGGTTGAAGTAGAGTGCTGCTGCGTTCAAACAAAAAAAAATTTTTTTAAATTTAAGCTGGAACCCTTATTTGAGAGTTGCCACACAATTCACCATTTGAGGATCTTTATATGTAGTTGAATGATTTAAATTCATGACGTTCACATGATAAAGGCAATCACGTGTTCTCCATTGAATTCAAACTGACATTAAATTAACTTGTACTTGTTGCTCAATTTGTAAAATTTAGATAAAATTTCAAATTTCATAATTGAGTAAAAATGTTCAAGTATTATTAAAAATAAGTTCCATCAAAAAGATTTTGAAATTAAAAAAAAAATCTTATTCTAGACACATTTCAGTCAAGTATATTTTGCTTGCTTATGTGCGTTATTAATGCTGACAAATATGTCCTTTTTAAAAGAAAATTTCAGAAAAGAGAAGTTGACAACGCGGCGAAGCCTATGAACTTATTAGCTGGAAATAGATATAAGACAGCATCAGAACCGATCCTAGGGTGTCGGCCGCCCGCGCGCAAAGACCTAATGTGCCGTCCTTCTTGAGAATTGTTCATATTTTGACAATACATAACGTTAACGTTATAAATCTATCTACCTGCATATGAGTAATAAGTAAAACATTAATAAAAGGCAATTAACACAAAAATAATTTCTTTCATCTATTTCGTTTTGTTGTTGTTGTTGCTCATGCCACCTGTCTGACATAATCAGATCGAGGCCCACGAAATTCGTCGTGGTAATGGGCTAGATGTACGCCTGTCATTGGCCTTAGCCTTGAGCACCATACAGGTGACAGTACGATTTAGCTCGGTGTAATTCCAAAAGAGACGATAGAACATTACGATAGATGGCGCCCCCATCTACCTCCGCCTCCACGATTTAGGCATGGAACTGACGTGGAGGGAAATTTTCTCCAGTTTCCTGCACTCGTTTTTCTAAATTGTAAGGCTGTTATTAAATTGAAAACTTTTAATTTCCCGAAATGTATGTTGAATTTAAACACTCCTGTCTTAGGTAATATTGACTATATTAGATATTTTCGTCGCACAATTTCTGCAAAAATCATTTTTGAGGTGCCTTTGTTAAGCATCGATTCACAGTGTGAAAGCGCTACCAGTACAGCTGATAAGCAAAAAAAAAAACACTTTTCTTGCGATATTGCCGGCTATGCCATGAATTTTGCTATCACATGAAGGATGTATGCAAAGAAGAGACATTAATGGATAATGGATCAACACACATTGTGCACCAGTGACGTAACGTACACCCCCGCACTGCGGGGTCCCAGGATTCCAGGGGGCTCAAAGCCTGACTGCCACCAAGTATCTACTCTTTATAAAATGCAACTTGGAGACCCAAAACCTGACTTTGCAGGGGGCCAAATGTTCTCCGTTACGCCACTGCTGTGCACTAACATTCTTTTTTTTTTTATTGAACTATACTACGCTATTGGGAAATTGCGATTTTTTTTCAATAACTATTTAAAATTCAGCATATTTATTAAACTTATTATGAGTTTTATTTTGAGAAATTCGTAAGAAATTTTGCTTGATATGCGGCTTGCGGCCACCTCACGCGTTACACGTGCTGCACACCTGCTAGAATCGGCCCTGGATAGCTTTTATCATGTGGTTATGACGTCATATGAATTTATGAACTGACAAGCTAGAAACAAGTCGCTGTAAATTATCATATAACTATGACGTCACCTGAATTTAGTTCATTGTAAAATAAAACCTCTCTATTTTTTAATTCTGTTGCACGGAATTTAGACTAAAACCCGTGTTTGTCAAATCTTTGCCACTAATTTAATCTGATTCTCTTTCTATAATACCAGAAGAAATCAAAAATCGACCGCTGAAGGTCTCTAAAGCCAAGTTTTCTTTGGTCTAAATCTGTGATTCCCGAAGTGGTCTATATGGACCCTCAGGGGTCTATGACGATCTGCAGTGGGTCCCCGTTAGCGGAAAAAGTAATTTGAGGATCCATGAGGTGTAAATGGGATCTACGATAGCCTAAACCAGATCATGACTTTAATTTTAAAACAAAATTTAATCAAGTGTGTGTGTGTAAACCACAGATTTACATATTTAACAGCTTTATTTACTAAATTTACTAGGACTAATTTGTAGTTACAAGGCGACAGCATAGTTAAAAAAGAACCATCATTTCAGTGTTTCTTGCCAGAATCACAAGCTAAAGGAATATAAAACTAGACGTTGCAAATTTTAACAGTTTCTCAATTTGTCACAGACAATCTGCCAGAAAAGTGACGGTTTAATCTATGCTCAACATTTAAATACCCTTTATTCTGGGTTTTGAAACTAGGTTTAAGAATGCTTTGACTATGGTAATAACACAGTTGGTAATGAATTCTTGTTGTCACACACACATTAAAAAAAAGTCTGATTACAAAAGGAGAGAGAGAGAGAACTGATTTTATTAGCCTTAACGAAGATCTTAAAGTAAAGTTTAGAATGGAGGAATGATTGGATTTAAAAAGATATACCTGAGATTTTTTTATCCCGAATTATGGAACATCTTAAGAAAGTTTTTAATTGTTTTTCCTAGAGAGGAGTTTCAGCGCGCTTTCCAATCTCCCAAATAAAAACAGAAAGCAACAGATTCATCCCATCCGTTAAAAACATTTGTTTGCTGCACAGTTATTTTATGTAATAATTATTGCATGTATTAGTTAAATTTTAATTTAATTAATTTACACATGTTTCTTAAGCTTTAAGCTCTCTTCTAAACTTCAGTTGGAAACATAAAACTTTTTAAGTAAATAGGGCTATACCAACTGTCAAAAAACATTTAAATTGATAAATTTGCAAAAATTTAACATTAAGTAAATAGGGGGTTAACCTCAAACCGAAAAATATGGCAAGGGGTGTCTGAGACAAAAAAGTTTGGTGACCTCTGGTCTAAATGGAAAATATGTCTGTTTCAAAACCCCAGCCATATCCTTCGCTATCCATAAAGATTTCAATTAAAAACTGCAAAGAGGAAAGCACTAAAAAACGCTAAAAAGGAAAGGTTTTAACACCCAGCTATAAAAATTCATTTCTGTCAGATCTGACAATACTGTTCTAAATTAATTGCTATTACAATTTGAGTTATGTAGTTTGAATTAGTTAAAAATGGTTAAATGATTTTACCGCATTGTCTTGCACGTAGTAAGTTTAATGAAATATCTTCCTAATTGATATTCTTATCCTGCTATCACCATAAAATGAAACATAAAAATCCAATATCAACTAAGAAGCAATTAAACACAAGAGACTATATTTTTAGTATTAAAACCGGTTCTTTTAACGATGCCTTAAAGTTTTTATAACCAAATCATCTGAGCTTAAACCTTCC
This sequence comes from Trichonephila clavipes, assembly GCA_019973935.1. NCBI lineage: Eukaryota > Metazoa > Arthropoda > Arachnida > Araneae > Nephilidae > Trichonephila > Trichonephila clavipes. Next base: position 138,915 of record BMAU01000953.1, read on the forward strand.
GTTGAAATAAGAATATAAAGACAGTGGGCAATTTTGTTTACTTTTGTGTGCAAATGGGAGCATTTGAATGTCGTTTCGAAGGACAGAAGATTATTTCCAGAATAATCTTTTTATCAAAGTAAAATCTCCCCGATGAGAAAATTTAAAATTTAAATCTGTGATAGTTAATTTAAATTCAGTTTCCCCCCCCCAAAAAAAAAGTCAAATAGGGCTACATATGCATTTAAAAAAAGCTTTATAAACCAATGTAAATTTAATACACTCATGTCCATAAATTAAGGATAATTCAGAATCACACAGAAATTGAACTCTAAAATAAAAATTTCACCTGTAGAATTATCACACACATCTTCAAGAAGAATATGCAAATTACAGGAAACCACCAGATGGCGCGGATAGCACGTCACAATGACGAGAGTGTAAGAGAGGGGTATATAAGGAATGGTTGCAAAGAAGTCAAATTGTTCACAAGCGCTGTAAAAGCCTTTCAGTGCAATAACCGAATAGTTACGGCACAAAGGAAGCATTTGGATGATTTTTTACGTGGTACAAATATTGGACGACTGGAATGTGGACGTACCCAGCTGGAAGTATCCGAGGAACTTGAAATCGCCCAGAGTGTCATCTCCAGGATTTGGCAACGATTCCGAGAGGATGGTAATGTGAGTAGATGTTACAGCACAGGTCGCCCCCAAGTTACAACGCCAAATGAGGACCGGTATATATATATATATATATATATATATATATATATATATTTGGCAGTTACTACCAAAAGAAACAGACGGAGCACAGCATCAGACCTGTCTCGCCAGCTCTCTTCAGCTACCGGTACGACAGTTTCAATGCAGACCGTGTACAGACGCTTAGGGCACATTGGTATATATGCTCGTAGGCCTGTCAGATGTGTTCCACTTACCGCAACTCACTGTCGCCTGCGATTAACCTGGAGTAGAGAGCATGCATTGTGGACACCACAACAGTGGTCTTGTGTGATGTTTTCCGACAAGTCCAGATTTAGTTTGCAGTCTGATTCTCACCGGACTTTAATATGGAGAGCGCCAGGTACCCGTTACCACCAAGAGAGCACCATTGAACGGCACCGTTACGGTGGAGCAGGATGACTCGTTTGGGGAGGAATTATTCTTGGTTCCAGAACTGACCTGCATGTTCAGAGTGTAACGATGACAGGCCACATCTATCAGGATGTCATTCTGGAACAACATGTACGTTTATTTCGGGGCGCCATGGGGGCTGAATTTCTGTTTATGGATGACAACGCCCGTCTCACCGTACAAACATTGTAGACGATTGCCTTCAATCGGAGGATATCACCCGTATGGATTGGCCAGCATACTCACCGGATTGAATCCAATAGAGCATGTGTGGGGAATGCTTGGCTGACGAATTGCAGGCCGTCAACCCCCCACCTGTCTACCGGAACTTAGGAGGGCATTTTTTGATGAGTGGTGTAATATTCGCCAAGATCAGATTGATAATTTGATACTCAGCATGCCTAGGCGTTGTAAGGCCTGTATTGCATCGTCCGGGAGACATACTCCGTATTAACCATCATACTAACCATGTTATACTGTTTTTTTGTATATAAATAGGTTATTTTTTGAAATTCGCTCCAGGGAGTAAAAATCGCAATTTTTATTAATTATGTCAAACGTATAGCATCTTTTTTGCTCTTTACCTTTTTTTTAATAAATAGACTTTACAAATAAGTCAAATTTGTTTTGCTTCTGTCTCTTTCTTTGCCTTAACTTCATTATCCTTAATTTATGGACATGAGTGTATATTCAAAAGAAAATGTAAATTGAATATTCTTGAATAACTAAATATATTGCTAAATTAAGTTTCGATTATTTTCAAGGAAGAATAAATTTATTTGAATTATAAAGGAACTGCAAAAAAAACTTCTACAAATCACATCTTAAATTTGAGGTTGCTGAAATCTTATAAAATTAGTTCTTATAAAATAAAAAAAAATTAAAATAGTAAATAATTTTTTCATGTAAAATGTAGGTTATAATGGTGTGTTTTCATCTTAAAAAATCAAAATCTGTAAGAATTTCTTTATACAGTTTTAGTATCATAATACATCTTTAAAAGAATCTGTGTATTTTCTTACAAAACTTTTCGTTGTCTTAATTATTACTCTTAAATGTATTTATCTACTCAGGTGTCTTATTTAAATATTTTTTCTTGCAAAGAATCAACAACTATTTTTATAATTAAAAATTGCGACGGAAAAAGTTTTATATAAAAAGAAATCCTTCAAAAATACATATTCTCTGTACATATTCACTGTCCCCGATATGAGGTCTGTTAGAAGTCTGCAAAACTTATTTCACGTACATCTAATGGAATATGTGGTTGTAATTTAGATCTCAAGCTTTAAAATTCTGTGAAACAACTAAAGACTATTTTTTTTCGGGGATGAGTAAGTTACAATAATTAAATAATAATATTTAAAAGATAATTTTTTCAAAATGTTGATTATTATTTGCTTGTGTTTTTCAAAATACACTTGCAACTGAAGCAAAGTTCGTAGTTAAAAAAAAACATACATCTAAATTAATAAAGGGAATTAACTCTGGTAATAATAGTATGAAGAAGTAATTTTCGTTAATATTTTAAATTTATTTTAATACAATAAAAAGAAGCAAAAATTGAGATTCGTTGTTTTAAAACTTACAAAAAACGTAAGCAAGAAAACTGAATCAGTTCAACAAATAGAAAAGGTGGAGGAAAAAAGGAAACCCCTCGCGCGTTTTTTGTCATTACCGCTCCCGCCATCTAGTGGTCATTTCACGCACTTTAAATTTTTTGCCTCTCAAATCAACTTCGTATTAAGAGAATACTGAATTTTTTTTCTCTTTTATTTAATTCGATATTTTATTAAACTTTAGAATTCTTTTGGAGAGAAATTTGATTTAAAAATCAGTGTTCAAATGAATAATTTTTTTCACATTATTTTTGTGTTTTAACGACATTTTAATTATACAATACAGCTTTCCTTGTATATTTTAAATTTAAGAAGTTCAATATTTTTTCCTTTTTGTAGGCCTTAAAAAAATAGAATCTCATTAAGGAAAACAAATTTACTAATAAGATAAGGGAGGGAAAGGTAATATTTTATACGTATTTTAATTCTTTAGTAAAATATGAGAATTTGCACATTGCAAATTTAACTTTAAATTCTAAGTATTATAAGTTAAACTGTGTGTGTGCACTTGACCTGAATAAAATATTTTGTATAACGGATGTATAGTATGTATCTGATGGTATATTTATGATGTATTATGATGGTCCATTTTACAAAAGCTAAAAAAATTTAATTTTTGAAACATTTTTCAGTAAAGTTTTCATATAATTACATACAAGTTAAAAAAGAAATATGAAGAACAAAAACCTTTAGTTTAACAAAGTTTTTGGTTTTAATGCTTATAGTTTAACACGAACAGTGCTTTCTCTTGCTCAGTTAATTGTATTTCTTCAAAAATACCATGGAATTTTTAAAAATTAACGCGAGGATAAAGCAATGGATTATGTAATTTGAATACAAATACAAAATAAACATTTTGTACGAAATTCTTAAATTTTTTAATACTTTGAAACACCATTTGGAATATAATGAAACAAATATTTCAAATATAAATTTAACATTTTTAAATAAAGTTTAATAAAATAATGAGTTTCACGAGTTTCTGTTTTATTTTTCGAACGGTTTAATTTTAAAATTATTTTATCAGCGCCCTCACATAGATTTTACTTTACTTTTCTGTGTCCTTTACATTATAATTTAAATACAAAAAAACCTGAAATTTTATAAATTTTCACAAAACTTTAAATAGCCATATTCATGTGTAAATATTTCTTAGTTTCTGCAATAACATAATCAACAAAATAATGAATTTCAAAAATTTTCAGCGTTGCAAAAAAAAAAAAATTTTTTTTTAATCACTACACAGTCTTGGGATTTTTTTTATTATAAAAGGAATTTTTTAGGATACCCAAATTATAATGTAAAATTTAGTTTCAGGTTTAACAAAATACTGTTTGTGTCTCTGCCCTTCTAAGGATTAAAAATAATTCTACAAATTGCAGGAAGTAGGATTGATAGAGTTACATTTATAAATATTTCCTTATTATTCTTTCTACAAGTGAGTCATAAATATCACGTGCTTCATTGTCGACATAGACATAACAAATGGTTCAATCTAAGGAATAGTTATTTTAGAACGGTTTTAAATATGTAGTTGTGATGAGAAACGTTTTTCCGTTTTCTAGAGATTGAGTATAATAAGATATATATATTTAATTTAAGCCCCTCACTATCTAAAATTTTACAATTTTTAATTTATAAAGTTTAGATTATAAAAATTTACTAATAGAGAAAAAAAGTTTTGAGAAATCTAGCAAAAAAATGTGATCCAAACTTTTTTTTTTTTTTTTTCATTAAACATAACTTACATTAAAATTTAATTTAAAATCAAAAGATACAGAAAATTTGAAAATTTTCAAATGAATCCATGTATTTAATCATTTTAAACTGTATACTAAATGCATAAGCTACCTTGATTTGCCGTCGTACTAATATTGATGTTTATGAGATTCAATGATCAAGTGGCAAGTGGCATGTAACTTACGGAGTTCCTGTCCCGGAACGGGACGTACCTCCTCATCAGAATTTTAGAATTAAGGGCCAAAATAATGGGATTACTTAAAATTAATTTTAAAAGATATAATTAAAATGGGCAGAACAATTCTGCTGGAACGGCGACAGAGTGAATCTGTCGGCCGAAGGAACAGTCGCACCACTTACCTGCGATCTGATTGGCCGAGGCCGTTCGCTCGCAGAGAAGTGGGCGTGGAGATTCAATGATCTTTCTTAAAGCATTTAGGGTGGTTTTTTTTAAATGAAAAGATTTTAATGTTATGTGAAAGAGAAAGAGAGAGAATATAGAGAAAAAGAAAAATATGGATTCGTGTTTAAAAGATTTTGAAAATTTTCAGGAACTTCTTTAATTATAAATAGTATTATTTACTAGAGAGGGAAAGAATTCTTATTTGTACGAAAAAATAACTTTTCAAGGAAAATAGTTGAGAATCAACAGCAACATTCGTGATGGAAAATTAGTTCTTAGAATCTATAAAGCGCAATTTAAAGTTTTCTGAAATTTTTACTTAAAAGTATTTAATTAAAAATAATAATGTTCAAAATGTATTTCTCAGTAGAAATACATAACCCTGTATAGTTACTTTTTATTTAAGCGTAATTTTCCTCCATTAAAATAATTGGGAGAACTACATTCTCTAATTCTAAAAATGAGATTCATGTGAATTTACTAAATTTGGACTCTGACTTTGGCGGCTTTTTAATAAAAAAAGGAAGTGTTTCTGAGAATAAATGCCTTTAGATTCTGAAAATTTTTAAAGAATTGAAAAACTTACTTTTTGTTTCCATTGTTGCAAAGCATGGGAGAGACTTCTAAAAAAGACAAAATAATACTAAATAAATTATAATGAAATCCCATGTGAAAAAAATTTTTGCAGTGAAAGTCAGCATTTAAAAAAAATACAAGAAAAGATTAACGAAACAATGGTTTCAACTTTTTATTGAAAAATTTAGCTTTTTTTGCTTTTAGGAAGAAATTTCTTCATTCAAGTTAAAATGATAATGATTGAAAATTAAAATAAGGAAATTATATTTGTTTGAATTAAAATTTTAATAAGCCAAAAATACAACAAATATTCTTTCAAAACTCACAGTTCAACAAAAAAATATTTTAAAAAATATTTTTAACACACAAAATACCTACAAAACGAGAGGGAAAATATTTTTTTTATCAAAATTAGGACTTAGTTCTTTTGTGGCGGAAGGGAGACGAATAAAATTGTAGTAAAACTCTCTTAGAAATAAATCTAAGAGTATAATTTTATAAGAGTATAATAAGAGTCTATAAGAGTATATAATCTCTTATAATTTTTATAATAATTGAACGAATAGTCCTAAGATTAGTAAAATATTTCATAAAAATATTCTTAATAAACAAAAGGAAAATAAAATTCCACAAACTGTTTTTTTTTTTCATCTTATCCTATTTTCACCAGTAAAAAAAGCATTATTTAACGTTCTAGCGTGTCATTAATAATCATGTTCTCTAAAAATTTCTCATTCACTTGATTTATTGTTATGCTCTGAAGCAGCATTTCATCGCATTATTTATCTGAACATAGTAAACGGTTACAGTTAAAAATTCACGTAACTACCAATTATCAATCTATCGATCAACCACAACTGTAATCGTTAACAAAATATATAAAACTAGTAATTTTGTGAAAATGGTATCCTACAATTTATAGGAAGGAAATAACATTAGAAACATATCGTGCATGTCCAGGCAGTTATGAATTGCGGGAATAATAAATGAGAAAAAAGTATTTTTTGTGGGGAAAAATTTAATCCACCAGCCTAACAAGGAAAAATTGTTGACTATAAATCACCAGACATTTATCTAAATTTCTTTTTAAAGCATATTTGATTATGTACATAAAAATATTTTTATAATATTTGAATTTTGAGCAATATATGATAATTTACTACAAGAAGATAACATAATTATACAGTAAAAATATTTAAAAAGATACAATTATTCAAGGTAATAGATTACCACAATTATTCATTCAAGATAGTAATTAGTAAACATTTTCTATTAAGTCAATTTGATTGGAATTTTTTTATTAACGTCTCACTCTTTGAAGCTGTATGAAGACTATTGGTGACGGATCTCATAATTTTAAACTTCGTTCAAGAGATATCTGAATTGGCTTTATCTCCAAACTTCCAAACAATGCCAACGTAAGAACTTCAAGTTTTGAAAGATTTTGCATGCATCAACCCTTTTATACGGTAGGTTTTCAGTGGCGTAAGGACTTGAGCCACCATTTAGACAATGCCGAACACGACTTTGCCACCATGATCACTCGATTACCTTGGCCACCTTTTTGTAGACTCATGATAGCTGATTATCCAATAGGATGCATTTTAACTTATCGAAATAATTTATTTGCCGCATCATATTTAATTGCATTTAAATTTACACAAGCCACTCTATTGGTATAAATAGCATGCAATGCTAGATCATAAAAATGTACTATATAAAAACCGGTGGACGACAGATTTTCAGCCATTCTAGAGAGAGAGAGGCGCGTCATCTTCAGAGAAAGTGAAATAAACTAGATATAAGGATTTTTTAGCACATGTGGATCTCTCTTTATTTTGCAAATATCCTTAAGATGAACTTTAAGATATCTTTTAACAAAATCAGTCATCTAGTAATTTTCTATTTTTCTTACTTTTTTAAGCATCACATACAAAACGTTGGATAGGTATCTCATGATTTCATTTAAAAGTAAATTAAGTGTTAATTTTTTTTAAAAATTAAACGGAAATCTCATAAAAAAATTACTACAACTAATTGTATCGAAAATGTTTAATTTCGAACACAAATCTGGGAAACAAAAGGCATCATCTTCACTGAAAGAGAAAATTTTCTATTAAATGATTTTCTATTAACAAAGAACAATCGCGATTTTAACACAAGCCTTTCTTACATTGGTTACGTGAAGCCTGGATAACCTAATAGTCATGGTCATGAGCGCGTTGGTCATGAGTTCGAGTCTTAGTGCCACTGCAGACCCATCGTGTTGAGCAGGGGTACTCAACCCTTTTTTTTCTGTTGGGCTGCATACATATGTCAGCCATTTCACGCGGGGCCGCAACATGAAGTTAAAGAATCCGACTACGTTCGGGACCGTGATTTTAAAAAAGCGAATAAATGGAAAATTTTCATGATATTTAGTGTTACTTAGATTAGAATACATGTATAAAATTGTTTTAAGGACATTATGACCAAAAAAAATTATTTAAATACAATACTTTGGCAAAAAATTAACTTAGAATAACCTTTTTACAAAATGTTCTCCTTTTATAAAGAATGCTTCTATGATAACAATATTTTGCTTTGATAAAGCAAAGACTTCTCCAGAGAGTCTGAACTAGGACTTTTGAAAAATTCACGTTATTTTCAGAGTTACCACCAATTGAAATAAATGTAGCCGTTTTTTTCTTAAAATTTCTCCCCTCTGTTGTAGTAAAATGGATAAACCCACTTCTAAGTTATATGTTTCAAAAATTCTAGTTCAGCTTCTGTACAGAGGTTTGAATTATATACATGCAAAATATTTTTGTAATTGAAGTATTTTTCATAAAAGGAGAATGTTTTGAAAATTGGTCATTCTATGTTCATTTTTTGTCAAAATATTGTACTTAAATAATTTTTCATTGTAATAATATTCTTAAAACAATTTTATATACATTTCCTAATCTAAGGGACACTAAATATAAATGTTATCCATTTATACGCTTTTGCAAAATCACGGTTCCGAACGTAGTCGGATACCTTAAATGGGAAGGGGGGAGAGGAGAGAAATGCTTCAAGACCAAGATAACATTGGAAATTTAAAATGTAAAAAATTGATCAAAATATTAGAACTCCTGTTTCGCATTTTTTATAGTTATTCTTTTTTATTTTTGTCACTAACACTAAATTGAAAGAATTTAAGAAACGCCCCTTCACAATTTTTGCATCTGTAAAACGGTTTTATATAATTATCAATAATATAACAAACTTCATGGGGTGTCTTTGTTACTGCAGTGACATTACCACTGACAAAACACTCAATATTCAATAAAGCTTATTTACATCTCTTGAAAGAGATCTTGAAGGATTTCTGTTTACTTGTATTTTTAAGTAGTGCACTTTCGTGACGAATCAAACAAGTACTGATCCATGTTTGTTTTTCACTACAAAACAGTCAACCTCCAAATCGTACAAATATTTTTCGCTTGCAAGGTATGAAAGATGGGTAAAAATTAGTTCCACCCATAAAATTGTCGCTACTCTACTCTGTTGTCTGTATTCATTAACCGTAACCGTTACAAAGAGAAAAAAGAATATCAATTCGCAGCCGTACGACATCGACAGCAAAAAAGCAAAATTGATATACAGTAGAACGTCCTTTCTCCGAATCGATTGGGACCGGACATCATTCGGATACGCGATTGTTCGGATAACCGAAAACCGAATGCGATCCATGCAGTGTATTAAACCGGACACTATGCGAATATTGAAAATCATCACATGCGGGAAACGTGCTTGAAGAAAAAGCAAAATAGGTGCAAAATGTTGCAATTTTACCTTTATTGTGGAAAATAATCACTTATTTTTCGCTGTACCATTGTACACCTTCGTTTTCTCGCTGCAAGGTATCTGAAAAAACTGGTCCGGATATTTGACGCTCTGAATAATAAACGTTCGGATAAACGACGTTCTACTGTATTTGATTTCCTGAAAAAGAATTTCCCACCAAATTTTTAATACTTTGTTCTTAAATAAATGAATTTCTCAGAGCAATAGGTGAGGACTACGCCACTGGGCTCGGTGAGCCACAGGCTGAGTGTCGCTGGTGTAGAGGGGCTGGTTATGTTAAGTCTGCCGTGGCAGTAAGTCTTCCCGTTGGTGTGGTGTGGTAGTTTGGAGATGGAGTACCAGCTCAGGTGTCGTCCTCATCACTTGATCGTGATTCAAAATTGCGAGATCTGTCTCCAATAGCCCTAGTGTTCCGAAAAAGTGCGACGCTAATGAATACTCTCTACACTGCTTTCTAGAAATTGTAGAAGAAAACCAACTTTTTGTTGCAGAAAAGTGAGCAGACCTGTATTTGCTACCTCATTTTCCTATTATTGCAATGTTTTCTATCAATAAATCGTAGGATAGATTCTTCTTCAATTCCTACTATTAGCTCGCACTCTCTCTATGTTTATTTATTTATTTATCATGGTGGAATTTTCAATCGTTAATAAAATACATTTTAAATTGCTCAATTGAGCCGAAATTTTATATACATGATTATTTTGGATGACAATACAATAATTTAATTATAATTAATAAAAATTAATTCATCAAAACTAATTATTTAAAGAATTACAAATACAGCCACGTTGGCATTATTTCTGGCGATTTAGTGACCCTTTTGGCGACTTGGGTCAAAACTTGAAAAGGTTTTTTCTCACGTTTTAAAGCATTCAGTTGAACTGAAATTTTATAGACACGATTGCTTTTGATGACAATACGATACTTTAATGATAATTAATAAAAATTAATTACCACTTAATGTTGTGATTCTGTCATATATACACTGCTCAAAACAATTAGGGGAGCAAGCAAAAAAGTGAAGAAAATCGTGTGAGACAGCCACGTATTGGCATACAATGTATAGTACACGCGTATCAATGCGCAATACAGAAAAAAGGCGTAAAAAATTTTGGAATTAAGCTTTCATTCTTTGAAAATATGGGAAAAACATGAAAAGATGATTTAGAGCAACAATTTGGTTACATGTAAACGATAAAAAAAGGTATTGTTTAGACATGATGCATGAGTTTTAATAGGGCGTGTGGTCTCCTCGAACAGCTAAGACTGCTGCACACCTGTTTGCCATGGATGCGATGAGGTTATCGATCAGACTTTGGGGAATACTGTTCCACTCCTCAAGAAGTGCAATCTCCAAGTCTCGGACAGTAGCAGGCGGCCTTGGTCGCGCAGCAATGCGTCGTCCGAGCATGTCCCAAACATGCTCGATTGGATTCAGGTCAGGAGAGCACGCTGGTCATTCCATACGCTGTATTGTTTCAGCTTCAAGCATGTTCTCCACCAGACGAGATCTATGCGGTTGGGCATTATCATCCTGGAAAACAAAGGAATCTACAATGGCTCCAGCGTAAGGGATGACATGAGGTCGAAGTATCTCGTCTGCATACCTTCGGCCCGTCAAAGTGCCATTCCGAATGATATGCAGGTCCGTACGTCCGCCTTTGTTGATTCCACCCCATACCATCCAACCAGATCTTCTGTATTGTGACCTTTCACGAACGAATGCGGGGTTATTTCGAGTGCCCCTGTTCCTCCATACAAGAAAAGACTGGATCCATAGACTGGATCGGGATTCGTCTGTAAACAGCACTTGGCTCCAATCATGTTGCTCCCAATCTCGATGTTCAGCAGCCCATCTTCTTCGGGTGGCACGGTGGCGTGGGGTTAACGGAATGCCGACCATTGGCCTACGTGCATAGAGCCCTCCCTCATGAAGCCGATTACGTACTGTTTGGCTGGACATCCTGCGTCCTGTTGCCAAGAACAACTTACTTTGCAGCTGCGTAGCATTCTCTGTTCTGTTTCGACGGGCTGTTAACTGTATATACCGGTCATCAGTTGATGTAGTGGCGCGTGGCCGACCTGCCCCTGGTCGACGTCTAACATTTCCTGTTTCTTGGAATCGATTCCACAGCCTTGCAACAACACTTCTGGCGACTCCAACAGCGTCCACGACACTACGTTGTGTTTGCCCGGATTCCAGTCTGCCTATAACACGCCATGCCATGGGGATTCCGGTAAATCACGTTGTTGAGACATTCTCAAGTAACCTTGTCTCAAAAAAAAATTACTGCGCAATCGAATTTCACAGTTACGGCAATAAAACAGACGTTTCTGCAACATCCCGATTTCTGCCCTTATCTCCTTTTTCTGGTTTTTGACGTCATGAACTTTGATTTGCATATAAAGTTTTCTTCTTCCGTTTCCTGGTAGGCTTTACATTATGGATGATTCATTTTATGTTACTTATTGGTATACATCTTTGCTTACTTTTGTTAAAATCATGTGCTCCCCTAATTGTTTTGAGCAGTGTATTTACATATTTATATTAATTGCAACGATTAATAAAAAGTAGCTAAAATAAAACTTTTCTTTGTTGATCTAAGCAGGGGAATTGACTTAATAAAAAAAATTATATTTCTTGTTTGCTCAGAAAATTACTATTTATAACTACTTTTTTCATTGATATTTCTTTTTAGAAATGTTGATTGATTGATTGAATATTAACGTCGCATTGTTTAGCTACACGAGGGCTTTTGGCGACGGACCACGTAATTTTGAACCATGGTCAAGTGACGTGGACGACACCTGAGCTGGTACCCTCTCTCCTAACTACCACACCACACCAACGGGAGGACGTTTCAGCTCTCGACAGATTTAGCGTGCATCGCTGTCCTACACGGCGGATCTTTAGTGGTACTGGGCTCGAACTCGTGACAAGGCAAGCCACGGTCCGATACCCATACCACTCGGCTACCGCGGCCACTTAGAAATGTTGAATTATCCGCCTTAAATTTTTCACATATTCCTTTCTTTCAGGTTGGATAAATGAGGTGCTAGAAATAAAAGTGGTTAGAGGTATCTTTCGATCAACATGGAACAATCCAAATATGTTAAAACTATGCCAAAAAAATCACACTTTTCACGCGCGGCATAATTTTTTCCTACTACTTTTTAGTTCATCTCTCTCTCTCTCTCTCTCTCTCTCTCTCTTTCTATATTCCTTATTCTAAAAATATTTTTTTCACATTACCTACAAAGAAACCCCTTTATGAATATTTAAGCCTTGTTGAATTTTAATAATACAATATATAAATACTCTGTTTTTTCATTTATGAATTGGAATTAAAAAAACTGGAAATGTGTTTGAAAAAAAACTAGAGAAATTTATTAAATCTATTTTATTTATTTCTTATAAATCATTTACTAATAATAATTGTATAAGAATACAATAGAAACAAACCTGTGAGAAGACAAAGAAGCAAAGAAATACTTTTGCAAAAAATGTCTGAAAAAAAAAGAAACAAAACAATTATTAGAATTGCAAAAAAAGGGTACATTATGCTCATATATATAAACTACAATGTTTAATGATTCTATTATTCAACTAAACATCATAAACTGAAAAATTAAAGTAAAATATTAAATTTTTTGCAACAACTAAAAGCAAAAATAATAAAAATAAACCAAGATTTATTTTCAAAAAAAGAAGTTAGCTAAATAAAAGAATCTCGAATCACCAAAAAATTAGCTGTTAAGGTCTTACCTTTTTAAAACAAAATCTATCGGCTTAAAATTAAAGGATAATTCCAATGTTTAAGACTCAGAATAATTTTAAATCACTTGCTCTGAAAATGTGAATATCTTCCATTATTTTAGAATCATTTCTTCAGTCATGGAAATAATTTGAAGAACTTATAAATGTAAACATTTTTTATGTAAATAGCTTTTCCAGACTTTAAATAGTAAGAAGTTAAATAAATAGGTTTATAGAGACTTATGAAATGGAATTCTACATTTAAGTGCTCTTTTACTTAGACTTTTGAAGAGACATTTTAGTTATAAAGTAAAAGAAAATATACAAAAATCCCTACATAACATCGTATTACAGTGCCGATTGAAGCTCATTTAGGGCCCTGGGCGCAAAAGATCTATGGTCTCCTTGGCACTGGAGGGTCGAAATTTATAACCAGAAAATCTGTTAAGTTTAGCTAATCCGGGCCCCACGTCCCTGGGCGCACGCCCCAAGTGCCCAATGGATAAACCGGCACTGTCGTATTACGAGAAAAAAGAAACATAAATCACCTGGCAAGACACCATGAAGTAAACAATTATTAATTATTCTCAAATTCTTATATTTTGTGATTTATCTTTAAATAAATTCAAAATTATCTATAATCAGCTTTAAAAATCTTTTTGCTGGCAGTTATATTAGTCAATAAATAGTTATTTGAACTTTTAGTAACATAAAAGGCTTTGAACTAAATAAAAAGTACAATAAAAATTCAAAGATTGTTCACTATCACTTTTCTAAATATGTTTTTAATCAAGAGGTATTACACCCTTATTTACACATCATATGTTTTATAAATCACTAAGGTTTCATAAAACCTACAAGAGAAAAAAAATTAAAATTTTTATGGACAAAAATTTCTTTTTTAAATAGAAAAGAATATATCAATGTAAGCTTTTGTAAAAAGTTTAAAAAAGTAATAAATCATAATATCTGTCCTAATTATTTTAGATTTAAGAATGTTGTTTACCCTTCTAATGTAACAAAAGGAATTAATTGCTAAGAATATTGTGTTTTTCAGATCACAGTCTAGTAATCTATGATTAAGATTTAAGACACAGAGATCTTGCATATCTCTCTCTCTCTACATATATATACATACATATATGAAGTATTGTACAGTTATACATTCACTTTTAAATGCATTTTATTTAAGTACTTTTAAAAATTTTAAATGTTTATATGCTCTCTTCTCAAGCACTATATACACTATACAAAACAACTATCGATATAAATATTATTTTCAAACTTGAATAGTTTGAAACCCAAATCAATAAAATCAAAAAATGTTTGGTAGGTCTTCTATTCAATCTTTATTTCGAAGCTATCAAATCTTTTCATAATTACCAAGCACTTTTCACCTTATTGATGATAAGATCTGTCGATATATTTTCTTATTACATATACCAAATTATAAATGCACTCAAATCTTTTTTTTTTTCGCGTGAGCTTTTAAAATATTTTTTGAAATGGAAATTGAAAGTCTCATTAGTATCTCAGTGATTACTTAATTTATATAAATGACGAATATATATTGTGGGTTCTAGTTATTCTTCACTTTTATTTTAATATACTATATCTAATATATATTATAAATGTGAAAGTTTGTGAAAATCTTAGTGGGTCTTTCACTCAAAAACAACTTAATGGATTTTAATGAAACTTTACAGTAATATAGCTTATACATCAGAATAATACATAGGCTATAATTTATACCATAGGCTATAATTTATACCATAGGCTATAATTTATAAAAATTTGTAAAAAGTGTTCAAAATATAACGCTATTTGTCAAGTAAGAAGGAAAAAATTCCGCCATCTGCAAGCAAAAAAGCCCACGTCAGCATATATCTATCTTTTGTTTGTGAAAAACTCTTTTTGTTTTTTGGCTACGCAAGGGAATCGCTTCTAATTAGTTCCTGTGATCAGAATAATGCTTATTTTTTTATTTCAGAATAAAACTAAGTTTTGAAGGAGAAGTTGTTATAAATCTCTCTTTATTTTAATGTTTTTTTTATGATTTTATTATGCACATTTGGTGGTAAGAAGTTGATCTATTTTCAAAATAACTACTTTTATCGCTTCTGGTACTTAAAGTAAATAAAATTTATCTTTCACACTACATCATTTGGACAAACTTTCATAATTTTTTGTGGTTAGTAGTTAATTATAACGCTGTAATTTTAATTGAATATGTGTGCGCAGATATTGCATTTTTAAGTATAAAACTAATTATAACTACTGCACTGTATTTTTTGCAGTGAGTGAGTGAGTGAATATTAACGTCGCACTGTTCAGATACACGAGGTCTTTTGGAAACGGACCATGTAATCTTGAACAATGGTCAAGTGACGGGAACGACACTTGAGCTGGCACCCCATTCTCCTAACTACCACACCACACCAACTTAGCAGGAATATTCTACCAATACTTAGCTTTAATATTCTTTGAAATCCACTCTTCCAAGATATATGGCAGCACGGGTTCTATGATGAGTATTTTTAGTGGGAAGGCGAAAAGTTTTGTAGCAGATATTGCGTTTTCAGCGGATTGCAAAGATTATTATTTTTGTCGCAAAAAAATAGTTTATGTCAAAATTTAAGTGTCTTATGGTTTTGTCTGTTAATGAAGACCTTCGAAAATGATTTGACTACTTATTTTAAGTGAACGGTGTACATAATTAATTTTACAGTGGAATATCTTTAATTAATTTATTAGCTCTAACGGATTAAATTTTCCAAAATGGAGTATTTTGTTTATGTATATCCCTTAATTTGTACATGTAGTGATCTAAAAAAATTGTATGAAAAAAACTGCAGTAAATCATAATGCGGTTGGATAAAGTATTAACGTGTATCGTTCCCCTACACGGCGGGTCTTACAAAGCTCGAGCTACGAAAGTAGCTAGGCATTTGCCAACTTGACTCTGTCGTTAACATTTCGCTATGTTTTTCATTGAATCGCCATTATAATTTAAGAAACGGCGTTTCTTGCGAATATTACAAGTTTAGAATAAAATAAATACAACAGAAAGAGTAATATTAATGTATTACACTTTCAGATATAAATTATTTACACTATTTTAAGCGTTCATTACGCAAAACTTTTAAGAATGTGTTACTTTTGCTGAGCAGAGATCAGCTTAGGGAGGTATTTTGAAAAATCGACCCTCAAGAGTGTTACGAGGAATTATAAATTTTAAAAAAAAATCTTATCCGCTATTAGATCTATATAGTTAAAATTTAACAAAGGTGTTTTTTTTTTCTTTCTTTTTTTGTTTAGCTCAGATATGCAAAAAGCTTTTTTTGTTTAATTTTCAATTCACATAAAATTAACTCATGAAAAACTTCTTTTTCCTTCAATCTGTGTTGTTTAATTTTTCAGTTCACCCGTGCCAAGAACGGGTATACCAGCTAGTCTAATATATATTATAAATGTGAAAGTTTGTGAAAATCTTTGTTGGTCTTTCACGCAAAAACTACTGAATGGGACTTTAATGAAACTTTACAGTAATATAGCTTATACATCAGAATTTTACATAGGCTATAATTTATAGCATATACTATAATTTATAAAGATTTGGGAAAAGAGTCAAAAATATAACGATATTTGTCAAGTAAGTAGGAAAAAATTCTGCCATCTGTAAGCAATTCTGGCGTGCGCTGCAAAAAAGCCCACCACAGCATATATCTATCTTTTGTTTGTGAAAAACCTTTTTTGTTTTGGCTACGCAAGGTGCTCGCTTCTAATTAATTCCTCTGATATAATGCCTATTTTTTTTATTTCAGAATCAAACTAAGTTTTGAAGGGAGAGGTTGTTAGAAATCTCTCTTTATTTTAATGTTTTTTTTACCATCTTATTATGCACATTTGGTAGTAAGAAATTGATCTTTTTTCCAAATAAATGCTTTTATCAGTTCTGATACTTAAAGTAAATAAGCTTTCTCTTTCACACTGCATCATTTGGACAAATTTTCAAAATTTATTTGTGGTTAGTAGTTAATTATAACGCTGTAATTTTTAATTGAATAGGGGGCAGATATAATTATTTTTACACTTAAAAACGCAATAACTATTGTTCTGTATTTCTTGGAGTGTGAGAGTGAGTGAATATTAATGTTGCACTGTTCAGCTACACGATGGGGCTTTTTGGCAACGGATCACGCAATTTTGAACCATAGTCAAGTAACGTGGACGACATCTGAGCTGGCACCCCTTTCTCCTAACTACCACACCACACCAACTTAGAAGGAATATTCTACCAATAATTAGCAGGGATATTCTTTAAAATCCACTCTTCAAAATATATGGCAGCACGGGTTCCATGATGAGTATTTTAGCGGAAAAAATAGTTTGTCCAAATTTAAGTGTCTTATGTTTTTGTATGTTAATGAAGACCTTAGAAAATGATTTGACTACTTATTTTTAAGTGAACGGTATATATAATTAATTTTTACAGTGGAATATCTTTATTTAATTTATTAGCTCTAACGGATTAAATTTTCCAAAGTGGAGTATTTTGTTTATGTATATCCCTTAATTTTAAATGTAGCGACCCCAAAAATATTGTATGAAAAAACTGCAGTAAATCATAATGCGGTTGGATAAAATATTAACGTGCATCACTCCCTACACGGCGGGTCTTACAAAGCTCTAATAAAGCTCGAGTTATGAAAGTAGCTAGGCATTTGCCAACTTGACTCTATCGTTAACATTTCGCTATGTTTTTCATTGGATCGTCATTATAATTTAAGAAACGGCGTTGCTTGCAAATATTACAATTTTAACATAAAATTAATACTACAGAAAGTAATATTAATGTATTATACTTTCAGATAAAAATTATTTACACTATTTTAAGCGTTCATTACACAAAACTTTTTGACAATGTGTTACTTTTTGCTGAGCAGAGATCAGCTTAGGAAGGTATTTTCAAAATCAACCCTCAAGAGTGTTACGGGGAGTTATAAAAAAAAAATCCTTTTTATCAGCTATTAGACCTACATACTTAAAATTTAACAATGGTGTTTTATTTCTCTCTTTTTTTTTTTTTTTTTTTTTTTTTTTTTGTTACCCGAGTTACACCAAAAGCTTTTTTTTTTTTTGTTTAATTTGCAATTCACGTAAAATTAACTCATTAAAAACTTTATCCTTCAATCTGTGTTGTTTAATTTTTCAGTTCACCCGTGCGAAGAACGGGTATACCGAATAGTATATATATATATATATATATATATATATATATATATATATATATATATATATATATATATATATATATATATTATGCTATATATATATATATATATATATATATATAAATTATTAATTTTTACAATTGCCAAAGAAAAAATTCTTACCAACAGAAATTGATCCGTAACCTCTAATATCATCTTGCATATTATTAAGTGATCCATTATCTGCATTGAAGCAAAATCAGAACAACCTCATCAAAACTATCATTAAAAAAGGCAACACGGAGCTTCCACTCGAGCCTCACCCCGGACCCTGCCGGCCTGGGTCTTGAACCTATTAAAACACTTTTAATGAAGCGCCAGCAAACATGCACGCTGTTTGTTCTCACGAGTCACTGCCCTTGAGTGAAATTACGCGAATAAGTGACCTTGAAAAATCAGACAATGTTGTACCACCATCCAGATTAACTTTCTTCTCCAACCGGGGATCACAAGCGTGCCTTGAATGTAAGAACCTAGGGTTGCGTTTTTTCGACCAGAGTAACGGCAATATCTAAGGTTCTTTGGGTCATCTCCCATTTGGTAGCTCTATGCGAACTTAATGGTGGTTTAAAGTTGTGTAATAAAAATGCTAATATGATAGTTTGTGTACAGATTGCATTGCTTCCTCCTCTTTGTTTCAGGAGTTTTTCGTCTGGTGCGTGATTCATGCCCATAAATGGGGAGAACTGATTGTGAATCCGTGCAGTTCCATCTTAATATTAGCAAGAAGGTTGGGAGGCGGAGGTGAAAAATATACGATCTCATTTCAATGCTAGACATGGAGAAAGAATTGAGAAAACCATGGGTATGCTTCAAACAGGGGTTATCGGTATTTCAAAATTTCATAAATATTGAAAGGAGATGTATGGAATTATCACCTAAATTTTCAAGATGAATATTGCACCATTAAAAGTCATGCTTTTTTTCCAAAAACAAAAAATTAAAAAGAATTTTAAACATATTTAAGTGCAAGGAAAACTCATATTCATCAAACTTATTTTGTATTGGTTCTGTAAGAATCGGAATATCATGGTTTTCAATGTGTTATTGAAGTCACTAAGATCAAAGGAATGATGATGTTGTTATTTAAGTTACGTAATAATTATTGGCATCATATTAAACATTGTCACCACACGAAATAAAATTGTAAAATAAAACTTGAATAGAGCTTTCCTGCAGCACACAGTTACAAAATTCCTCACAATCGATAGATAGTAGAGGCAGAACAATCAGTAGTTCTTCTAAAAACTCGAGAATTTTTGCATAAAAAAATGGTATAAATATGTTGACAGAAAAGAAGAAAACATGACAAAGATAAGAAAAAGTAGTACTTAAGAAATCCTAGTTACACTATTACCTGCGAATAAAATCCGGTGTGATTTGGGCTGCTTATAAATATGTATTCGAATTGTTTAATTTAATCTTCCAAAGCGCCTTTTTCAAAAAGTGAATAAAGAGAACAATTTAAATATTCGGTGATGCTTGAAGGAGAAAGGAATTATTTTTAGAATTATACGAGTTACGTGTGTGAGCTAAAACACTGGTTATCAAACCATAAGAGATGGACTTAAACTTTGTAAGGTACAGATGCCTTAACAGAGGGGGGAGGGTTCATTTGATTTGCGTGATTTATATGTTTATAAACGTGTTAAAAACGTGTTAACATGTTAAAAATTGAAGTTATTGTGATAATTTTTTAAAGTTTAAAATATAAATATGCATAAAAAGAAGAAAAGCCTGTATTTCAAGTTTTTTCCAAGGTAAAGTTGAATAATTAGTTTTTTTAAGTCAATGGCCTTTATAAGCAATTATTTTTTTTGCATTAAGAAACATTAATGAAACAAATATGCGTCTATTAGTCTTTTTCGTCAAATATATTTAATCTTCACAAAAATTTCCTTGAAAATTAAAAGAAAAGGAAAAAAATCATTAAATTAAGGTAAACTGAAATGAAAGCATGCAAAATTCTTACAACAATGTAGAAATATTCTTTACATATTTAAAATATTTGAAACATATAGAAATATTTAAAATATTTGCTTCTTTTAAGGTATGAATAAATTTTTATTCTTACGTGACTGTTAAATGAAGCTCAAACAGAAACCTTGAAAAACACATCCGAGTATCAAGGAAGAAGAATCTCTATCCAACATTTTTTTTTCCCTCTCTCTATCTGTGGGTCCATCTACATAAATCTATAAAGACATCGCCCCTTTTAAATTATCAAATTATGCTGCAATTTTAAACATGAAGTGTGCTTAAATTGTAATTTTGAATTCGCACTGAATATCTAATGATTATTCTTGTAAATGAAATAACTACACGCCACTCATTTTTTTCCGAACGAAGCAATTTAATGCATAATCAAAATATGCCATAAGTTGAAACAAAATTTATATCTCATTTTATCGAGAAAAACATTTCATACATATTCGTCTGACGCATGCAATAACGTGTACTTCAAATTCAAAACACGTTCATTGTTATTTCACTGGTCTAAGAGAAATATTCTATAAAAGATTAAAATGTATTTATTTTTAAAGGCCTTTTCAAATGACGTTTTTTGATAGGTCATAGTTTGGTCACATTTTCTGCATTCAGACACAACAAAGTCTTTTACTTTTATTTTAGTTTAATTGTTATTCAAAACATCAGTGTCTTTTTTCTTTTTATGTTCATAATGTTATGTATCGGAATTTAAAGTTTTTAACACAAAAAACTGCAACCACATTTCCAGCAATCTACAATTCTTCAACCACTAGGAATACGACTATACATTTGTTTCTCTTTTTTTTTTTTTTTTTTTTAACAATCATTATATATTCAAATACTAGCCAATAGTTAACATTTTGCACAAAATAATAAAAGAGAGGTAGTTTTTAAGAAACCACACGAATACAGATTCTAAAAGATTTTAGAACAACTACAATTCGAAGAAGGGGGAAGTATTTCGAAACTAGTTATAATATTGCTTGTAATATTGTAATGTATGAAAAAATCGCTATAGCTCAAACTTAAATTTGTTTACTATAATTCATTGAATAAATCACAAAAGGAGGAAGTTTGAATTCGCTTAACATTTTTCAAATAGCGTATTTATTCGAATCTAAGCCGCCATCGATTCTAAGCCGCACCCCAAATTCTAAACACGTTTTTGTGAGAAAATCATAAATGGTGTAAAAAGTTGTATCAATATTCGATGTTTACGAAATTTAAAAAATTCAAATGAGAACTAATAAGAAGTGAATAATTTACTAAATATATGCCAATGTTCAAAACTTTTAAATACATACATAAACCTGTGATAATTCTAACCGTCACATTCACACAGTTCATGTTCAATTTCCTCCATCCAACGAATTTTTTTGCCTTCTTTTCCAAGACACGCCCGATTTTCAGTAGCATTAACATTAAAAAAAATGCAGCTTAGATTCGAATAAATACAATAGTATCGTTGCAAAAATTCAATCATTCAAAAATATTGAGATACTTTATATATTTTTAACATTATTTATCTTTTTTTGAATTTATCTCAGCTGACTATTATTCACCAATATCAAACTTGTGACAAATCTATACGGAACTTTATCACTAACTTCTGAGTCGTCCTTTTCAGGGAAATTTAATTCCCTACCTATTTCCAATCAACTCTAAAAAGCGGACAGGATTCCTTGTTATGCAGATTAGATAAAGTATTTAAGTCAAACGGAATAGTAAAGTTAGAGCAGTAGGAGATAGAGATTGAAGCAGAAAGTTATAGTGAAGTTAAATTGAAGATTTCTTGTTGGATGATTTAATCTCAGATAAAAGCTGAGCTGAGCTGAATTGCAGTGTGGTAAATATTAGTCTTATTATTGCGAATGAAATTAAAATTAAATGTTCAATAAGAACATAAAATATAATTCTGCGATCTCTTATCGTGGTAATCTTTGCGTGATCGTTATTTAATTGTTAATTAATTGGATCATTAATTAAGTTAATTTAAAGGATATTACCTTTAAAACCTCATAATACTAGTTAGATATATTTGTTAATAAGTCTTTGATTCTATTTGGATAAGATAACCAAATAAAGAAAGTTGTTTATAAAAATGGCTACTGGTTCTTATCTGAATCCTATTTATTCTCGTTCTCAAAGTGAGGTCCAAGGAGACCTTCACAAACTTATTAAAATATCTTTTGGCGGACTAATTTTACATTTTCTTTTAAATGATTTGGCAGCTACAATTATTTGAATATAATATTAAATTTATGTGAATATATAAATCGTTTGCTGTAATGTTTACTTATTAACGATACATGTTCAAAAATAAAATTTGTTGAAAAGAATAATTCTACAGTTTAAATGTTTTGTCTTGGAATTTTTAATATGATTGTGTGATCTGCCTTTTTTAGATAGTGTTATGGAATAAAAAATTTGTCGAATAAAGTAAGTTATTACTTTTATTTGATATAAATAAATTCATGAGATATTAAGAAATAAATTATAAGAGAGTAAAAAAAATTCCTTGTGATTATTAATTGAATGTTAAAAAGAAATTTATGTCAGTTTTCTCAATCCATAGCGTAATGTAACATGAATTTTTATTGTATTTTTTAAAGAAAAATAAGTGTATTTAGTCCTTTTATGCATCGATTTTCAGATGTATAGAAAATACGCGACTTTTTCTCTGAAGTTAGCAATATATACAAACAGTGAGCCACAAGTGTTCGTACACTTGCAATTTCTTATAAAATGTAATGTTTTCGACTAATAAAAATAAATATATTGTAATTGTAATTTTTTATGATATCTGCAACTTGTTCTTAATAGAATGTCATAATTAATTTTTTAAAAATAATATAACTATTTTTTTAAAAAATTAATAATCGAGAAGCTACTCAAAAATTACGCCACAAAAGTCTTCGTACACTTAACAAAACTCTCAACTTAGCTTTATATATTGTATTTCTTTCTTAATTCGGTACTTAGTAGGATATCTTTTAGTGTCCACAACAACTTTTAAGCGTCTTGGTATAGATTTAATCAGTTTTTTTTTGTAATTTCTGCATCGATTTTCCTCCATTCTTCTGTGATTATTGTTTTTACTTCACATTTTGTGTTTATTTGTCATGTTTTCTTTTTTTTACATCAAAATCTCACCATATATTCTACTGGGTTCAGTGGCGCACACAAGGGGGGGTCCTGGGGGTCCGACCCCTCCCAAAGCCCTTGATTTTTTTTCCGATTGATTATAATTCTAAGTATATAGTACGCAAAAATTAATTAATTACTTGTTATTAATGAATAATTTTATTAATTAATGCTAATTATTTATTCAAAAATTAGTTTTTTACTGTGTTTTGTTCACGAAAATCAGCAAAATCAAAAGGAGCATGATACAAGAATGGTGAACTTTCGACCCCGGACCCCCTTCAAAAATTCGTGCGTGTGCTACTGACTGGGCTAAATAAAGTGATTGAGGAGGTGTTTTCATAATTTGGGGACAGTTATAGAGACATCAGGGGCGTACATTGAAAGTAGTGTGCTTGGCGTCATTAGCCTGTTAAAAAATGAAGTAGTTTCCAATATCCAAATTTTGGGCGGATAGTTTAAAATTTATCCTTAAAATATTTAAATAGAGCTCATGATTTACAATATTAACAAAAAATACCAAGTTACCTTACTCTGAGGCCAATTTACACCCCCTCGCCAGAACACCTTCACTTCAATACTGAAGTATGCAGGAGGAGGAGTTATTGTTCCACAGAAATTCATGGGATTTAACTCCTTATTTTTTTCATTTACAAGTTATTATAGGCTCATTGGAACTAAAAATGTTGAATTATCTGCCATCCCAATCAATTTTCTGTCAATTTTGAATTTTCTGAAACTTAATCCTAAGAATCTAGTTGGATCAATAAAACATGGAGGTGGAAGTGTTCTTGCGTGGGGGTATAAATCAGCCACAGAATTAGGTAATTTGGAATTTTTTGCTGTTATTGTGAATCATGAGCTCTATTTAAATATTTTAAGGATAAATTTTAAGCTATCCGCCTAAAATTTGGATATTGGAAACGACTTCATTTTTTAACAGGCTAATGACGCCAAGCACACTACTCTCAATGTACGCCCCTGATGTATCTATAACTGTCCCCAAATTATGAAAACACCTCCTCAATCACTTTATTTAGCCCATTAGAACATATTTGGTGAGATTTTGATGTACAAAAAAAGAAAACATGACAAATAAACACAAAAAATGTGAAGTAAAAACAAGAATCACAGAAGAATGGAGGAAAATTGATGCAGAAATTACAAAAAAACTGATTAAATCTATATACCAAGACGCTTAAAAGTTGTTGTGGACGCTAAAATATATGCTTCTAAGTACTAAATTAAGAAAGAAATACAATATTTAAAGCTAAGTTGAGGGTTTTGTTAAGTGTACGAAGACTTTTGTGGCGTAATTTTTGAGTAGCTTTTCGATTACTAATTTTTTTAAAAAAAAATAGTTATACTATTTTTAAAAAATTAATTATGTCATTTCATTAAGAATAAGTTGCAGATATCATAAAAAAATTACAGTTACAATATTTTAATTTTTATTAGTCGAAAACATTAAATTTTATAAGAAATTGCAAGTGTACGAACACTTTTTGGCCCACTGTATAAAAATCCCATAGGCAAATTTATGCAAAAAAAAATTTCGGAAAAAAATGTCAATGAAAATAAGTTTTTTTCAAATTTTTTTCGAAATTTTGAGGTAAATATATTTTAAAAATTTTACATCCTATATTTTTTTAGGCATTTTTTATTCTATTAAAAATATGCGCAATAAGACATTACCAAAAATTAGTTTTCCATATTTATCTATATTGTTATTTTATTTCTTAATAAACTAATAATAATATTTAAATAATAATATATATTAAATTATTAATGATTAATATGCTGATAACAATAATAAATAAATTAATGACAACAATACATTTTTCGTACAGAAACACATACTGTACATTAAAATTCAATGTAAGTCCGATATCTCTAAAAAAAAAAAAAAAATCTCTCGACAATTTACAGATAAATTATAAATTGACAATATAATAAGAGTTTAATTTTCTCTGTTGTTTAATCAGTTTACTTGTTTTATGTAAGAAAAATAAGTGTGGATTTTATTATTTAAAAATTTATTTAATTTCAGTACTATAGGTTTATTTTTCTCATGTTGCCGGTTCGATTAGATCAACATCCAATTTCCAACCTCGATTGGAATATTTTTCCAAAATGATGGTACTTCTTTGAATTCTTAGCATACTTCATATTTATTGCAAAATTAAAATTTAATACCTTAAAATCATCTCAAATTATGTCTCAGGTTGGTTTAGAATGTCATGCATCTAAAAATACAGCTAAAGACATTTGTATTAAAAATGTTTTGGCATATCAAATAAGTTAGGTAGAATTTACATATTTATCTAATAAAAATAGGAAAAGAAGTCTAATGTAAAAATTTTCATTCTTTTCTTAAAATAGAATAATTATAAATCACAATAAAATAGTAAAACTGTTTATTCTGAATTATGTTGCGTGTACGATTTTGTTAGTTTTGGTTACGAATATACAAAAGAGCCAAGTATAGCTTATTTTTACATAATTATTATTTCCTTTTCTCTATAGCTACCCCTTTGTTCCTATCTCTCGATTAGTTAATTTTAAAAATTCATCTGCATGCATATCATATTCATAATTTTAAATGCTATTAAAAAAGAATATTAAAAAACAATACAGCTCAAATCAAAAGTTGGATTACACTCGTATACCGTATACGGTAATTGGAGTCCACACAATATCATGTTATGAATTAAATAGAAAACTGTTTTAGTTTATTTTAAAGGAAAATAAATAATTTTCTACTTATGTTTGTAATAATCTTATACAGATAAACAATCATGTACAAACAATTTTTCTAACGCTTTACCGCGATTAAAATAACTACTGATGAATTAGTCGCATAGTCTCTCTGATTGGTGAAAAATAGACTGATTTATGATTTAAAAGTAAACAGAGTGAAATAGTTACTTCTTGAGTACTTTGTTCGTTTTATTTATTAAAAGGACTATAATGGTTAATATTATTTAGTTAGTTCAATGCACCATAAGTAATGGGATTTTTTTCTTTTTTTCAATTTAGTTTTTAAGAGTTAATCTCGTCCGTAAACAATAATCAATGATATAAAGATATAAATCAAAAATATTCTTATCCTCGTTATCTGAACATTTTCCCCATAGTTTAGAATAAAGATCTTCAGTGGTAGAACAGAGCGGGAATTCAAAATAAGTAAAGACCTTTTTGACAGAGCTTTAAACTAAAACATCACACAGGGAATTCAATATCATGTAAAAGAGCTGCACATTTTTCGTAAATAAAACCCTCCCCCCAA
Organism: Trichonephila clavipes; assembly: GCA_019973935.1. Lineage (NCBI taxonomy): Eukaryota > Metazoa > Arthropoda > Arachnida > Araneae > Nephilidae > Trichonephila > Trichonephila clavipes. Next base: position 165,654 of record BMAU01000953.1, read on the forward strand.
TCTACAGTCTTGCCTTCCCGAAGTGAAATAAATCATCCAGTTTAACATGTCTAACAATTATCAAATTAAATGATTTAAAAGGTAACAAATATCTATGATACTCCTCCAGAAAACTCTTGTAAGAGTCCCCGCCCTTAAAACTTAAAAGAATTAACTCATTTTCCAAGGTTTTGACATTATTTTTATTTCAAGAAAAGACGAAAAAGAATTCGAACATTTCCTCATTCTGAGGACACTTAGCATAGCGGTTGAACACTTTCTTTTGTCTTACATTGTGGAACAACGTGTTGCGAAACAGATCTGATCAGTCATCTGTCTCGGAAGACATTCCCATGTTCCCGCCTACGAAAGATGTCGCCCACATCTTCAAGGGAAGTGACCTGTGCAGACCCACCCAGTACGACGACCCTTCAACTTTGTATACCTCGTCTTTACACAAAGAGAAAATCGATACTCTTTAACCGTTAATCGGCATCGATCTGAGTACACTATATAATAAATAAATGGTTTTAAACCTTGTGAATTTTGAATAGCTCAATCAGTACTGTCATTGTTCGGAAGTTGAATAATTTCAGTAGAGAGATAAGGTAATTTTTTTTTTTTGTTAAATACATTTCACATTATCAGTATTATCAATTTAGATTCCTCGAGAATTAAATGTCTGTTCTTCCTTTTTTGAGATTTAAAATTTAAACGCATCGTCTAGATTCGACAGTAATTCTTAGCTTTATTACGCTATATCGTCGGCCTAATTATCAGACTGCGTAACTCCACCGATGTTACTGATATGATATAGAAATGCCAAGCGCTTTTTGGCGTGATTCCTTAATCCTTTTGTTTTGTCTACGCCATGCCTCAGTGCGCGCTCCGCTTTTAATTTATTCCTCAATCAGTGTAATCACTACTTTTTTATTTCATAATAAAACTAGATTTCGATGGGAGATGTAGTAGCAATATTTTAATGTAAAATAAATACAACAGAAAGTAATATTAATATATTACACTTCCAGATATAAATTATTTACACTGTTTTAAGCATTCATTACACAAAATTTGTAACAATGTGTTACTTTTGCTGAGCAGAGATCCCGCTGGCAAAAAAACAAAACAAAAAACTAACACTAATATACATTAGCCCCATGGCAACCACATTATCGCACGATAAAAATATCGAAGTAAACCATATTGTAATATTATCGCCTATCTTGGCGAACATAAAGGACAACTTGGCGCCTAGCCCTACTGTATCAAATTAGAATCCTAGATGGAGTTACGCAGTCTGATAATTAGACCGATGATATTCTAATGTAAATGTTTACCTACGATATTTAAACAGTCAAGGGGTTCAAGATATGGTTCGACATGAGATGAATCAGGTTAAATAATGAAAATTGCTACACATTAGAAGGAACTGAGCACCACATTATTCACAATATGATTTGGTGTGAAAATTAATACAAAGTATTCAAGATTAAGAATCATTCAAGTAAATTTGTAAAGGTTTCAAAGTATACCTAGTTGGGCCATAAGTTCTAAAACAAAAATCTGAGCTTTGAGATAAAAATCTGCGTTTGTGACTCAAACACAGCAGACAGTTATAAATTTCATCGTCGGAGATCGTTTGAAATATTTTTCAAAAAAATATACTCTTTCAGGTATGTTTTTCTAAGCCAGTCAAATCTACAACACATCGGACAGAAGGGTGCAGTAGATATTTCTCTGCATCCAGAAAAGAAGAACCGTTGGAGATTTTTAAGGCTGTTAAAAATTTAGACTTCAAAAAGATTATTTATTTGATGAACATTTAAGAGATTTTCTGAAACCAACGACGTTCTAGACCATACTAGAAACAATCGTCCATGTTCGGCGAGAACACTAGTTCTAGTGAAAGTGTTCAGGATGAGACTCAAATCCTTGTCAAAAGAAGACTTTTCTTGCTAAACAGATGAGCAGTTCATAGTCAACGAAAATCTTAGACCAAGAGGATATAGAAGGCCACTTTTTTACACCGTAATTAAAACGCCAGAGGTACATAAAAGGAAAAACACTGTTATGGCGGCATGCTCATCACGGCCACGGAAGAACTTGATGAGACAATTTTTGACGTTAAGGTATCTGATTACGTTCGGAACCGTGATTTTAAAAAAGCGTATAAATGGATAATTTTCGTCATATTTAGTGTCACTTAGATTAGAATACATGCATAAAATTGTTTTAAGGATATTTGACAAAAAATTTTATTTAAATACAATATTTTGGCAAAAAATTAACTTAGAATAACCTTTTTTCAAAATTCCTCCAGAGATCATGAACTATTTTTTTAAAAAAATTCACGTTATTTTTAGAGTTACGACCATTTGAAATAATTATAGGTGTTTTTTTTTTCTTAAAATTTCTCTCCTCTGTTGTCGTAAAGCACGGATATAAACCCACTTTTAAGTTATATATTTCAAAAGTTCTAGTTGAGCCTTTGTACAGAGGTCTGAGCTATATACAGACAAAATATTATTATAATATAAGCATTTTTCACAAAAGGAGAACATTTTGAAAATGGGTCATTCTATGTTCATTTTTTGTAAAAATATTGTAAAATATTTTTTTTTTGTAATACACTATTCTTAAAACCATTTTATACACTGGTGTGCAAAAATTAAGGACGAGACGGTTTTTTTCGATATAACTTTGTACAAAAGCTTTCCAAATCAACACATTTAATACCGTAAGATCCCCAATACGTAAGGACATGTGTAATGTAAGCAACACTTACTAAAAGAGAAATCAGAGGGATAAAAAGAAGCTTGATTGAAAAAGTAGCATGGAGCGCAATGCGACTGAAGGCCGAAACATCCCTGTGATGGGTGTCCAGCAAGAAACATCCGGTCTTTAGTAGGGGATATGATCTCCCCTGACTGCTAGGCAGGTTTCACAGCGTCTGCCCATGCTGAGAATGAGGGTGTCAATGAGTTGTTGAGGCATTGCTGCCCATTCGTCTTGCAGCGCCAATCGAAGCTCCCGAATCGTTACTGGTGGTAAGGTATGAGCTGCCAAGCGTCTGCCTAGAAAATCCCATACATGCTCGATGGGATTGAGATCCGGAGATCGTGCCGGCCAATGCATACGTTCAATATCCTCTCTCTAAGAGCTGTTCGGCAGCTACTGTGCGATGACATGGTGCATTGTCGTCCATGAAAAGGAACTGCAGATCCATAGCGCCTCTAAAAGGACGCACATATGGAAGAAGAATCTCTTTACAATAACGGGTCCCGTTGACTGAACCTGCGTCGAAGATGTGAAGGTCTGTACGACTACCAAGCATGATGCCTCCCCAAACGAGAACCCCACGACCTCCATACCTGTCCCTTTCAATGATATTCGAGGGATGATTGCGGCTTCCCCGCTCTCTCCAGATGAGTATGTGATGAGAATCGCTACTCAAACTGAATCTGCTCTCATCTGTAAAGAGTACTCGTCCCCATTCATTGTCTCTCCAATTCCGGTGTTCCCGGCACCACAGAGAACGCTTTCTCGATGGGCAGGCGTTAAAGGTACACACCGTACAGGGCGTCGTGCAAACAGACCACCACCGTGCAGTCTTCTGGCCACGGTAAAACGCGATATCGGTCGTCCAGTCGCCTGTGTCGTGTGTCTAGCGATTTCTCCCGCTGTCTGCCGCCTGTTTCTTCTGGACTGTAAGACAATGTACCGGTCATCTGCGGGTGTGGTTCCTCATGGACGACCACTACTGAACCCCCGGATAGCTGTTCCTGTAGTTTGAAATTGTCTCCAAAGTCGTGAAACGATGCTGTGAGCAATTCCGAACTCTGCAGCCACACTTGTCACACTGCGGCCTTCCTCCAACTTCCCAATGATTCGACCTCGGGTAAAAGCATCCAGATGTCATCTAACAGATTGATTATTTGCCATTTCTCGCTAAGGCAGCAACTCGGTGTGATTTTAACTGCTATACGGCGTGCAATCTCTTTGCCAGAAATACTGATCTTACACCGAAAACATGCTTTATACTACTCAGACACTCCCCCATTACGTCTACCTGCATATCTGCGCATGTGCTACTGTACATCACCTTACTTAATCTCCTGATTGGTCTTTCTGTCCGCTCTGCCTCTTCGTTCAGCTGATATGCTAATTTTTCGACTTCGTCCTTAATTTTTGCACACCAGTGTATACATTTTCTAATCTAAGTGACACTAGATATCATAAATATTATCCATTTATATGCTTTTACAAAATCACAGTTTCGAACGTATTCGGATACCTTAAAGAATCTTTCAACCATCAGAATGGCCGTGTATTGCAAGGAGTGCTGAAGAAGCTAAAAAGAAGAAAAAATGCCTGGCGAGCTCGTCATTTGGCTTCCGTGGTGGTTTGGTGAGATGTCAGGTATGAAGGTGCCTTGCGCGATAAACGAGTGAAAACCACGGTATAGATTAACTAGACACTATTTTAGAATCAAAAATATTTTGAACTCACTCTGTTCAAAGTAAATGATTGGACTTTTCAAAATGACTCGTGCACAAAGATTGGTTTTCCAGCCGTCGAGTTTTAAATTTACTTGAGTATAAACTCTGGTCAGTATTGAAGGCGTGCCAAAAAGTCATCCCAACTTGAGCTGTCTTAAACGTTCTTGAAGGAAAGCAGTGACAGAAATTCCTATGAAGTTAGTCTGTGCCTTATAGATAAGTGACCAAAGAGACTTAAGACTTGTGAGAAGTCAAAAGGTGGTCAATCTGAATAAAAAGGTGCAATCTGTTAAATTTAACGGTAAATTAAAACTTTAAAAGGATTTATTTTTACATTTGATTACAAAGCTTTTTTTGTGTTTGAACTTTTTAATTATTATATCAGAACTTACAGCACGACCTATGACCTCCATGTAGATTTTGAGTTAGGTGTGATGAAGCTTACACTAAAAAAAAAGATGTTTATATTTGTTTATTTGAGATCATTGTAATTTGGCTTCAAGTTTTACCGTAAATATTTAAAAATCTAGCTTTGATTAGACAGGTATATAAACTTACATTAACATTATAACCAGGTAACAAATCTAGAAATTTAAGCGAAAAACACTGAAAAAGAGTAGAAAATTAAAATAAATTTTTCCTTTGATTCTTGTAATTGCCAGCGCTATTTAATCTAAATTCATATAATTAACTGAACAGTACTTATATGCATGATATAATTTGAGCCATTTTAACAACAAATTTTTATTTTCAACTTTTTTTTATTTTCTTCCCTCTTGCTCTTCATACCAGATTTCTTTTTTAAATTTATTTCATTTTGATTATATTTATTTGAAACAACTGTAAAAATTACTTTGTGGTTGCCTAAAAACACAGATTATTTAAATCGCATTAAAAGCTACATTACTTTTTGCATTTACATTAAGGATTTCTTTGCAACGAATACTCGAATTTTGTGGTCAACAAACCATGCGTTTTATTCTTGATTCCGTTAAAGACTACTAACCGAAATAAATTCATTACGAACCAGTCACGTTTACATTTCTTTTAAAATTAGTTAAACCAACTGAAATTAAACCTTCTATTTTCAGTTTAAGATAAATCTTTCAAGAAAAATCTAAGCAAAATTCCGAAAAGATGATGAATATCTTCCTGTGTAAGAATACTCACTAAAAAAATTATCCATATCTTTATATATAAAAATCTTCTGTGCCTGTGTATGTGACTAAACTCCTCCTAAACGGGCGGACCGATTTTGATGAAATTTTTTGTGTCTGTTCGTTCCAGTGTACTCGAGAATGGCTTAGATTCACATTTCAGTCTGATATCGCAATTAGTTAAAAAGATATTAATTAAAAACCTTAAAACGCATAATTGTTTTACCCCTTTGAGCTATTTATTCTGCTAATGCGCGAAAAGAAAAGCCACGATACGGTATATCTTTATACATAAAAATCTTCTCTCTGTGTGTATGTCACTAAACTCCTCCTAAACACACACACATACACGGCTGGACTTTTTTTTACTTAAAATTATTTCTTATAGAAAATCTATACTAATAAAAGAAAGAGTTTATGTGTGTGTTTCACTTCTAAGCAACCCAGAAGTACAAAACTTGGCACATAAATAATATAGGTCCTAATGATATGCTCTAAGAAGAGTTTTTTTTCGAAATTCACATTAGATTTTTTTAATTAAAATTTTAAGCGATTTTCCCTTTTTTTTGAAAATTTTAAGGTGAAGTTGTACTTCTACTGCGGATCCCAATGATTCCTTCAGATTCACTTAAACCATTTAAACGTTTACAACTTCCAATTCGCGTGGCATTTGCTATGACTATTAATAAGTCACAAGGTCAAACCATGAAGATTCATGGCTTAAATTTAGAAAATCCGTGCTTTTCTCACGGCCAATTATATGTTGCGTGTTCCAGAGTTAGAAAACCATTGAATTTTTATTTGTTTATACCCCTCAAGGATTAACCAAAAATATTGTACATCCAATAGCATTACGATACATATATGTATATATATATATGTATATATATATGTATATATATATGTATATATATATGTATATATATAAATAAATTAAACTTTTATACAATTTGATAAATATACCTGTTATAAGATAGTTTAAGTCTCAACTTTTTCACCTTTAATTAAAACAAGTTTAAGTTTTTATTTACACAGCTTCAACATTTTACTTCGCTCATAGTATATACACATACTCACACGCTATCGATTGATCAAATTGTGATAACTGTATATGTAATGAAGTTAGATTTTGTAATAACTGTTTAATACAAATTTTCATCAAAACGGTCCAGATAGTTAAAGCTTATTCATAAAATTTTTTGGAATTTTTGAATTTAAGATATGTGTACAGGACAACGTCTGTCGGGGTGTGACAAATCTATACGGAACTTTATCACTAACCTTCTGAGACGTCTTTTTTGCAGAAATTTAATTCCCCTACCTATTTCCAATCAGCTCCAAAAAGAGGACAAGGATTCCTTGTTATGCAGATTAGATAAAGTATTTAAAGAAGATATAATAGTGAAGTTAGAGATTTATTATTGAAGATTTCTAGGTGGATAAATTAATCTCAGGAAGAGCTGAGCTGCAGTGTGGTAAATATTGATTTATAATTAAAGTCTCATTAAAGCTTTATATTAAGAGTGAGATTAAAGTTAAATGTTCAATAGGAATATTATTGAATATAATTCTGGGATCTCTTATTGCGGTAATCTCTGCGTGATCGATATTATAATTGTTAATTAATTGGATCATTAAATATTTAAGTTAATATAAAGGAAAGTCCCTTTTAAACCTCATATATCTATTTTAAATTATTTGTTATTAAAAGTCTTTGATTCTATTTGGGAAAGATAACCAAATAAAGAAAGCTATTCATTAAAATGGCTACTGGTTCTTCTTTGACTCAAAATCATTCTCGTTCTCAAAGTGAGATCCAAGGGGATCTTCACAGGGGGTCCGCTAGTTTATAAAAAAAACTGGCACGATTAAGCGTAGAAAAACCAACAAAAAGTTGTGAAAAAACAGCCTAATAAAGAATGTCGCACAAACAATTACTTGTTAAATTTTTAAACTAAATTTTTTTCCCTTGAAGTAAAGCTCGTTAAACCGATACAAAAAATATTACAGTACATTTTCATTGTTGACAATCAGTATAATGTTATTGTCTATCATGAATACCTTACAATTTATTTATAACATGAATTATACTATTTCTTACTATGACGGTTAGTACCATTAGTCCCTGAAGTAAATAACTAGCTCTATTGAATGAGCAAAGTTAGTGTGATATCATATTGTCACATGATAAGTGCAATTACGTATATCTTTACAGCCAATCATTTCATGCTCTTCGCTGCTCTCAACTATTTTTTAGAAATTTTCTTTAAAAAGAACATATTTGTCAACAATAATAACACTCACAGGTAAATAAAAGGCACTTGATTTAAAAATGCACATAAAACATGCGATTTTTTTTTAATTTTAAAAACCTTTTGAAGAATCTTTGTACTTAAACATTTTTACCCAACCATGAAATTTAAAATTTTATCTAAATTTTACAAATAGAGCAACTAGAAGTTTAATGTAAGTTTTGAATTCAATGGAGGACACGTGATTGTATTTATCTTGTTACTGTGTTATGAATTTATCCCATTGTTCATTAGGTATATATACAGTCGGAACTCTTTTTAATGAAGTCTATAAATCCAGAAAAAAAGTTGATTATATGGAAAATTCGTTAAATAGATATTCATCTTTTAATATACTTTATAAACCACAAGAAATAAATTTTAAATTTACATACACACTATATATTATTTAAAAAAGTAATTATTCACATATTTTTAAAAAAGTAATATCTATTCATTTTATATGTTACCTATCAAAAAGAAATCTGTAAGGAAAACGAGATAAAAAAGACATTGTCACTGTATTTTAAACTTTAAAAAATAATTTTATGTTAAAACTAATGAGAATTTTTTAACGACATTTTCTAATTTTAAGCCTACGAATAATTTTAAACGTTCATTATTTTATAGCCAGTAATTTTAAGCGTACACTACCACAGGTGTCCTTAAATTTGATTACTGATATAATCTGTTGAGCTTTTTGTTAGAAAATTATGGCCATTTTATTGCTCTAGATGAGTTAGGCACCTCGTAATACCAGTTCAAAGTCATTGATCATCGTAAAATGTGCTAAAAGAGAGAATAAATTGAAAATTTTCCAGAAATATATATTTTAAAAATAGGGAGAAAAAAAGCGAATTACAAAAGAAAAAAAATCGTTATATAGCAAATGCACTTTGCTATTTGGAGGTTATTTTACAAAAAAGTTAGTAAAATGTTCTTGGTTCCAGGAAAAAGTTCGCAAAATAGAGAAATTCGTAAAATAGAGGTTCGAAGGTATTTAGATAATTATATATAAAATAACTTCAACACCGTCACTTTTTAATATCAATAATTTTATCTTACTAAAAAAAGTCAATTGTAACATCAAAAGTAATTTTTACTTAAGAAGGAAAAACAAAAATATCAGCATCAAGTTTGCAGTTAATCGAAAAGATTTTTCCGATCGAACACTTAAATAGATAAATCAGTTTTCTGTCTCACTCATTTACTTGAGCACGTTCATTATAATTCAAGCGAATCTATAGATTTTAATCTTTCATTTTTATCTTTATCGTTAAAAAAAAAACAAAATTTCCATTTCACAGATATAATTACAGACTTAATCGTGTTTTGTTTCAGATCATTCGTTCATCAAGTGTTATGAAAAATGAAACAATATTTCAATCATTTAATCGTTGTAGCCTGAAGACGACAAGTTCTATTTTCAACTTCACCTGCCCTTATTTACATATTATGCTCCTGACTTATAAAGTAATAGATTTTCATATATGAATTACAAAGAAAGAATAACATAATTCCGGTTTGAAAAAAGAGCAATAAACCCAGAAAAAAACCAGCAGTTTCTTTAATAACATGGAACCGATAAACGAAGTCGAACTGAATAACCAATCAGAAACATTGAAGGAATGACGTTTTCTTTGATAATATATATATATATATGTATGTATGAGTCTTCACTCTCTTGTCTAATATGGTTCTTAAAAAAAGTGACTGGAATCTCTGTACATCTTGTCTAGCAATGCTTAAGGCTGAAAAGTACAAAATATATGAAAGATAGCTTTTAAGCATATGATTTTATTCAGAGAGAAATTTTATCTTCTCTTTAGGTTAGATTTACTATTATTATTATTTATACTAAAAAAAGTATTTATAATTCAGTTGTCGTTTTGATGAAGACACTTTTATTACAAGTTCATCTGTCTGACTTAAGTTCATGCATTGTTATTAGAAGAACAGGATGAGATCATGGACAACCAAGGCATTAAAATAGTGTTTGTTGTGTTTTATAAATAGTCGAACAAAATGAACGGTGACTCAAAAATTACTATGTGAATGTATTCTTTTTCTATTAATAAGCAATATTTCCTTTATAAACTCTCAAAAATACCTTTTCTGGAAATAAGTTTTCAGTAAAAATCTCCAAAATCACAAAATTCTAAATATTCCTAGTGTTAGAACAGGGATTTTGTAAAGCTGGAAAGTTGAGTCGAGTTATTCAGAACCTAATAAAGTGCTATCATATAATCCATATAAGTATAGGGGCGGGGAACAACTCACACATTCACTTATTCATCATGAGATCTCCAGAACTATTAGACATACAGACTTGAAATTAGGCGGGCATGTTTCTTTTGTTGAGTAGAGATCTACTAAAAACGGATTTTTCTGAAATCGACTCTTAAGGAGGATTTGAATGGTGTTAAAGATTTAAAAAATTTTCTCAGGTCGATAAACTAAAGATTTGGCAGGCGCCTTTCTTTGTTTATTTTCCTCTAAAAGGGGGAATTTGCCGATTATTCCAAAATTGGGAGCTAAAGAGAAGTAAATGATAAACATACAAATGTTTTACGAATTTAAGTCCTGTCCTTATTAAGAGTAGAAGCAAGTACCATGAAAATGTTTTTCAATACAATTGAACGTTTAATGCTTAGATATCAATAACTTAAAAACAGTATATATACTTACAACATTAAAATACTCAGCGAATCGGGCAAGAATACATATCCAACTCTTCTTTTTATACAAGGTAGATACATTCCTCGAAATATCGTGAGTCAAAAAATAGTACCAAAAAGATGCGGTTTTCATAGTAAAAAAATATATAGTATAGATAAGATTTCGTAGGGAAAAAAGATACAGTTAGTATAAGTGCGAATTTTGTAGTAAAAGATAAGTATTTTTAAAGTATACACGTCCCTTATTATCCAAAAATTTTGTAAGATGAAATAAATAACTTAATTTGAAAAATCGTGAAAAAATATGATGGAAAATCAACTGTATAAGTTTTTAGGAATATATAGTTACATTTATAGCTGAAAATTATAACGTTTATGCATTTAACAAAACACGCTCTTATGTTTCACATTAATATTTAATTCTTGCATGTTTCAATTAATCAGCAAAATAAAATTAGAAACACGTATATATTGTTATTATAAAGTTTTATATGTAAACACATTATATAATATTTTATATATAAACACATATATTACATTCTAATGTTTTATATACAAACATATATATATATATATATATATATATCTTTAAGTTTGAGAAATACTAGAAATCAAATTTATCAATTATTCTCCTCTAGTCTTGATAATTAGAGCATTTACTTATGATGAAATGAATTAAAATCGCTAGAAAAGTCTATGACACGCGCTGTGCTTAAATCCAAGGAAGTCTTTCGTCTAATAATGATGTTTTAAGAAGATGAGTCGCTTTCTAAAATATTTTAAAATAATTTTATTAGAAAATCTGTTATTTATTTATTTATTTGATTTTGAGAATTCCTGAGATAATTTCTGATATCCAGATAAATAGTTCTTCACATATTATTAAAATCGTGTGCACAAAGTACGTTTCACACACAGTTAGATATAAATTATTTTGAAAAAATATATATTTATATCATTGTAATTTACTTATTTTTATTTTAATAATAACCTAACCCACTTTTATACGTTCTACAATGTTTTTTTCTTTTGCTATTTAAAAACTAAAAAAGAAGTTATTTTTAAACTCAAGGCAATTAAATGTCAATTAATTAAGCTTAAAAATAACTCTTTTTTTTTTTTTCATACATATAAACAAATTAAATTTTCAAAAAGCGTGTTTGACTCTTTATTTACTGTTTCAAATATGTACAAGGTAATATTTTTCAAATAGACATTATTCAGAGCCACCTAAAGTCGATTTCACAACCGCAATTGCCCAAAATTCGGTATGGAGATGAATTATAAGGAAAGTAGGATTCCGTGGGAGATAAAAAAAATGTAGCTCTCCAAACATACAAGAAATTTGACTGCTCAACTATTCCTCATCAATGATTCCCTGAGTTCTGTCGACGATTGCGGTTCGAACATTTGTTATCAGCTCTTGCGACATCGGTTTATGTTCTCTGCCTGAGCGAATAATCAGTGACTGAGTTTCTTCGAACTTTTAATGATTATTTTCAAAGCATTAAGCGTCAATCAATTTTAAAGCATCTAAATGATTATACAAAGCCTTATGTACTTCTGTAAGGTTCTCAGTTCATGAAAAGTTTTACATAGATGGTTAAGATAATACAGCTTTACCAATAATGAGCGTTCTGGTAATGTGGGTCGCATGCTCACTTCAGATCGGATTCAGCCGAGAAAATTCTTCGGAGCTGTCTACATGTTTTTATAGGCCAAAATGTTTGCACGGTTTTCATATATGAAAGCATAACTTTGGATTTTGCTTTCAAACCCGTGTTTTCTGCCGATTCTCGGTTTGGTTGACTACAACAGCGGACGGAATCTCACTTTCCATGTCTTCATTAATCTTCATAGCCAGTTTGATGCGAATGCGGTTGTTAAATTGAGCTCCAGGTGCTTCTCTGAATAGTGCCAGTTTTTAAAAACGTCTCCCTGTATATATACAACATGTAGATGACGATAAATATACCTTTAAGAAATTACACATCACCTGATCTTGGAAAATATTTTGCTTGGATCTCTTAAAAACAAGAAATGCAAAACCCATTTTAATAGCTTTGTATACTTCTAAAACTCTGCTGAATACCTAAAAATTATTCATTTTCTTTTAGCAATACAGAGAAAAAAACACAAATCAAAATTTAAAAAAAAAAAATGAACTTTAATTAATTTGATGAAAATATTTTAAGAATAATTATATAAATAATGTAATTAATTTCTTTCAACTCCCATGCAATTTTTAAAAAATAAGGTAAGCTTAGTGCATTGTGCTCAAAAACTTTATAAAATTAATAAAATAATCAAGACTACTGTGAATTAACGCTAAAAATACGTGGAAAAGTATTTAATGTGATTAATGTCGAAAAAACAGCATTTTTTTTTGAAAATCATAAATAATTTCCAAAATACTAAAAAGAATATCGTCTTTCTCAATTAAATATTTGTTTTGTAAACACTTAAGAGAAAAAAATGAATTCATTCAGAAAAACAATATAATCTAATTATATTTTACATTTATTACCTTCTGAAAATAATTTGATTCTTATTGAAACTTACCTTTTTGATAAACCTCACTTTCAAGCAGCTCTGAATCTAGATATATATTATAAATAAAAAAAAGTTTGCTTGAATGTTTGGTCGTCTTTCACGCAAAAACAACTTAATGGATTTTAATGATAATTTACAGTAATATAGCTTATACATCAGAATAGCACATAGGCTATAATTTATAAAGATGTGTGAAGTGTCCAAAATATAACGATATTTGTCAAGTAAGTAGGAAAAAATTCTGCCATCTGCAAGCAATTCTGGCGTGCGCTGCAAAGAAGTCCACGACAGCATATATCTATCTTTTACTTGTGAAGAAACCCTTTTTGTTTTGGCTACGCAAGGGGGGCGCTCGCTTCTAATCAAGTCCTGTAATCAGCGTAATTCATAATTTTTTTTATTTCAGAATAAAACTAAGTTTTGAAGGGAGAGGTTGTTGTAAATCTCTCTTTATTTGAATAATTTTTTATGATTTTATTATGCACATTTGGTTGAAAGAAATTGATCTTTTTTCAAAATAAATACTTTTATCGCTTCTGTTACTTAAAGTAAATAAATTTTCTCTTTCACATTTTAATTGAATATGCAGATATTGCATTTTTAAGTATAAAAATAATTAAAACTACTGTATTGTATTTTTTGGAGTCAGTGAGTGAGTGAATATTAATTTCGCACTGTTCAGCTACACGAGGCGACAGACCACGTAATTTTGAACCATGGTCAAGTGACGTGGACGACACCTGAGCTGTTACCCCTTCTCCTGATTACCACACCACACCAACTTAGCAGGGATATTCTTTGAAATCCACTCTTCCAAGATATATGGCAGCGCGGGTTCTATGATGAGAATTTTAACGGGGAAGGCGAACAGTTTTGTAGCAGATATTGCGTTTTCAGCGGTTTGCAAAGATTATCATTTGTGTCCCGAAAAAATAGTTAATGTCAAAATTCAAGTGTCTTATGAACGGTGTATATAATTAATTTTACAGTAGAATTATTAGCTCTAACGGATTAAATTTCCCAAAGTGGAGTATTTTGTTTATATATATATATATATATATATATATATATATATATCACTTAATTTTCAATGTAGTGATCCAAAAAAAATATTGCATGAAAAAAAACTACAGTAAATCTTAATGCGGTAGATAAAGCATTAACGTGCATCGTGCCCCTACACGGAGGATCTTACAAAGCTCTAATAAAGCTCGAGCTATGAAAGTAGCTAGACATTTGCCAACTTGACTCTATCGTCAACATTTCGCTATGTTTTTCATTGACTCGCCATTATAATTTAAGAAACGGCGTTGCTTGCGAATATTACAATTTTAACATAAAATAAATACAACAGGAAGTAATATTAATGTATTACACATTCACATATAAATTATTTACACTATTTTAAGCGTTCATTACACAAAACTTTTAACAATGTGTTACTTTGCTCAGAAGAGATCAGCTTAAAGAGGTATTTTCAAAAATCGACCCTCAAGAGTGTTACGGGGAGCTATAAATAAAAAAAAAAACCTTTTTATCAGCTATTAGATCTATAGACTTAAAATTTAACAAAGGTGCTTTTTTTTTTTTTCTTTCTTTTTTTTTTTTTTTTTGTTCAGCTGAGATATGCAAAAAGCTCTTTTTGTTTAATTTGCAATTCACGTTAAGTTATCTCATTAAAAACTTCTTTATCCTTCAATCTGTGTTGTTTAATTTTTCAGTTCTCCCGTGCGAAGAACGGGTATACCAGCTAGGTATTCATATTATACTTGAAACGTAAAATTTACTTTCCTTATATCTAATTTTTTATCTTTCTATTAAATAATAGGCACGTTAAAAAAATATTCGACCATAATTTTTCCGATGAAAATGAATAAAAGTTAAAGAGGCGTGGCTTTTTTAGGGACGTACCCTGGTGGCAAAAAAGTCCCGAATGCACTCAAATTTTTGCCTGGTTTTAATGGTTTTTTTTATTTATTTATTTATTGAGAGCATTTATAAGCAAGTGCATCAGTAAGCATCACACGGGGGCTTACATGGAAGTAAGCGTGAAGCACACATCACAAAGAAGTGAAGGATAACAAAACAAACATCCATGTCGTACCCGGTATTCGAACCCAGACCTTACAGCACCGCAGTCAGCGTCACTAACCGCTATAGCGAGTGTGGGCGGCTAGTTTTAATCTTCAACTTTGTTTTTCGTAATGAAACTATCTCGTACCATCTTGACTATTCTTTTTAATTGTAATGTATTTTTTCCTGCTGATTTTAAATCTGTTCATAAAATTTATGTGAATTAAATAGTTTTGTCATGTTTTTTTTTGGGGGGGGAAACACGATAAGACAAGCACAAGGCAACTGCATTACAAGTTATCGTTTTTTTTTTCAACTAATGAAATGTTTCATTAATCCAACCAATTAGACAGAAGTAGTGGTGAAGGGTTGAAAACAGAATGTTTTAGTGACGTAAAGTAGTAAGTAAAGTGTAGTAAGAAAGGTTAGTAAAGTAGTTGTCTATTGAAATTTGAAGTGCGTGGATGGATAATATTAGAATTATGGGTAAAATCTCTTTTCTAAGTTATAATGGAAGACACAAAATAATACTTTTGAAGGATAAAGGCTATTCTAAATGCCAAATTGCTACTAAGTCCGACTTAGTAGCAATTTGATTTGGACTTACTACTATTGAGAGAACGTGGGGAAAATATTCTGAAGAAAATTCTACAACGAACAGGAAACGATCTGGACAATCAGAGAAAAACAACTTTACGTCAAGACAGGGCATTGCACCAGATTTCACTTCAAATAAATAGCTTAAATCACAACAAATTTTTAAATAATGTTTTGATATCGAATGGGAATGTATATCCATGAATTGTGAAAGGAAAATTGCTGAAAATTGGTTTACTAGGTTTCAAACCTCGCCCCAAAACCATTACTGACTGATTGGCGTGGACAAATTCTCATTCATTCTAGACTTTTGAAGACTTAAAAAAACAATATTTGGTGATGAAAGTCAGTTTTGCATTTCAGGTTACAAAAATAGTGTCTATGTAAGATGGCACACTTATAAAGATTTCAGCTTAATATAAAAATGAAGCTCAAAATAAAGCCTCCGACAAAAGTGGATGATATGGGACTGCATATCTTTTCGTGTTATTATAAGTCAGTGACGTAACGTATAACCCTGCACTACGTGGGGCCCAGGGTTATAGGGGGCCCAAAGCCTGATTGTCGCCAAATACCTACCCTTTGTAAAATCCGTGGGGCCCAAATATTCTCCGTTACGCCACCCATTGAATACTGTAAAATACTACAGAATAATACAAAATAAATTGCTATCTACAAAGGAAGAGCTTTTTGAGATCGGTCACGGTTTTTTCAAGCCAATAATGCTCCATATCACAATGCAAATGTAATCCAGAAATGGTTCGAAAACAATATTGTGAATAGAATGAGCTGACCACGAGAGTCTCTCTGTCTTAATTCTATAAAGAACCTGCGGCATAAAATTAATTATAATATTTTGAAGAAAAAAACCCTTCAAATAAACTTGAGTTAATCGAATCTTTAATGTTTTCTTTTAACCATGTTGTCATAAAAGAGCTTCTGGTGAAAATGGTGTATCCCATGCTAAAAAGATGTAGAGCCCTAATCAAAGCCAACGGCTGGCCCGTAAAATATTGATGGATAAACATGTAACAATCATGCAATTTTCAAAATACATACTGAATGTATCGTACCTGTAAGGTTTTGTGTTATTCTACTCTTACGTATAATATGTTTTTCTAAATTTTGCTATTCTGTACATACTACACATTCTTGTATTCCGGCTGCTGTACTACAAAAAAATATTTGTCGTATTGAAAAAACTAGAATCAGATCTGAAACCAGCATAAAAAATACATTAGAATCAATAAAAATAGTTAATATAATCTGATAATTTCATAGTAAAAATTAAGTCAAACACAAAAATTAGGTAAAAAAGTGAGTGTGTTTCCAGACTTTTTGTCACCACTGTAGGCAAAACACTTAACATATCGAAAATTTAGATAATTTCTTGTGAACTGTATTTTAACGTGTAGTTAAAATGATGCTACCCATTTTGAAACTAGTACCTACTTTGTTACAGCAAGGTTAATAGCAGCTCTTTGAACTTGTCATGATTTCACCTTGAAATGAAAACAGGATCATATTCAAGTACGCGATTTGAATTTAAAAATTCAAATAACTACCCCATACTCACTACTACTTTAGATTCAATAATTATCCAAGTAACTTTCTCCATTTGTTCATGTGTTTCAAATAAGATTATTCAAGTATTCATCCACGCGCGCGAATTAGTTCAAAATAACCATTTAAATAAATTACCCTAAAAACATAATTTTAAAAGGCCAAAGTAAAAAGTTGAGTTATCTTTAAAGAAAAATTCATAAATTTAAATAATTAATAAAAAATTCCTATTTTAATTCGTTGATGACAATAGATGAAGCTTAAAGGCTTAGAAAGTAATTATGAAGGCGTTAAAACAATTAAATGAACATTTAAAATATTTATAATTTTTATTATTCCATAACAATTATAAGAATATTACTTTATACTTTTATTTATTCTTGTTTTCGTTTAAGCTAGCATTTATTGCTATAATAGTTTTTATGCCATGTATCATAACAAACAATTGTTTCAATTTAATAGCTGTTTAGAAGCTGTGTTTTAGAAGTACGCATTCTTTGCCATTTTGTATTATTTTCAGTTAACGTGTTTCTGAGGTTCGCTAAAATATGAGTGGCCTTGCTGTAAACATTTCCGATATTGGAAAACGGTTGATGAAATATTATTTACAATGTATTCTTCTGTAAGCAGCAAAGTGTTAAATAAACCATTTAGCATCCCGTTAACAGTAATGTTGACCTTCACTAAAAAGTTTAAACATTCTGATTCGCTTCGTGAGATTCTATGTTTTTATTTAATACTTTTTTTTTTCTTTTTATTCGCGCACTATTCCTATATTTTCAACTAAACATTATCAGTTTTGGTATGAATAGAGCAGATAATTAAAAGATCGAGGTTTTTTCTTTATCTTTTTATTAAAAAGACATGAAAACATTTCTTCATCTTTTTTTTCTTTTTTTACTAAATTTGAAACACTTTTATTTGTTTTAATCCGGAACTTAGAGAAAGAACGGAATAATTATTTCTACCTTTGCTTTGAAAGTAAATCATACTTAGCGACATCTTCATGAAATTAAATGCAAATATGTATGAACTCCTTCCAAAAGATTATATTTATTAAAGAAGCTTTTCTGAATATTTCTCAAGAAAACGTTAAGTTAATGTTATAAAAGGAATAAACATGAAAAATTGGAAGATAATTTTAGAAAAATGAGTGTGTTTAAAATCATTCATTTTTAAAAATGAAAAAATTGATTCAAAAAAAAAATATTTGACAAAAAGTAATTTCGAAATGAAAACGAATACAATTTTTGATTTTCAAGTGTGCAAAAATTCATTCTAATTTGAAATATATAATCGAATAACTCATCAAAAATTCATCGATTCTTTAAGTTTCAGAAGCAGTTTCTTTGAAAAAAAAAGTATTTTAAATCATTTTAACATCCAAGGATTAGATAAAAAAAATCATCATCTACGCGAAAATGAAGACTACAAACAAATTGATATTATAAATAATATTGGTTCCAGATTGTTTAAACACTACAGAAATTATTTTTAATGTGTGAAAATGAGATTTAAATGTATGCGACTGTCAAAATAGCGTGCCCTCTTCATAAAAATTCATGCACAAATCTTGATTTTAAATCCACGTAAAATGTATCGTAGTATTATTACAATTGTTTGCAATTTCTAGCAAAACCTTTAATAAGTATTAATAATATAATTAATAAATATTTAATTATATATGCAACTAATTAAGCGTATTTCTCTAATTAGTTACTTTTAATGAAACTTATGCTTATTATCATGTTAGTTGTGGTGTATTTTTAACAAAATTTTTGTAAAAGAAATAAAATGGGGGATTGTGTGTGTGTGTGTGAATTGATTAATAAATTATATATATGGTAAATTATTTGTATATTTTTTACATTCACTGAAATCAAATTAGATAGTAAATATCGCTTATAAATGCTCATTGATAGTTAATATAACATTCTTTTTAATATTCAAATGAATGAATTATGTACAAGTTCTGCTCTTCTTTTAAACATGATATCTGGACTTATTGTATTCTGCTGTATCTATTCTAGTTCTTCAGCAAAGTAAAAGAAAACCGCGTTTAGTACCGAAAGTGAGTTTATGCTAAGTGTTTGAAAAATAAATTACTTTTAACATTCATGTTATACAATCATTTCAAATGCAGTCGAGAGAGGATTAGCAAGAGGTGTTCAAATACTCAACTGCGTGGTTATTAAGTGAAATTTATTCTGAGAGTTTGCGAAAGGTATTAAAAGAGTCAATTTAAACGGGATTATATGAAGTGTAATATTTTATGCTGTCATTTTAGTTACTAACTCTGATTAAGGTATGACGAATAGATATAGGTTAAATTATAAAGGGTGTTTTTTTTAGTGGTATAGAACTTTAAATTGCAATAAAACAACGATGTATTATTCGATTGACATGAATTTTTTTTATTCGAAAGATAATCTTGGGGCATTACATTTTAAATATGATTTCTGGCATAGGACTGCCACGGCTGGCTCGGATGTAGTCCAATCTGGACGTCCAATTTTCGATGACTTTTTCCAACATTTGTGGTCGTATATCGGCAATAACACGGCGAATGTTGTCTTCCAAATGGTCAAGCGTTTGTGGCTTATCCGCATAGACCAAAGACTTTACATAGCCCCACAGAAAATAGTCTAGCGGTGTTAAATCACAAGATCTTGGAGGCCAATTCACAGGTCCAAAACGTGAAATTAGGCGGTCACCAAACGTGTCTTTCAATAAATCGATTGTGGCACGAGCTGTGTGACATGTTGCGCCGTCTTGTTGGAACCACAGCTCCTGGACATCATGATTGTTCAATTCAGGAATGAAAAAGTTAGTAATCATGGCTCTATACCGATAACCATTGACTGTAACGTTGTGGCCTTCATCGTTTTTGAAGAAGGATTCCACCAGCCCATAAAGCGCACCAAACAGTCAGTTTTTCTGGATGTAACGGTGTTTCGACATATACTTGTGGATTAGCTTCACTCCAAATGCGGCAGTTTTGTTTGTTGACGTAGCCGTTCAATCAGAAGTGCGCTTCATCGCTAAACAAAATTCGCTTATGAAAATCGACCATTATTTTCGAAATAAAATTGCACAATTTGAAAGCGTTGTTCAGGCGTGAGTCTATTCATGATGAATTGCCAAACCAAACTGAGAATAAATCACTTGACAGCTGTTAAATCTTGGAAAGTAATGCCAACTTAAGCTTCTATACCTGAAAAAAAAAGACTCTCTAGTTTCAATTTGTATTTTATTTTATCCAATTGATTAATTATCTTCTGTTTCTTTCAAGTAGATGTTTACTTTTGTAAACAGACTAAATCAGAATGAATGTAATATAGTTGATTTAAATAGGGTAAAAAAATAATTATTGGTTGATTCTGAAACCGCTCCAGTCGCTGGACACTACAAAGCAATCTCCTTCCATTTTAATTTTTTGAAAAGTACTTAGAGACAAGAGTGAAAACTATTTACATTCCTTACTATTTACATACATTTACATTCATTACTATTTGCATACATTTGCAGTGCATTATTTATATAATGGAAATGACGAAATATTTATCGAAATGAATAAATAAAATAATTTTCGTTTTTCACTTCAGCAAGAAAACTATTTCAATATATTTATATGCAGACTCTTCCTCACAATATAACGTCACGAGCACTAAACAACAACGTATTGATTGATTTAATATTAACGTCGCACTGTTCAGCTACACGAGGGCTTTTGGCGACAGACCACGTAATTTTGAATCATGGTCAAGAGACGTGGACGACACCTTAACTGGCACCCCCTCTCCTAATTACCACACCACACCAACGGGAGGATGTTTCAGCTCTCGACAGATTTAATGTGCATCGCTGCCTTACACGGCGGGTTTTTAGTGGTACCGGGCTCGAACTCGTGACAAGGCAAGCCACGATCCAATACCCATACCACTCGGCTACCGCGGCCACAAACAACAGAGAAAGGCAGTGCTCCGCAACTGTTTTTTTTTTTTTTTTTTGCTGCGGACCGGTCAACGTTTGATAATTTTACAGCGGCCCGCTGAGGGTGGGACACGTTGATCGTTTATATTTTACATTATTTTGATTTAACAATTTTAATTTAGTTACATTTAAATATGCCTTCAGAATAAAATATAGTTACACCCAAAATGAATTAAAGTGATTTAACGTGGAATATAAAGTGATTTCCGTGGAAAGTTGTGCAAATCCGAGAGAAATGCACCACTTTAAATAAAATGGCAATAGTTTAATTTTCTTTAGGCGGACCGGCACCATTTGATCCACGGACCGGGGGTTGAGGATCACTGGCGTAAGGTACACCTCCGACTCCAGGGTAATTATCCGGCTTGGGGGCCAAAACCTGACTTTGCAGGGGGCCCCTAATATTCTCGTTACGCCACTAAGACTGGGGCTGCACGAAGTTAAACTAAATATTGCTTAAATACTCAAATAATCAACTATTCTAAAAATATAATCTTAATACAAGAGAATGATGATATAAAAAAAATTTGTTGTTACCCTTATTTAACATCGATACTTACGAAATTACGAGGGAAAGAAACAATAATAACATTAAAGAAGATTTTTGAAATTTTCCTCTTTTTTTTTCAATTTATTTATAAACATAGATTAAAAACTTAAAATAAGAAAAATAATATTTAAAAGAGTGAAAATGATGTAAATAAAAGCAAAATCTAAAGTTTGATAAAAAATACAATTTTATCTTGAATACATAGGGTGGCAAAAAAGAGTACCTATTCATACGAATAAAATGTTAAGCTCATTTTTTTTGTTTAAAGGTAGAAAATACCCTCTTAAACACTTGTTGCTTGGTTCCAATTTTAAACTTTTAATGAAACTCTTTTATAAATAGTCTCATTTATAAGAATTAAAAAATAAAGTTAACTTCAAGTGTGTTTCTGAAACTAATTTTTCTGTGTGTGAATCTGATTATTTCATCTGACTACAATGTATGAAAAACACATATACTTTTGATTAAAAAATGATTTAACATTTTCAATTAATATTTTCAAAATAAGATTAAAAAATTAAATTTACTATTTTTTAATTATTTATTTTTGATTTTAAAAGTATCCATGCATTTATCTGCATACTATATAATCTGTAAAATTTTCACTGTTCATCATATTTATTTGAATTAACCCATTTCGTGCTTAGGAAATTATTCCTTTCAATTTCTATAGTGTCCCAAAAATTTGAAATTCATAATTTTTAAAATAACTTATTTTCTCATATTTATTCGAACTTTAAGTTTTCTATATTTTAAAAAATATTTATTAGATTTCCATTTCATAGTATTTTTCCATATTGTTTGTATTTATTTTAATTCTTTTTAATTTTCTCATTTTCTTATCCCTTCATTGCGAATTATAATTCCTTTTATAATAACAATCAAAAAAAAATTCCACTAAATTGTACAAGAAAGGAATAAACTTCAAATAAATTTTAATTATGTTATGTGAAATGGATTATTATAAATGTTATAGTGCTCGTGCAATTAGTTTGGTGGATTTAACACGTTTACTTTTATTTAATCTAATCCAAAGAATAGCGAGTTAAATACATTGTATTTCGCGAGATACTTAAAGTCTTAATATTTCCTTCCTTTTCTTCTTGATTTCTCGTTTCTCTTTCCTGCTTATAGTAAAAATTCATCGATGGATTATTTTATTTAAGCTTAAATACAAGGCTCTATTTTAAGGCTCTTAAAACAAGGCTACGACAAATTTTCTCCACGTTATTACAACAAAAATAAGTATAGGTTTTGTGAGATATGGAAAAGTTATTACACGTTATTTGACCATTTTGCGCAAAAAATAAATGCGATTTTTGCTTGTTGTAAAAGCCAAACTAGAATATATTTAATCTTCTTAAAAAAATATTAAATTAATATATTTCTTTTTTAAATTTCACAACTCCACTACAACAATTTTATAAAAAGAAATTCCACAAGGAGAATTAATTTGACTGAGAGAATGATTATGACATATCAAATAAAAAAATCGAATTATGAAAACCTTTCTCATTAAAATAATGTTGCTAGGTGCTGGAAAATAAATGGAAATTTCTCGAGAAGAGAATGGTATAGAAAATCAATCTAGTAGTGAGTTGCATCATTTAAATAAAAACTAATTATATCATACTCTAGTATAATACAACATTTTAATTCTGAATATAAAATATCATACCTTTTGCAATATCTCCATACTCCTCTCGGGTTCTTAACCAACTGTTGAGATAAAAGATGACAAACTCCAGGTATCAAATTCAAGGTTTGAAAACGATTACGAATTTCCGTAAAATAATGCTTGGATATCCTTTTAGGAATATAAAGTTGATTGTAATTCCACTCGGATGGAAGAGCCGTCCTCTTTCAAGGCCAATTCTTCAATTTATTTGTTTGTTTATTCCAAAACACGTGACCTCCAAGAAGAGCGCTAACTTTCGCTGGAGCGAATTCAAAATCGTCTGCTGTTCTCCGCGGCACCGGTCACTTTCTCGCCGAACAGGTGGTTCGTGTTTGCCCGCGTTCGAATTCGAAAACGTAGGCGTTCGAAGTTTCTGTTTTGTTTTTGTTGCTTCATTACCTGAGGCAATAATTCGTAAGGAAATCAGGTTTCGAACTTTCCCCTTTAAGGTTCGATGCGGTTTTTCGATGGAGCGTAAAACCGTTATTAATTATCGATAACCTTGCCAATCATCTTCATCGAATGCCGATGAAATTGGATTGAGTGTAACGTGGGCTTGACTGTGTTGTTGACAAAAGAAAGTGTTTCAACATTTGAAACGTACATAATTTAGCACCTTATTTCATTTTGAAATGCAGCTAAACCTAGGTCTGATATTTCTCATAAACATCACTATTTTTTGCATCAGTAGTTTTCTAAAATTCATGACGATAAGTTTTATTTCTTTTTAAACCGTTGAAATAAACATTTCCATTTGTGTAACTGTTACAAAAGTGTCTCTTTTAGAGTTGAGTTGTTTATAAACGTACAAATTACAATGTAATTCAACCTGAATTTCAGTAAAGAAGTGAATCATTGAATTTAATTTTTATTACGTCGGAGTAGGCCGTATAGGCCATTTCCCTGCGAAAACCCCAGTATAAACCAGTCTTCGCTGTGAAGTTCGCAGAAGAAAAGTTAAAACCTGTGTTGACCACGGAAACACAAACTGTCCGATAAACAAAATTCATAGCCTCTCCCCCAAGACACAAATGTCAGTCTGGAGTGTCTTTCACACCAAACACCAATTCGGTGTAGGTATTGCTGAGAAAAGTCATGATCCGTCAAAGTTCTAAAAACAGCAGAGAAAACCTGTCTAGGAAGACCCATTGGTACTGGACTATGGCGCAGGGTCTTCAACATCTTTTCCCTAGCATCATCCTCTAGAATTCGGCGAATGTATTTTCCATCGGATCTAAAGATATTTAAAAAGGACTGTCTACATGACAACCCACCAGAAGGCTATGAGAGATTGCAGCCATGCTTTGCCAGAGAGTCCACCTTTTCGTTACCTGGGATGCCGCAATGGCTAGGGATGCATTGAAAGCCAATAGTCCAATCAGCACTGTTGAGTTCATGAATTTTTTCCTCCCCTCCTCCACCTCTATTAGTCACTATTGCGTAAGGAGCAGAGAGTGATGATCACAGACTGAGAATCCACAAGGAAAACAGCTTTTCTATAGGAAGTAGATAAATTGGTCAGATG
Source organism: Trichonephila clavipes (assembly GCA_019973935.1). NCBI lineage: Eukaryota > Metazoa > Arthropoda > Arachnida > Araneae > Nephilidae > Trichonephila > Trichonephila clavipes. The sequence continues at coordinate 190,793 of BMAU01000953.1, forward strand.
ATATATTGCTTGTCTCACAGACTCTACCTTTGCATCAAAGTTTGTAACACCCAAACTTGCTGCTAAAGAGCCTTCAAAAAGGTTTTTACAATAGAAGCTAGCCCCAGCTGAGCAGTCATCCTGGGCAGAACCATCAGTATAAACGTGGAGCCACATATTCTTTGGGTATAAAGTCATAATGATTTCAAGAGCATAGGCACAAAGGGCAGCAGGAAGGGCATTAGTCTTTTTCTCTGGAAAGTTATAATTGATAAATTTAAAGTTGGAAGGCTGAGGGAGGGAAGAAATCTCTCTCTAAGGCTAAGAAGCCATCGAGGAAAATTCTCATGTATATATTGTACTTATTCAAAAGGTCCTGTTGTGTTGTTGTTGTCGAAAAGTTTCCAGATCCTGAAACAGGTTGGACTTCTACACGATAGATGGCGACACCCCCTATCTCCACCTCCACAATTAAGGCATAGAACTGGAGGGGAGGAAAATATTTTCCAGCAACCTACACCCGTGGTTTCTCCTGTGAACACACCCACAAGACTTTCGGAGCCACTGATTTAGCGAGCACGTACTTCATGTGCAATCGGAGGGTATTTGGTGGCATCGGGCATCGTACCCAGGCCTTCCCGGTCTAGAGACCGATGCTCTGACCACTAGGCTACCCAAGGCCCGTTCCTGGAAAGGTTCTCGGATCTCGAATAGAAAGAATGGTGCGATTTAAGTCGTCTTGGTGGGAAAATATATTGTTGACAGTGCAGGAGTGACAGTCTCAACACATTTTTCCAATTGCTTGAGTCTCATGCATTTTTCAATTGTTCTCATTTGAAAAATAAGTTTTAGTACCGAAAAAGAAGGAAGAGAAGAAACATTAGTTTTAATGAAAAAGTCGTGAGAAAAATTGTTCGTTTAATTTAATTAAATTTCAATCATATTAAAGTAATTACATTTAATTTATTTTGGCAGCATTGTAAGTGAATGTTTTAAAAATAATGCAGTTAGGAGTGGACACATTCCTTATTAAAATTCATTTTTATATTTTTTTTCACAAAATCAATGATGCACTGTTTTCTTCAAGAATGGACTTCTCTGTCAAAAGTGCTTCTTTTATAAATTATGTTTGTGTTAAACTTAGCAAGTTTCTGATTAGCATTCAATAAAAAATTGTTTTTTAGTGCACTTTTTTTTCCAAATTTCATGTTCCTTTTATTTTCAAATTGGATACAAAAAACAAATTGTACCTTAACTTTTAGAGGTTAGTGCACATATATATGTTCTGTTGGTTAAAATAAAATATTTGCTTTAGTAAAAAAAAATAATAATAATGATAATCAAATAAAATGTAATTTTTTTTTAATTCTTAAAAACTTTTGAGGAAAGATTCAAAATACACAGAAAATAATAAATTCGAATAGATTAGAAGATTTTGATTACAAAAATAATAATAATAATAGCGGATTCTTAATTTTGAAGAATTTAAAGTTGTGAATCGAATGTATGTTTGATGTATTCTCTGCAATTCTACATCAGCAATCCTTTGTGAACATGTATTTTTACCTAGGATCAAACTCAGAAAAATATAGGCGTGTGATTCAGCAAAATCTCAAGTATTTCAGTAATGTCACTCAATTTATATCGATTAATGGTTATATATATATGGCATGCAGCCAAAAGCAACGCAGTCTTCGCGCGCAGGCGCATTGAAATGAAACTAAAACTCTTGGACACTAGAGCAGAATTAGAGAGAGAAAAAAGGAGAACGCGAGAGGTGCGCGAGCAGGCGTTACCTTCTGAATATCATCGTCAAACTTATCTGTAAAAACTTATCTACCTTTTTTAATTAATTTTTGTTTAATGTTAAATAAACCATAAGAAAGAGAAACGTATTGGACCCCTTGTTGTCTCCCACAAATTATGGGGGCTCGGCCGGGATAGATAAAATTTCGATTTTGAACCAAAGTCTGGACAATGAACAACAGCGTCCGTGAAGGAGACGCGCCGCCATTTTTCGGAAACTTCGTTCAACCTGTGTAGAGGTTGAATTTTTCAACTTCATTCCGCCTGTGTAGAGGTCGGAACAAATAACAAAATAACCTGTGTAGAGGTGTATTTTTCAACGAACCATCGACAAATATTCCGCCTGTGTAGAGGTCGGAACAAATAACAAAATAACCTGTGTAGAGGTGTATTTTTCAACGAACCATCGACAAATATTCCGCCTGTGTAGAGGTTGGAAAACCCATCGACGAAAATTCCGCCTGTGTAGAGGTTGGAACCACTCACAAACACCTGCGAAGAGGTGAAATCAGTGGAATCAACGTTTTTATTGGATACATCGTACGTGCGAGCAACAAGGGAGCCAGAAAAAAAAAAGGTAGGATCTTTTCATATTTTTATAAAATGTATAAAAACGCTCTTAAAGAGGATCTCATAAGAGTTGTTGAGAATCTAGACGGTACTGTGGAGAGTACTGACACTATAGTTAAACTAAAGACTAAAATTGAGAACAGTAGTACATTTGAAAGTGATCCAGATTTCGTTAAAACTTTAATTCAAAACTGTATAGATGAGAGAGTATCGCAAAACGAAAGAGAGGTAACTTCAGAACAAAAAATTGAGCTCGCGAAACTTCAGTTAGCAAAATTAGAAAAAGAAATCGAACTTCAATTGGCTAAAAATAAAGCATTAAGTTTAAATCCTGCAGCTAAAGTCGAAGAAAAACAGTTCGAAACTAACATAGAAAATATGATAAAAAGTATAAAAACTTTATCTCTTCCTGTTCCCACCAGATCTGAAAATTTTAATCTGTTCTTCCAATCATTAGAACGCGCATTTTTAACCAAGAAAATAAATGACGAATATAAATCTGAAATTTTAATAAATCTTCTGGGCGAAAGAGCTCATAACGTCTTACTGTATATTAAAGAAGAGGAATTAAATGACTATGAAAAACTAAAATCTATAGTACTCAGAGAATTCCAATTAACCCCTCGCGAGTGTTTAAACTCATTTAAAAATGCTGTAAAATCATCAGGCGAGACATACATCCAATTTGCTGCAAGATTGACGGCAAACTTCCAATATTATTGTTCGTTAAGAAAAGTTAATTCCTTTGAATCTCTATGTGATCTTATAATTTCTGATAAATTATTTGAAACTTTAAATAAGGAAACTGCAACTCATATTGGCATTCGAGAAGCAGAAGATTGGTTTAGGCCTATTGATTTAGCTAAAGAGTGTGATATTTATATTTCATCTAGAAGCGGATCACATAAAGAAACTCCTATTACTTATGGATATACCCAAGACCCCTTTAAAAATAGATCACAAAACTTTAAACCAAAGATTAAAGAGAACTATCCCCAATATCTTGAAAGAGAAAATAAAAATTGCTTTATATGCGGTGATTCATCTCATTGCGCAAGAGACTGTGAGAAGCGTTTTACACCTAAAGAATCTAATGATCACATCCATAATAAAATAAACGTGAATACTTTGAAAAGAGAGAGCGAAAAACAAAATAGCGATGAATGCGCAAATCTTCAATACGTAAACATTTTTGTAGAAAATCAGCCCGTAACAGCTTTGATTGATTCAGGTTGCCAGATCCCAGTTTTAAATTCCTCACTAATTAGAGTGCAAACACCTTCCGAAGAGATCATAACATTAAGTTCATGTTTTGGCGAACAGCGTATGGTAGAAGTTAAACCCATAAATATTTCTCTTAATCAACACTCTCCTAGCTTAAGTGTGAGAACGGCAATATCACCGACCTTGACCGAAGAATTTATTATACATCCCAGTATATATTCTGAAATAGAGAAACTAGGCCACGCAAAGAGCGATGTTTTATTGAGTGAAAGTGAATCCTCTTTGAGTGCAGATTTGGGTGTTCAGTTTAATTCAAGTGTTTCTTTTCCAAATGTTTCTGTTTCAAATGTGATAAAAAACTGTAGTTATGATTTGCCATATGTTAAGAACTTTAATACTAGAAATGATTCGAGTTCTCTAATTAAGGATTATAAATGTAATAAAATTAAGATTACTAAGTTAAAATTGAGTATTGTAAGAGAAAAATGTTCTGATATAGTATTGTGTAAGAAAGCCAATGGTGCCATGAAAACGAGTTCCGTGGAATTTATCTCCCAATCTCCTACCCCTTCACCTATGAATAGTAATTATCGACGGTTTGTGTTGCTCCGGAAAATTTTTTGAGCCTTGGCAGTGGAAGCGAAGGAAAAAAAAGAGAAATCGTTTTGAACAGACGTCCAGAACTCTACAGAGGAAAATATCGATGCGTTCAACCAAAGATCAACTTGTTAAAAAAGACGTTCTTATGCCTGTGAAACACAATGTTTTCCTGTGGAACCTTCCGGATGTCGAAGAGGTGCCTTCACATGATGGAGAAACTGTCTAGTTCAACAAAATTATGATATGTTTAATCTCTATATATTTGTCGTATAGTCCTTGTCTGTTCCGTTTTTTTTTGTATGTTTCAGATTCTCCTCTGGTCTCCATGGAAGTACCGCTGCGGACAGCGTACGGTCAGAATGGCCGTTATGGCATGCAGCCAAAAGCAACGCAGTCTTCGCGCGCAGGCGCATTGAAATGAAACTAAAACTCTTGGACATTAGAGCAGAATTAGAGAGAGAAAAAAAGGAGAACGCGAGAGGTGCGCGAGCAGGCGTTACCTTCTGAATATCATCGTCAAACTTATCTGTAAAAACTTATCTACCTTTTTAATTAATTTTTGTTTAATGTTAAATAAACCATAAGAAAGAGAAACGTATTGGACCCCTTGTTGTCTCCCACATATATTAATAATTTTAGACCGCAACGTGATCAGCTTCAAGAATATTCTGATTACACTCATATGTATAAAAAATATACGCGAGTTTCAGAGACTTTTTTTCTTCTCTCTCATTATGTGTATCTATCCTTTTAAATATGTATATCTAGAAATATCTGACGAAACCATTTAAGATTTGTAATTTTTGACGTAGAGAGAATACTTAAAACACACTTTCCATGCAGTTTTGAGACTTCAATGACTTCAACTTTTAGAGAACTTCCAAGAAGTTTAAAAGGGGAAAAAACTCTTTTTGATTTTCCTGTATCATAAAGGCAGGATATAATTCTACGATTTCACAAAATATTTAATAGGTTATTTTCAATGTTTTTGTGATTTTTTTAAAAAATAACTCTTTTGTTCAAGAAGATATAAGTTCACCTTTAAAAAAATAATCTAAATTTTTTTTTTTGAATATCGAGAATTTGGAAGCATATTTAACAAAATTTTCAGTACCATTGACAACATACCAGAAAAACACTACACTGGAATTTAAAAAGAAGAGTACCAAGACATCGAATTATATATGAATATATCAAAAGAAAATAATTTTTTTTCTACGCACGAACAAAAGATATTTTTCTTTCCTTGAATTAAAGATAATAATGACAAATTATAAAAACATTTGTGACTGTCATCAAATTTTGGAATGGTGTTGAGAATATGGTGAGTCGTAATTCTGTAATCCTCTGAAGGTAGTCGGATGAGAAGTGGTTTCTCACAAAGTGTCATTTTAAACTAAGAGGCCCGGGATGGTTAAACGGAATTACATAAAATTTACTAATGTAAAAAAATACATTATAATATTGGTCTTTCTGCATATATATACAGTGAAAATCGTTTAACACGAAATTGAAGGTACTGAAATATTTTTTCTTGTTTAAAGAATTTCATGTTAAAAAATATTGAAAATATATTCAGCAAAATTTAGTTAATTAGAGTACATTCCATGTATATAGATATGTACATTTAATGTTTTAAATAAAAATCAATAAAACAAAAACTTTCACAAGAGCATAATGAAATTTAATATAAAATTTAGCAACATCTTTACAGATTTCCGTTTTTGTCTTCTGCTTTTCATCAACAGCCTTAAGATACACCATCTTCATTTTAAGCGAAATAGCAGTTTGCTTTCGCCCTGAGCTCTTTGCCATTGTGGCGTAAGAAAAATTCTTCTTAAATAGAAAAAAACGCGAACCACACAAACTTACTGATTTTTACTCACTCTGCGATGCATACGTCACGGAATTTCAAAGCCAACTGTTGAGAGATTAAATATTTTTGCGTGGCGTTTGTAGGGATGGAGAAGGAAAGTAGCTTAAATGAACAAAATTGGTTCATGTCACAAGCTATTCCGAGGGTATTTCAAAGCCAAGTTACTCTTCTTTCTACGAAACATGTGAAACCATCTCTCTTTCATTTCACACCCGTCTTAAATCTCGCCTGCGAGGTTGGTGTTTTCCGTATTTTATTCATTCCCAGAAGAGGAATTTTTCGTGTTAAGCAATTTTCGTTTCATATTAAGAGAAAAAAGTGCATGAAAATACATCGTAGCTTGTCGCTACCATTATATTGTTTCGTGTCAATTAATATTTCGTCTTAAGCGTTTTTGCGTTAAGCTTATTTCACTGTATTTATTTTTATATTATTATAATACGTGTTCTCTCTTCTCTAGCTGATATTCAGAATCACTTTTCACAGTTTCAAGATAATATAATATTTTGGATCACGTTTTCTAACCAATGAGTACTTATTATGTTTGTGAAGGACTTCAAATTTCGTTATACAAAGACATCGAATGAAAATGATTTTTCATACAATATATTTATTTTGAATTGTCACGTATGAGAGACTCTCAAGTAATTGCTTGTTTCGTTGTATTTACATTTCAGGCGCATTTATTGGCGCGGAATAAAGAAGAAAATTGAGCTTCTCCATCTCAATGTAGTGCGTGAAGGACAAAGCGCAAAACACGAAGGAAAAAACACATTAAGTCGCAACTATTTCCATTCCCCAGGAAAATCTCCACTCATTTGCAATTCAAAAACCAAATATATAAACACTTAATTCAAGTAAAATCATGCAAAAATTATCGTTTTGTACCATTAATTATCATTTTTATTGAATTGATTTCTGTGTGTTTCACCATCGTCTGATTTTGTATTGTTCTAACCCATTGATTCCCAAAGTGGTCTATATAGACCCTAGAGGTCTATGACGACCTGCAAGGGGTCCACGTCAGCAAAAAAGTAATTTGGAGATCAATGAGGTGTAAGTGGGGGTCTATGTGGTATTGGTTCTCATTAAACTAGATCGTGACGTTAATTTTAAAAGAAAATTTAATCAAGTGGAAACCAAATTTTACTTAATTAGCAGATTTATTTACTAAATTTAATGAGGTTAATTTGCCTGTACGAGGTGCCAGTACATAAATCTTTTTAAAACGGGAACCATTTCAGCGTTTCTTTCCAGAGTTAAACTGAAGAAGTATAACACTGGAGGTCCGGAATTTTCTCAAATTAACCCAGACAATCTGTCAGCACGTTTTAACATACGTTCAACATTTAACTGTCTTTTATTCAGATTTTGAAACCAGGTTTGAAAATGCTTTGACTATGGTAATACCACATTAAACAATGAACTTATATGGTCGGTCATATTGAAAAAAAATGTCACATGACAACAGGAACTGATCGTGATGCGCACCGATGAAGATTTCAAAGTTTAGAAACGGATGCCAGCAATTTAGGCTTTAAAAAGGCAAACCTGTTAATTGTGCCAAAGTATGGAATATCGTGAGGAAGTTTTCCTACTAAGAATGAGTTTCAGCGTAGTTGCCAATCTCCAAAAAAAAAAAAGAAAGAAACTGAACACTACTAACAGAGGAGATTTAAGGTTAAACCTGACAAGATTGATACTAAATGTTGAAAATTTGTTTTTGTAGCCTCAGATTGATCCCTCCCATTAAAACCAATTGACTGTTGTTTGGTTATTTCATTTAACAGTTATTTTATATATTAATTAACTTTTAATTTAATTAATTAACATGCTTTTTAAACTTTAACTCTATAGCTCATTAGCTAAAAATGTAATTCTTTTAAAGTAGTAGTAGTAGTTGTCAAAAAGACATTCAAGTTGATAAATTTGCAAAAATTCAATATTAATTAAGCAGGGGTCTACCAGAGTGGCGCACACCCAAAGCCCTTGATTTTTTTCCGATTGATTATAAGTCTAAGTATATAGTTCGTAAAATTTATTTAATTACTTGTTATTAATGATTAATTTTATTAATTAGTGCTAATTATTTATTAAAAATTAGTTTTTTACTATGTTTTGTTCCTGAAAATCGACAAAATCAAAAGGAGCGTTACAAGGATGGTGAACTTTCGACCCCGGACTGCCCCCCCTTGAGAAATTCCTGTGTGCGCTACTGGTCTACCACATACCGAAAAACTGGTAAGGGGTCTATGAGACAAAAAAGTTTGGGAACCTCTGTTCTAACCGTTCTGTAAGTTACATGTGGCCGCGGTAGCCGAATGGTATAGGTATCGGATCGTAGCTTGCCTTGTCACGAGCTCGAGACCAACACAACTAAAGTCCCGCCGTGTAGGGCAGCAATGCACGTTAAATCTGTCGAGAGCTGAAACGTCCTCCCGTTGGTGTGGTGTGGTAGTTAGGAGAGGGGGTGCCAGCTCAGGTGTCGTCCACGCCACTTGACCATGGTTCAAAATTGCGTGTTCCGTCGTCGAAAGCCCTCGTGTAGCTGAACAGTGCGACGTTAATATTCAATCAATCAATCTATCTATAAGTTCCATGGCTAACAAAATGATGAACAAAAATTTTGAAACCACTGTTTGAAATTTAATAACACGCACTTAGGAATAGGAAATATGCTATAAGTGCTCTATTCGGGAGATATATGGCGATCGTGCCAGCCAAGAATTGTTAGAAAAGCATGAAGACAAGCAGTAGAAGTCACGCCTTGTGCGTCAGGTCATCATTCTGTTAAAATGTTAAATTAAGGTTCCGTGAAAGGAAAGGTAAAACTACTTAGCGTAGAAATTCGTCAACGTACTACCATGATGTTAGGATGTCAGAGAGAGAGAACTACCAAAGATTCCAATTATCAAATGAAATGTCACTCCATACCATAAATTTTGTTGGTGTGATGAACGATAGTCAGTCACTGTCCTTTAGGTCGTCGGGGCTCAATTCTAATCGAAACTCGTCACTGAAAACAATTATATTGCGATCCAGAAGATTCCAAGTTCAATATACCTGACAGCACTGTAAATGAGCCTGGCAGATTATAATGGAGAGGGGCTGTCAGTGTTCTTGTCTCCATGATTTCATACCCCTTTCTCTGAGTCATCTATCAATGATTATTTCAGTCACCAATCAGCAGTCACCGATGTTCCACTAACACGTCTTATCCTTGATAAAAACTTATAAGGGGTTATATGAAGATCTTCGGAAGATCACTACATCTTCGCATTCCATCATTGGTCTTGGCTGACTACTACCTTCTTTATGCGCTGTTCTGCCTTAGTTCACTCATTCCTGTCAACACCGGGGAAGGGCTGCATCCCTTCGACCCAAATGTCGAGTGATCCTGTGATTTAATCACACTGTTTCCTTTAATCTAACTACGTGTCTTCTCCCAAATAAAAAAAGATTTTAAGAACCACCTATAACAGTGGTTCTCAAACTTTCACTACTGGCGGCCCAATTTTCAAACATAATTTTTATCGCCCCCCCCCAAAAAAAATAATAATGTATTGAATGCAATAATAATGCACTTATGCGCTACGGCTACAATACGATCATAATTATAAACCGTACAAATTAACAAGATAAATATTAAATTTTGTATATGTGTTACTTTTAAGTAATATATATTTTTATTTTTTTACTTTTTAGTTCAATTCACTATAAAAGCGTGTTTTTTTAGTTTGTTTTTAAACTATAATTTATTTTATAATTAGTTTTACTATACACGATAAAAATCAAAATTCCAGTGAATAATTTAATTAAGAGAAAATATACTTACCTACTTTCGAGGACTTTTCAATTTTTCTTTGATAATTTGAGAAAAAAATCCAATAAAACTAAAGAAAATATTCCAAATGTGCGTGTCCTTAATAAAGGACATAAATCACAGACACTTTTCTCCAACAATACAGGAACGTTATTTTCCAGCAAAACTGTCATATTTTGTTAACGTTTTTGTAGTTTTGCTGTCGTTTGATGATCTACAAATAGCATTTTGAACTTTTTCTTCCTTTTGTCTTTTTGACAAAGCGAAGTGCTACATTTCTGGCTTCATAGTTTTCTTCATATAGTTCTTTAGGCAGCATTTGAAAATTTCAATTGAACTCAAACGTTTCATGTCTATCACTTTTCTCATATTTACTTTCGCTATCTTGATTAATATGCATTATTTCAGTAGGCTCTTCAACTGCTTGATCAGTTTGAATTTCCTTCAATAGAGATCACAGATGCCCATTTTTTTATATTCTACTCATTTACATTTATGTAGGATCCAATAATTCTCAAGACAACTCCACGCAGTCTTCGCGCGCAGGCGCAGCTAAAACACGAACTGAAACTTTTGAACTAGTGGAAGAGAAACAAAAACTCTTGGACATTAGAGAGAAAAGAGAACGCGAGAGGTGCGCGAGCAGGCGTTACCTTCTGCATATCATTGTCAAACTTATCTACCTTTTTAATTAATTTTTGTTTAATGTTAAATAAACCATAAGAAAGACAAAAGTCTTGGACCCCTTGTTGTCTCCCACAAATTATGGGGGCTCGGCCGCGATCGATAAAATTTCGATTTTGAACCAAAGTCTGGACAATGAACAAAGGCGTCCGTGAAGGAGACGCTCCGCCATTTTTTCGAAACTTCGTTCAACCTGTGTAGAGGTTTGAACTCAGCATGAATACTCCGCCTGTGTAGAGGCAGGGATTGAAAAAAAAAATTTCGATTTTGATCAAAATTTGAAACGTGAACAAAAGCCGTCCGTGGAGGAGACGCGCCGCCATTTTTCGAAAACTTCGTTCCGCCTGTGTAGAGGTTGGAACTGTTGAATAAAATAACCTGTGTAGAGGTGTATTTTTCAACGAACCATCGACAAATATTCCGCCTGTGTAGAGGTTGGAACCCATCGACGAAAATTCCGCCTGTGTAGAGGTTGGATCCACTCACATATAACCTGCGAAGAGGTGTCAATTCGAACAATTTCAACTATATTACCTGCGAAGAGGTGAAATCAGTGGAATCGAAATTTTTCATCAAATATTGGATACATCGTACGTGCGAGCAACAAGGGAGCCAGAAAAAAAAGGTAGGATCTTTCCATATTTTTCTAAAATGTATAAAAACGCTCTTAAAGAGGATCTCATAAGAGTTGTTGAGGATCTAGACGGTACTGTGGAGAGTACGGACACTATAGTTAAACTAAAGACTAAAATTGAGAACAGTAGTACATTTGAAAGTGATCCAGATTTCGTTAAAACTTTAATTCAAAACTGTATAGATGAGAGAGTATCGCGAAACGAAAGAGAGGTAACTTTAGAAAAACAGAAAACTGAGCTCGCGAAACTTCAGTTAACAAAATTAGAAAAAGAAGTCGAACTTCAAACGGCTAAAAATAAAGCATTAAGTTTAAATCCTGCAGCTAAAGTCGAAGAGAAACAGTTCGAAACTAACATAGAAAATATGATAACAAGTATTAAAACTTTATCTCTTCCTGTTCCCACCAGATCTGAAAATTTTATAATCTGTTCTTCCAATCATTAGAACGCGCATTTTTAACCAAGAAAATAAATGATGAATATAAATCTGAAATTTTAATAAATCTTCAGGGCGAAAGAGCTCATAACGTCTTACTGTATATTAAAGAAGAGGAATTAAATGACTATGAAAAACTAAAATCTATAGTACTCAGAGAATTCCAAGTAACCCCTCGCGAGTGTTTAAACTCATTTAAAAATGCTGTAAAATCATCAGGCGAGACATACATCCAATTTGCTGCAAGATTGACGGCAAACTTCCAATATTATTGTTCGTTAAGAAAAGTTAATTCCTTTGAATCTCTATGTGATCTTATAATTTCTGATAAATTATTTGAAACTTTAAATAAGGAAACTGCAACTCATATTGGCATTCGAGAAGCAGAAGATTGGTTCAGGCCTATTGATTTAGCTAAAGAATGCGATATTTATATTTCATCTAGAAGCGGATCACATAAAGAAATTCCTATTACTTATGGATATACCCAAGACCCCTTTAAAAATAGATCACAAAACTTTAAACCAAAGATTAAAGAGAACTATCCCCAATATCTTGAAAGAGAAAATAAAAATTGCTTTATATGCGGTGATTCATCTCATTGCGCAAGAGACTGTGAGAAGCGTTTTAAACCTAAAGAATCTAACAGCCACATCTATAATAGAATAAACGTGAATACTTTGAAAGTCGAGAGCGAAAAACAAAATAGCGATGAATTCTCAAATCTTCAATACGTAAGCATTTTTGTAGAAAATCAGCCCGTAACAGCCTTGATCGATTCAGGTTGCCAGATCCCAGTTTTAAATTCCTCACTAATTAGAGTGCAAACACCTTCCGAAGAAATCATAACATTAAGCTCATGTTTTGGCGAAAAGCGAATGGTAGAAGTTAAACCCATAAATATTTCTTTTGATCAACACTTTCCCGGTCTAAGTGTGCGAACGGCAATATCACCGACCTTGACCGAAGAATTTGTTATACATCCCAGTGTATATTCTGAAATAGAGAAACTAGGCCACGCAGAGAGCGATGTTTTATTAAGTGAAAGTGGATCCTCTTTGGGTGTTCATTTTAATTCAAACGTTTCTGTTTCAAGTGTGAGAAAAAACTCTAGTTATGATTTGCCACATGTTAAAAACTTTAATACTAGAAGTGATTTGAGTTCTCTAATTAAGGATTATAAATGTAATAAAATTAAGAGTACTAAGTTAAAAATGAATATTAAATTGCAAAATGATATTCCTGTGTGTCAGAGAGCCAGACGTTTATCTTGTTCTGAGAAATTACAGGTAAACAATCAAATTGATGATTGGTTACGACAAGGTATTATAAAAGAGAGTGTTTTTGATTATTGTTCACCTATAGTATTGTGTAAGAAAGCCAATGGCGCCATGAAAACGAGTTCCGTGGAATTTATCTCCCGATCTCCTACCCCTTCACCTATGAAGAGTAAACATCAACGGTTTGTGTTGCTCCGAAGGATCTTCCAGCCCTGGCAGTGGAAACGAAGGAAAAAAAGAAATCGTTTTGAACAGACGTCCAGAACTCTACAGAGGAAAATATCGATGCGTTCAACCAAAGATCAACTTGTTAAAAAAGACGTTCTTATGCCTGTGAAACACAATGTTTTCCTGTGGAACCTTCCGGATGTCGAAGAGATGCCTTCACATGATGGAGAAACTGTCTAGTTCAGCAGAATTATGATATGTTAAATCTTTGTGTATTTGTCGTATAGTCCTTGTCTGTTCCGTCTTTTTTGTATGTTTCAGATTCTCCTCTGGTATCCATGGAAAGGAAAAAGGAAGACGTACCGCTGCGGACAGCGTACAGTCAGGATAGCCGACTGTAGGATCCAATAATTCTCAAGACAACTCCACGCAGTCTTCGCGCGCAGGCGCAGCTAAAACACGAACTGAAACTTTTGAACTAGTGGAAGAGAAACAAAAACTCTTGGACATTAGAGAGAAAAGAGAACGCGAGAGGTGCGCGAGCAGGCGTTACCTTCTGCATATCATTGTCAAACTTATCTACCTTTTTAATTAATTTTTGTTTAATGTTAAATAAACCATAAGAAAGACAAAAATCTTGGACCCCTTGTTGTCTCCCACATTTATAAACCATAATAAGTCGAACAACACAGCAATCAAAACTACAAAGCTGTTCATAGGGAAAAGTTAGCATGTTCATAGAAAATATTTTTGAACAAACGTGGTCGCGCAGGGAACTCGATCAAAACAAGTACCTTGATTGTAAAAAAACGTTTGCCACTCTCAAAAGAGAGGCATATTTGTGAAATTTCATTCTAGTTCCTGTTCATGCTTGTCGCAAAATGTGCGCCAGACGGCGCTGTCTGTGTATCTCTAGTTACTATGTGTTTAGGTGAATAAAAATAGAGAGTGTTTTACAGTCCATGTGTGAGGTGTGTGTTATTGAGCTATCCCGGGTGTAGTGATCAAACATTTTGGTCAGACTTTCCCGGAATTCAACAAGAAACTATGGTTTTGTGCTTTATTAGTTGAGTATTAGGTGGTGAAATTTTTGAATAGGTGAGTGTTTCTATTCTTAATGATGTTTTTAGGAGTTATTTGGTTGTGTTCCCTAAAGTTGGTGTTAATAGTTGAATAGTTTTAACGGATATTATGGTTGAAATTAGTGTTTGTAGATTTGTGTTGACTGTGATATTCTTGTTGTGTGTTTTTGTATACTTTCCTATTCTCAATAGTGTAATTTAGGTGCTTACAAATGCTTTTTGGTTGAAAATAGTGTATATTGTGTAGATGTGACAAAATAAGTTTAAAAATGGCGTTGAAATTAAATCTAAAGAAAGACGAGCTTATCTAGGCTGCTGTGGAAATGGGTTTGGAGATTCCTAGCAAAGCTAAAATAATAGATTTAAAAAAGTTAATTGAATCAAGTGCCATTTATAAAAATGATATTGAATTTGTGCGTAGTCTTGTTGAAAATGCTTTAGAGAAAAGTAAACACAAGAGGCTGAGAAAAATGAGCGCGAGGCTGAAATTCAATTAGAAAAAATTAAATTATCTCAGATTGAAAAACAATTAGAATTGGCGAAGGTTAGGAAGGAATCCGAAAAAAATTCTCAATCTCTTGAAAGCGGAGAACCAAGCTCCATAACTGATAAATTGGAGAGTTTGGTAAAGAGCATTAAAACTTTGACAAATCAAGTACCGGTTAGGTCAGAGTCCTTTAATTTATTTTTTCATTCTTTAGAAAAGGCATTTCAAATCAAATCCGTGCCTGATGAGCTAAAAGCCGAAATTCTATTAAATATTTTAGGAAAAAGAGTCAATAATTTGCTAACATATGTGAGTCAAGAGGATTTAAGCAATTATGTTAAAATTAAAGAATTAATATTAAGAGAGTTTCAACCGACGCCTCAAGAATGCCTGAGTAATTTTAAAAAGACTCGTAAACTACCATCCGAAAACTATGTTCAGTTTGCTTCCCGCTTAAGTGCAACTTTCGATTATTATTGTCAGTTGCGTAAAGTTAATGAATTCCGCTCTTTGTGTGATCTAATAATTTCAGATAAAATATTTGAAACGCTAGATAGAGATACGATGAATCATATTGCAACGAAACAGGGAGAAACATATTTCAAGCCTCAACAGCTTGGGAGGGAATGTGATGTCTATTTATCCGCGAAAGGAAAGGTTTCGAATGATTTAATGAGCAGAAATCCAGGGAGTGGAGTCAAAACAGATGGGCGATATAGACTGCAGACGGTTGGCACTTGGCGTCAAGAGAGAAACTCGTCGAATGTTTTCGTGGCCGAAACCAAACCAAATTGTGTTCTATGTAAGGGTAATAATTTTTATCCCCTTTCTAAGTGTTATCAGTTTAAGAAACTGTCAGTTGAGGATAGAGTAGAGGTAGTTAAACGGAATAATCTTTGTTTTCGTTGTTTTTTACCTCATAGATTGAAGGAATGCCGTTCAGAGAAAAACTGTTTTTGCCTTAGACCTCATAATAGCTTGATTCATTTTTCACGTGACAAAACTAGGAATCCCACTCCCACTAGTAAATTAAATTTGGATGCTCCTACTTTTGTTCCAGGGCAGATTGAAGGATCAGTTGAAGCAAATTCACAAGCGCAGTTTGTGGCGACTGGGTTTGAGAAAGGCAGACTAAAGAATGTGTTTTTGAGTACTGTACGCGCGCTTGTTAAAAATAAATACTCTCAATGGGTGGAGGTCAGATGCTTGTTAGATGTAGGATCGCAGTCTTGTTTATGTACGAGGGCATGTGCTGAGAAGTTGCAGCTGAAAATGGAGAAAATAAATACAGTGGTTTCGTGCGTTAATGATTCTTCTATGGTTGTTAAAAATTGCGTAAAAGCTTCAGTTGCAAATAAAGCCAAAACTTTTGAGAATGAGTTAATGTTGTTACAGATCTCATTCCAAACAAGGTGATTGATGTAGATGTTAATGTTTCAGAGTTTGTGCCCTTAGCGGATGATAAATTTAATATACCAGATAGAATTGATATGTTACTTGATGCTGAAATCTTTTACGAATTGTTAAAGCCTGGAAAATTTTATTGTGATAATTCGCATTTAGTGTTACAAAATACGGTGTTTGGTTATGTTGTAAGTGGAAGTGTAGATCACACACACACACAAGTTACAGAGAATCGCGTTCATTGCGGATTAATTGTTGATGACGATTTAAACAAAACACTGAAAAAATTCTGGGAAATTGAGGGTGTTCACATAGAGCCTAAGGTTGATACAGAGGTGTCCTTGTGTGAGGATCATTTTGTGCGCACTCATAGGAGGAATTGTGAGGGTAGGTATGTAGTATCGATTACATCCAAAAGATGTACAGGCAAATATTAATAAATCCTGATCAGCAGGATTTGCAACGCATTATATGGAAACATGGACTAGATGCAGAAATTTTAACGTACCGACTAAAGACTTTCACTTACTGGCTGTCCAACGCACCCTTCCTTGCCATAAGAACCCTGCAGCACACACACAGTTGACGAAGGATGAAAAATCGAGATTTCCTTTAGCTTCTGAAACCCTGTTATATGATACCTACATGGATGATATTGTGAGCGGAGCGCCGGATTTGGAGACTGCTCAATAATTGCAATCGCAACTGAAAGACGCCCTGCAATCTTGTGGAATGAACCTTCATAAGTGGTCATCTAATTCTCCTGAGTTATTAAATAGTTCGTTGTCATCAGACGTCGAGCATTCATTTTCTACTGACATTGACTTATCTGTGAAGACATTGGGAATTAGTTGGAAGCCATTTGAATATTGTTTCGCGTTTAAGGTATCTGTTTCAGCTAAACATATATATACAAAACGTGAAGTTTTAAGTGTAATTGCTAAGCTATACGACCCTTTGGGTTTCTTAGGCCCAGTGATTGCGAAAGCAAAGGTGTTTCTGCAGCAATTATGGCAATGTAAACTAGGTTGGGATGATGTGTTACCTAATTCAATTGCCAACGAATGGAGAGAATCTGTGACAACATTAAAATGTATCGAGGAAGTGAAAATTAACAGATTTATTATGGCTGACAATAATGTTAGAATCGTTCTCCAAGGATTTGCGGATGCATCTGAAGCGGCCTACGGAGCGGTCGTTTACCTACAGTGTTTTCTTCACAACGGTGCTGCCAAAGTGAGCATTCTTGCCAGCAAATCTCGTGTTGCACCAATTCGAGTTATTTCCATACCTCGACTCGAGCTTTGTGTCTGTGTTTTATTAGCTCAACTCGTCAAGAAAATACACTCCACCTTGAGGTTAAACATAAGTGATATTGTGCTACATACGGATTCAACTATTGCATTGGCATGGTTAAATACACCTGCCAATCGTTTAAAAACCTTCGTGGCCAATCGTGTCGCCAAGGTGCAAGAATTGACTGAAGGATTCCAGTGGAACCATGTGCCATCTGTTCTCAACCCAGCAGATCTTGTGTCTCGGGAATTGCACCCTTGTGACCTTCTAAATTTAAGGTTATGGTGGCATGGTCCACAATTCCTTGAAAAAGGTAAGTTGTCAAGTGAAGAAACAAGTTTGTCACCAGTTAAGAAATGCGAGTAGTCTAAGGAACTGAAAACTGGTTCGAGTTCTGATATAATTACATCTAGTGCTTGTGTTTCAACTAATTGTGTATCTTCTATTTTATCTACTTTGTTACGTAAAAGTAATAGTTATATGAAAATTGTTTGTATATTTAGTTATGTGATAAGATTTAGTAATAATGTAAGCAAACGTAAACTAACATTGAGTGGTCCCCCTTTCTGCTACAGATATAGACCAGGCAGAAACTAAACTGATCAGAATGGTCCAAGAACAGGTTTTTTTGGCTGAAATTAAGAGCTTACAAAGTAAAGGAGTTGTCTCACCTAATAGTAAACTTAGAAATTTAAACCCCTTTATAGACAGTGATGGATTATTGAGAGTTGGAGGCCGGCTGAGTAATTCAGATTTACCTTATGTTAATAAACATCCTGCAATTTTACCAGGAAATCATAATTTAACTGTTCAAATAATTGTCCATTTCCATAGAAAGAATCTGCATACTGGTGCTTCTTCTCTTCTACACTATGTAAGGGAAAAGTTCTGGCCATTAAATGGTCGTTCATTATGCAGAAAAGTAGTGCATGAGTGCCTTGTCTGTTTTAAAAGCCGACCCCTTGTTACCTCTCAGCTATAATGGGTAATCTACCCCGTGATAGAGTAGTCCCAGATTACCCGTTCAACTGTTCTGGTGTGGATTTTTGTGGCCCATTCATGATCAGGTTCAAAAATCAAAGAAAAGGAATTTTGCGTAAAATTTATATTTGTGTATTTGTATGTTTTGTGTCTAAAGCGATTCACATAGAAATTGTGTCAGATCTTACATCTGATGCTTTTATTGCTACATTAAAAAGATTTTTTAGTCGCAGAGGTAAATGTGCTAAATTGTATTCCGATAATGGGAAAACATTTGTAGGTGCCAATAAAGAGATCAAGAGATTTCTAAAACTTATTGAGGATTCAGATGATAATTTAGCAGGTTTCTTATCTGCTGAGGGTATAGAATGGAAGTTTATACCACTTAGAGCGCCATCCTTTGGTGGTCTTTGGGAAGCTTCGGTTCAGTCAATAAAGTACCATCTTAGGAGAGTTGTCAGTGGCTCACAAATTTAACCTATGAGAAATTTTTAACTGTTTGTATCCAAATAGAGGGAATTTTAAATTCCAGGCCATTGTGCCCTTTATCGAGCAATTCGGATGAACGCTTTAACTCCAGCCCACTTTTTGAAAGGGAGGTCTATGACTTCAGTAGTCGAGCCCAATTTAATTGAATTAAAAGAGAATGCCCTTAAAAAATGGCAACGGATAACCAGACTAGTACAACTAATTTGGAATAAGTGGCACAGATGTTATCTTAGTGAATTACAACAACGCAATAAATGGCAATTTAAAAAACAAAATGTTAACGTGGATGATTTGGTAGTTCTTATTGAAGACAATATGCCAACCTTTAAATGGCCTTTAGGGAGAATCACTGAGATTTATAGTGGCAGTGATGCACTAATAAGGGTTGTAAAAGTAAAAACACAATTTGGAGAATATAAAACAGCCATTTCAAGAGTTTGTCTTTTACCTATGCCAGTTTGAATTTTGTCTCTGAATATTGTGTATTAGAATTTTTATATGTACCTTAATTTGTTTTACGTAATCCTATAGTATTTTATCGTTTAATGTTTTATTGTAATTTGTGTTATTGTTGAATGTATTACATGTCAACGCGGGGGAGAATGTTCATGCTTGTCGCAAAAACCGTGTGCCAGACGGCGCTGTCTGTGTATCTCTAGTTACTATGTGTTTAGGTGAATAAAAATAGAGAGTGTTTTACAGTCCATGTGTGAGGTGTGTGTTATTGAGATATCCCGGGTGTAGTGATCAAACAGTTCCCATTAAGACTGTCTAATAGGAGGATACTGTCAAGGTCACTGTTAACGAATTCACAGTTTTCTTATAATTAACGATTTCGTGAGTCTGGGTTGACTGCGCCTTATGCAACCACTCCCATGTTAAAAGTGTATCCAATATATCGTTGGGTTGGGTGGATGACTTGAGTACTCAGCTCTTTCGTGCTACAACCTCATATCAGTAGGTATTTGAGTGACTGTAATTGATTGACTTTTGCCCTTTGTTAAAATTAAATGCTTTAAAGATATAATCAGTATAAAAATATCGATGTCAGTTCTAAAAAATAATTGTTTAAAACGCTTTTCATTATGCATTATATGTTTCAGAATACTCATAAAAATACATCTTTGCTAAATAATCCTTCAAAGTGCTCAATATGCTTATCCATGTATCATAAAACTCATTCACATGGGGGGAAGCAACAGAAAAATATTATTTACAACTTTCCTAAAAAAAGAAAAAGAGACGGAGTGAAACATACCAGTAAGTTTGAAGGTCAAATATATGATAATCAAAAGTAGTATTTTTTAGGGGTTAAAAGAAACGTAATAAAAAAAATCTCTCATCGTGGGATTACAGCAAAGCAAACAAAATATCTTTTTTATTTGGCTATAGGATCAAAGATAGCTAATGAGCGTTTGAAGTGGAATCTTTTATTTTTGATGATCACCAGATTATATGTATAAATTATATCAGTGTAAATGTGTATTTTTTATTATGTCAGAAAGCATTTTGTTTTACTTCATTCCAAAAATTTATTTTTTTTAAACCTTTTATTTTCAATATGGTCGCGCCCCCCTCGCAGGGTTGTCCAGTTTGAGAAACTGTGCCCTATAAGAACATGTTCCTTAGTAAATGTACAATTCGCTATAGTTGGTTTGAATTTATGTTACCCTCAGAAGCTATGTGATGGCTACTAGAGATGAATTTCGTAATATTGAACCACAATCAAAAGACAATGTGTAGCACACACAACAGTCTGATATGGAAACAGAACTCCACTTAAGTACTGTGTGTAACAAGACCGCCACTCTGTCATAAGAGAAATATTTGGTTAATGATTTAAAACTAAATCAATTAGATAATTATCTAAAATAGTAGATAATTGACTGTGTGTGTGGGGTAAATTTTGAAAAAAGATAAATTATAGAGAAAGAATAATCAATTTTTAACTCAAACGGGGGGTCTCAAATAACGTATGTATTAGCTTAGTTTTATTTAGAATTTGGTTTTATTTTTCATTATATTCCAGTACATATTTATTAAAACATTTTGGTGGTTTCAAATTTATTTTTCAAAAATTTTGAAGTTGTTATGATAAGTCAAAAGAACACGTCTAGAATAAAGAGTCTTTGAATTTAATTTCGTTTTATAATTTCATTATATGAACAACAAAAGGAAATGCAGGATCAATCTAAATACATAATACTAATAACTCAATTTAAAAAAAGTAAGAAACAACTGATTGGAGAGGAAAAAAATCTTCAAAATGGGGGAAATTGATAATTTAGGACATGCCAATTTAACAATACTGTTTATAAATTGCAAAATTATAATAAACATTCCACTTGAGAGTAGCGTAATTTTTATCGTTGACAAACATTGTTATATTCGAACCGCACTAAGATGACAAGAGCTATATGCAAGAGTTGATGCCTCTTACTTAATTTCCACGCTACTTTTTGTGAGGACATCGAGATTCAATTCTATTTAATGTATAGAAGTCACCATTCTTTTATACAGCGTATCTTGACTGATATCAGGGCTCAAGCTCGCTTCTCACTTATGAACATTGCTGCCTACGAAACTCACCACCATAATAGTTACTTTGATCTCCAAAATCTCTTTTCAATAAATGACCAAAACTTAAATTTATAACACCTGGCTTCTAAAGAGAATAGAAAAAAAATTGCTGTATTATCAATAACTCCAAATCGTTCAATTATATACTGTCAAAAATGTAACATAGGGCAAAAAATGTCATAAAACAATAAAATGTAACTATTTAATTACAACCAAAAAGAAAAAGACAGATAAAAGTGTAGTTTTTTACTGGGGTTTTATCTTGTAATTTACCAATATTTACACAAAGATCTCAGAAGTTAGCAGCTAGATTTGCTTTTCCATTGAATAATAACGGAATAATTCCTTCTCATTTTATATGGTTCAAAATATTTGCTTTTATACTATCAAGATAAGCAAGGAAGATAAATTTGACCTTCTGTAAATTTAGAGAGTGAAACAGTAACGTACACCTACGTGAGAGAGTGCGAGTAATGTATACTCACAACTCCCGCATCGCGGGGGTGCCCAGGACTCCAGAGGGCCCGAATCCTGACTGACGCTAAGTACGTATTTAACCAATTTATAAAACATTAAAGGTAAAACCTGACTTTGCAGGGGGCCCTAATATTCTTTGTTATGCCACTGGAGTGAAGTGTCATCTCAGATTTGACCTCTTCATCAGTTCGTGATTCAAAATTAAGGCTATGGTTGGACAGTTGTTTTGAGGACAGAAAAAAACAGCTGAAAGCTTGCAAGAGAAGAAAAGCACTAAGGTACCTTTTACACAAAGAGTCTCCAATGACACTGGACTCGAACCCACGACTCTGTAACACAGTGCTTCTCAAACTTTCAATACTGGCGCCCCCCTTTTCGATCACAATTTTTATCGCGCCCCCTTATACATTAATAATGCACTGAATGCAATAATAATGAACTTTGATGCTAAAGCTACAAAAGGCGATCTTAATTATAAACCATACAAATTAGTAACATAAGTATTAAATTTTGTATACTACTTTTAAGCAAAAAATAAATAAAATAATAGGATAATTATTATGTGTGTTATTTTTCCTTTCTCTAATTTTTAAATTGGACTTATTGCAAAATACGGTGGCTGCTTAGAAGACAAAATATAGATATCTGCTAAATATAGAAAAAGAACTCAGAGGGTCAATTTCTAATCATAAGCATTCCTTATAAAAACTTTGCTTTGCAAGACAAGCCCATGGAAGTCGTTAATACTTATTAAACTTGTTCTTAATTTAGTATTAATTAATTAGTTATAAACTACTATGGAGTACTGATACATTAAAAGTATACCGGCTGAAGTACCCGCTTGCACGAGTTCATTTATAAGAAAATAAAACATTATTGAAATAATCGCTGAATTTTAAGGAGAGTAAAGCCAAGTGCGCGACAATGTTTACAAAAATGTAAAATGATTTTTTTAAATGATTGCTCAAAGTATAATTAGTTTAAAGCGAACTATAATTTTAAGCCTTACAGAATTATCATTTAGAATTGATGTTGAATAATGAACAATAATATAAAATTCAGATGAAGAATAATTGTATTATTTTTAATATTTAAAGCGAAAAGACTTCAACATGTTTTAACCCTGGAGCAGGCGCGCACTCTATACTAATGGTCCAGCGGGGTTATTTAGTCACCCCAATCCTTTTTATAATTATTTTTATAGTACACCAGTGTTTCTCAAACTTTCAATACTGGCGATTCAATTTTCAATCATAATTTCTGCACTGAAAAACAAAAGCACTTCGTATACTATTACCATTTTGAAAATCCTACCTATGTTAAACAGGATTTTCTGCGGTGGCTGCTTTGAAGACAAAATATAGATCTCAGCTAAATAAAGAAAATAACTCAGTGTCAATATCTGAAACCTTTCTTAGAAAAACTTTGCTCTACAAGACAAGCCCATGGAAGTCACTGATAATTATTAAACTTAGATTAATTTAGTATTAAGAAATTATTTATAAAATACCTTCTTCAGTACTGATACATTAAACGTATACTGGCTGAAACACCAGCTCTTCGCACGAGTTAATTTTTTAAAAAAATATAACATTATTCTTGATATAATAGCTAAACTGTAAGGAGAGTAAAACTGCGTGAGCGGCATTGTATACAAAAATGTAAAATGATTTTTTTTAGATAAATGCTATAATTGTAAATAACTGTTTAAAAGAACTGTAATTTTAAGAATCACAGAATTAGCATTTAGAATTAATGTTAAGTAATGAAAAAGAATATAAAATTCCTATGAAGAATAATTGTGTTACTTTTTAATATTTAAAGCGAGAAGACTTCAAAATGTTTTAACCCGGGAGCAGGCACGCACTCGATACTAAGGCTGATGGTAGTGCGGGAGAACTCAGTCACCCCAATCATTTATTTATAATTATTTTTACTCTACACGATACAAATTGGAAAAAATTCCAGTGAATAATTTAATTAAGAGAAAGTATACTTACCGGCTTTCAAAGAATGTTCAATCTTTCTTTGATGATTTGAGAAAAAGTCCAATAAAACTGAACTAAAATGATTGACAAGTGATAGACCTTAATAAAGGACGAAAAGCAAAAGATACTTTTCACTAATATTACAGAAATGTTACTTGCTGGCAAAGCTGTCATATTTTGTTCAAGTAATTGTAGTTTTAATGAGCATTCATGATCGAGTGAGTGAATATTAACGTCGCACTGTTCAGCTACACGAGGGCTTTTAGAGACGGACCTCGTAATTTTGAACCATGGTTGACGAGGACGATACTTGAGCTGGCCTCTTAACTACCACACCATTCCAACAAGAGGACGTTTGAGCTCTTTACAAATTTAACGTGCACCTCCTTCCCTTTCACGACGGGTCTTTAGTGGTACTGGGCTCGAACTCGTAACACCTTTGGTGATCAACAAATAACAAGTTGAACTTTTTCTTTCTTGTGTCTTTTTGACAAGTCGAACTGAACCTTGTGGTACACTTATGGCTTCATATTTCAGTTGATGGAGTTCTTTAGGAAGCCATTGAAAATTTTCCTTTCGTTTCATGTTCATCGTGCTTCTCAATCATGAATAATATGCATCAGTTTCAACTTCCTTCAATACAGATCACAGATGCCACCGCTGCCTGGTTATAAGTGTATTCAGAAAAATACGGATGCTCTAAAAAGTATTATGACGTTTCTCACTATGCTTTATATGTTTCAGATTACTCGTAAAAATAAATCTTAGCCAAATAATCCTTCAAAAATCAATCAATTCTTTTCCAAATATCGTAAAATTCTTCATTATTTACAATTTCCCTATGCGAAAAACAAATACATAAAAGATGGGATGAAACTAATGTAGAAACCCTACCAGTAAGTTTGAAGGTCAATCAAATAAATGACTAGCAAATTTATCATGCTGCCTGGCTGAAAAGTGAATCATGTCTTCCTTTTCTTTCTACAACTAATATACAGTATTTCAATAATAATTAAAGTGATGAAATGTTTATCTTAGAATTTTTCTCAGGGTCTGAGTTTCGTTTTTTCTTTTCACGAGTAATATTTTATGTTAAAACAGAAGAACGCCAGATGATAAACATAAATTATATCAGTGTTGTTGTGTATTTCTTTTATTATGGAAAAAGTATTTTGTTTCACTTCTTTCCGGTTATTTTTTTTAAAAATCATTAAATTTTCGATATGCTCGCGCCCCAGGGGGCGCGCCCCACACTTTGAGAAACACTGCTGTAACATCAACAGTGAATGTACGACCATGACCACTCGTCTACCATAGCCTCCGAGATATGTCACAAGTAACTCAGGTGTTTCTCTGTAAGGAAAGTAAGAAAATCATCCCTCGCGATAATTAAAATTAGGAATGTTAATAAAGGGAAGGAGATAAAGGGGAAATAGTTTTAATCAATCAAAACATGGAAACAGCTAGTCATTTTTCTTATAAAACCGGGAAAAAAAGTCGAAAATATTCCAAATTCAAATTTGCATATCAATACTGGGATTAATTTTTACTTCCCGATTTCTTTTAGGTACATTTATTAAAAGGCTACCATTTTCTAAAAATTTAGAATAATAGTTGGATTCTTGAAACCCACATTGATTCTTGAAATTTTGTATTTATATTGTGTCAGTTTCATTATTTTCAGGCTGACTATTTTAATATTATCCTAGCATTCTCTTTCATTTTTCCAATTTTTTTTGAAAAGTTCTTATTAAAACATTTCTATGTATTATTCCACATTTTTCTTTTTTTAACTTTTCTACTGAATTCAAAATATAAACCAGTTACAACACTTGGGTGAGAATTGAGCTCAGTTAAATAGTGCAATCCAGTGCTAATTGAATTGTGTAATGCTGTGGCATGAATGTATAGAGGGAAATAGTAGTTCAAACAGGGGTGTATCTACCGCCGTATCAATGATACGGGGCCCCCAAGCTTCAGGCATCCCCAACATGTGTAAGCAAAATAACCTAAACTATTAAGTAGTTTTAAGAAAAGGGCTCCTGAGATATTTTGATACCGGGCCCACCCTGGACTAGCAACGCCAATGAGTTCAAATGTCGACCTCGTCTTCTGATCATGGTTCAAAATTACTACACGTATTGCTTGTTGCAAGCGAACTTTTTGCAGAGCAAAAATGGATAAATAGAAGTATGCATTACAAATAACAGTTATAGTAATCTGTTCAGTGTTAGATATTTAACTTCCTGTGTGTTAACTATTCTTTGATGATTATCTAAATTTTGAAGAAATTCAAAAGATTGAATTTTTTACGCCTTTCTGTATTTGATTTTAATTAACATACTTGAGCATAAAAATTTCTTTCAAGTCTTTATTTTACAACAATTAGAGCAGGTTGTGGTCAAAAAAAAATAATTTTAAGAAACTAATGTCACTTGAAGTAAAGCCAGCATTTTGTGCGTGATCAAGAAACAACTTTCTTGAAATGAAATGAAACGAATGACTGTCACATAAACAAATACTGAAGATGGAGTTGGGATAAGAGCCTTTGTTGCTCTAAATCCTTAATAAAGATATTGACTGTAACTGAAGATGGAATTTGATTTCTATTCCTATGCTTGAAGTGCTTAATAGTTGAAAATTTAATGTATCAGTCAATCGATTGCTTATTTCAAAAAATACCATTTATAGGGAAAAAATACTTTTTCTTTTGGAAAAATTTGTGTTGAGTAAAAAGACTTTTTTAAAACTTTTAGTTATAGTTAAATTTATTTATTTTTCTAAAGGTATTTATATATTTTAAGTAAAAAAAAAAGATGAGAAGGTTGGAAGAGATGTTGAGAGTTTTAAGAGTACAGTTATAAATCTTTTAATTTAATCTTGTCTATTTTTTAATTAAATATTTTCTCTCTGCTTTCACTAATACAAAATAAATCCTGAACTCCTTTATAATTACATTTAAAATATACATTAGTTATTAAATGTGATTTTGGCCTTAAGAAGTAATAAAAATATATATGTAGAATTTATATATATTTCAACTTACTATAAAAATGTTGACATTTAATTTTTTCGTTTTGTTTAGTTTTTAGACAACAGTACTCTACAGTTGCAAACTTTAATATGCATATTTTTAAACAAATGTGAGAATCTATTCAATTGTGCTGTTTGGTTTCTCGATTTTTTCTTTACAATATAAACAAGGTGTATTTTTAAGGCTAAAACACAGGACTTTGCAAATGAGATGTCTTTTAGTCTGTAATCACTAATTCTGAATTTTATTGCAGCATGCAGGCTTTTGATGTTTTATTTTTTAATAAGATATCTGTGTTCATTAGACATTTCAAATCATGCAGTTTTGCACAAGAAATTGCATATGTGTTGATGTGCCTAATTTCATAGAAATATGTGCAGCAATTGTATTTTGCTATAACTTGAAATCGTGTTTAATATTTTTTTTCTCTAAAAAGCAAATAAAATGGTTGAAAATGATGAAATGTATACCTATACAGTTAGGGTTATATTTACATAAAATAGCATAATGTTTCTTTTGATTAATTAAATAATTTTAAAAAAGGATAGTGGAAATGCATTGTTCTAAATTTACATTTCCAAGAATCCTTACATCTATAAGTTTTGTAAAATAATTAGGAATTGTTCAAAAATATATTTATTATTACAATTATATTATATCCATTTTCAAAATAAAATTAAAAATATAAAATTTCTTATTTTATTTGATATTTACTTATGCTAAATATATATTATATATACTGAGGCCTTTAATTTTGCAAAATAGTTCATTCAAATTTTACTGTTTTCTGTATCATATGAAGAACATATTTATATATATTTTTAATATTTGTGTTGCTTCTTTTCTCATTTCTCGATTACTTAAATTGTATAATTTAATTAAATTTGACTGATGTGAGATTTACTGCAAAAAAAAGTGTATTTTGTTATAGATTTTCATAAAATACTATATATTCAATAATGCTTTGAAATAATATATATTATATACATACTATATGTTCAGTAATGAATACATTCATAACATATATTTGTAAATAATATTCTAAGTATATTTTTGAAATTATTGATTGTAGTTTATTCATTTTTGATTTGAATATTTTATGTATAGTTTCTTTACACTTATTTAAAATGTTGACATTGTGTTTTATGGAAGTCAAGCTGAATGTTATGATTCCAAAATCTTTATCTGTAATTCATAACAGAAAAAAAAGCATGTAGATTATATTAAAATTTTTTATTTCTCTTTAGTCTAAATTCATTTTACTTGAAATAAATGAATTATGTACCATTTCGAAAAGAATTTGGTTGTTACAATTAAGAATGTGTTTTATTTTTTTAGAAAAAATATTTTTTTGATATTATTATACTTAAGTTTTTATTCAGTCATATTTATATAAATATTTTATAATTATAAGTAAAAAATTATGATATTTGTGTATTAACCTTATGCAAGCGATTTATTATTAGACTTACTGCATTTCAGAGATTAATTTTTGAAGATTTTTTTTTTATGAGTTAAGGCAATCTATTTGATGTACTATTTTATGTATAGTTACAAAGTATCTTTTGAATCCAACAAATTTCTTTGAAGTGTGTTCCTCAAGGGTTGCCATTGGCATGAGATTGATACATAAGTTATACCAAAAAATTTATTAATAAAAATTAAATTCTAATTTATATATGTAAATCACTAAAATACATGACATTCTATTTTGTGTGTATGTATTTTCCTGGTAAACTTCTTATTCATCATGAAAAATATTTATATATCATCATATTTTTAATTTAACTTTATTTTGACATTAAGAAGTTTTTTAATATGCGGTTTATATACAATTTTAAAAATAAAAACCTGTTCTTTTCCCTTATCCAACAAAGTTATATCAATATATTAATCCAAGATATATTAATCCAAGATAAAATTATAAAAAAATTAATTAACTTTAAATTTTCATATAAAATAGGTAAAAAAAAAAAACAATTATGTAATTTTGCATCTATTTGACATGTGAATTTAAAAGGTCCACATATTGGAATGTTTTGTATTATTACTATTTAGAACAATTGATCTATCTTTATGATCCTGGAGGAATTGATATGCTATATGGTTTCTTAAATTCTTATACAATCTGTTTAAAAGGTGTACAAGTTATACCAATAATGTGTATAAATTATTTGCATACTATTACCGTGTGTATTCAACAATTCTTAGAAGCGAGGAATTCATTTTGTTTTAGTTCAGGATGTGTAATCTTGTTAGCTAATAAATCATGGATATGTATTTCCCTGTTCCATCAAAGTTCATCATGTTTCTTCAAATTGTATCTGCAAAGTTTTCGTCTAGTGTGGACATTTAAGAATGGTGGATTCATTTAGATGTCATCCTTGTCTTTTAGACAATTCAAAATCATGTTAACTTTATAAAAGTATTGTATGAAAAATTCATTGTTGTTTACACAAAATAAGAGAAGAAAAAAAATCCAATCTTACAATATATTTATACCAATTCATTAGTTGTTAAGAATAATCAAGTGCATGAGAGAAGAGTACATAGACTTCAGATACATTCAAAATTTGTGGAAACATTCAAACAACTTATATACTCCTAAATTTAAAATCAAATTAATCTTTATATTAAGAAGGCATACAGAACTTTATATGTTCTTACAATGCAGGAGAAACTAACTTGTAGAAAGATATAAAAATTTTCTATCTATCAGGTTGCTTTGAAAGCTTTTTTCTTATGTTTTAAAAAACTGCTTTGAAAATATTGCTTCATTTTACGGATTGTCTGGAAATATCACCATCTATTATGGATTCAATTCACCATTGTGTAATAGTTATGTAAACAGAAGCATGCTTTAGTTCTGTTATTATTTGATATACTTATCTTTTTATTTCAATAGTCTAGATTTATGATTATATTATTTCTATAAGACCTACAATGATAAAAAACATGTGTGCTTTGCCATATTTTCAGTATCAGTCAGTGTTGTTGTTTGTCTGGATTCTAATTTTATGTACATAATTTACACCTGATTTTGACATCAGAGAAATCATGCCTATTGGATACTTAAGGAGAAAATAAAATCTGCTTTTGTTGAGTTTTTAGTCATTGGAGTTATGAGGTAAAGAGGTAAGATGTAGCTATGTATATAGACTTAGTTTAAAGATATCCTTGAATGAACTGCAATTCTCTCTTGGTATACTATACGATGTAACCAGTAAGTTTATTCAAAATTCATTCAAGTCCAAAAGTTAACCTGAATCACATTGCAATCAAAATTTCCCAAAATGTTCTTTTGTAAGATGTTTGCTAAAATTATTTCAACTACTGGTCTCTAGAGAAGCTACTGTTATGAATTGTATGGTTCAGACTTGGTCCTCGGTTTTTTAAAAGCGTACCTTAATTAAATTCTAATTCGTAAATGCTTTATAAAGGGTGTTTTTTTTAGAGGTATAGAACTTTACATTGCAATAAAACAACGATGTATTATTCGATTGACATGAATTTTTTTTTATTCGAAAGATAATCTTGTGGCATTACATTTTAAATATGATTTCTGGCATAGGACTGCCACGGCTGGCTCGGATGTAGTCCAATCTGGACGTCCAATTTTCAATGACTTTTTCCAACATTTGTGGCCGTATATCGGCAATAACACGGCGAATGTTGTCTTCCAAAGGGTCAAGCGTTTGTGGCTTATCCGCATAGACCAATGACTTTACATAGCCCCACAGAAAATAGTCTAGCGGTGTTAAATCACAAGATCTTGGAAGCCAATTCACAGGTCCAAAACGTGAAATTAGGCGGTCACCAAACGTGTCTTTCAATAAATCGATTGTGGCACGAGCTGTGTGCCATGTTGCGCCGTCTTGTTGGAGCCACAGCTCCTGGACATCATGATTGTTCAATTCAGGAATGAAAAAGTTAGTAATCATGGCTCTATGCCGATCACCATTGACTGTAAAGTTGTGGCCTTCATCGTTTTTGAAGAAGGATTCCACCAGCCCATAAAGCGCACCAAACAGTCATTTTTTCTGGATGTAACGGTGTTTCGACATACACTTGTGGATTAGCTTCACTCCAAATGCGGCCGTTTTGTTTGTTGACGTAGCCATTCAACCAGAAGTGCGCTTCATCGCTAAACAAAATTCGCTTATGAAAATCGGGAACAACGGCAATCTCGTTTTGGGCCCATTCGACGAATCTACGCCTTGCTTGATGATCGTTTTGATGAATTGCGAAACCAAACTAAGAATAAATCACTTGACAGCTGTTAAATCGGTCGCCATCTTGGAAAGTAATGCCAATTTAAACTTCTATACCTGGAAAAAAAACACTCTTTATAAAGAAGATAATAATTGTAATGCATCGAAAAGAATAAAGAAATGAAATTATTGCATACATCAAAGATATTTTTTTTCCTTCAAAAATTGCACTTTTGTAAAAATTAATATTTTATTTTCGTTTTAAGTTATGAAATGTGATTTTATTTGTGACTGGGATAAAAAAAACCCGAGTGGGGTCACGATCGTAAATTCTTGGCTTGCGCTGCTACTGTGTGTTTGAGTCCTGGTGTCACGTTGACGTGTGAAGAATGGGGGCATCTGAGATGTCGTCATTGTGGACCATGGATTAAAATTACAAGGTCCGTTCCATTAGCCCTCGTGTAACTTCAAAATGCAAATTAATAAGTAATCAATCATACTAATTGGAATTGTGACTCATCTGACCAACAACGTTTTTCGATCGCTAAGATCCAACCAATATGTTCAAGCGCTTGGCAAAGATGTTCCAGACGTGTTAGTAAAGGCACCCGAATTGGTCTTTTGCTGCCATATCCCATCAACACCCAATTTCGCTGCACTGTCCACACGAACACCATCTGTTGTATATCTCACATTGATTGTTGCTGTTATTTTATGTATTGTTGCTAATTCTGTGGTACTGTCTACTCTACCCGATAACCTAAGATGTATTTGGAGATGTTCAGGGCAACACGTGGAGATCATGCCCTTGCTGTTGCACTCCTCACAGGCCTACAATAAGGTGCTACAACCTGGAATGCGATTCTTTTGATACTTGGACATAAATTGTGGGTTTTTTTTTAAAAAAAAGCTAAAGCAATATTGCTTTCTATTATTCAATACTAAATTAATTATTTAATAATAAATTCGTACATTGCCTGTTTTCTTGTAAATAAAACTAAATTAGCTTTGTAAATTTGTAACAAAAATAGAAATTTGAAAAAAAAAAAAAGACATCCCGGGGAGAGGAGTTTCATACTCGAAAAAGCCCGTACAACACCTGGCTGGACGGAAGAGGAAAAACCTGTCAGACAAAGAAAAGAAGAAGTTTTAGAATAGGGGATTTTTTTAAATGACATATAAATATGGAAATCACTCACACTGCACATACACTCTCACACACACAGAAATGCTGGCTTCCAGAGAGAGAAAGGGAAATTGTCCATTGAGAAAAAGCTACACCCTTGTGGAAAAAGCCCATGCAACGCCGGGCTAAAGAGAGGGGAAATAGACCCGTCCAACGGGGCTAAGAGGTGGAAGCAATTTCGAAAAAGGAAATTTTAATAACATTTATATAGAAATCACACATACATCAGGAAGTGCTGACACCGAAAGGGGAAGAGGAAATTTCTATGGGCAT
Organism: Trichonephila clavipes; assembly: GCA_019973935.1. NCBI lineage: Eukaryota > Metazoa > Arthropoda > Arachnida > Araneae > Nephilidae > Trichonephila > Trichonephila clavipes. Next base: position 223,362 of record BMAU01000953.1, read on the forward strand.
AAAGTTATACACTCGAAAAAGCCCGTACAACGCTGGGTCATGCAGTTAATTTTGTTTTAAATTGACAAACAGTAACTGTGCTTGTTTCCTATTATTTGTGTTGCTGTGAAAAATTGATAAACTGTAACTTACAAACTTTACACACAGAATCCATGGACATGACGAGTATATTTTAAGTAATTAATTTTTATGAGTTACATTTATAATGATTTTCTTTTTTAAAAGATGTACTCTGTTAAGTCATAAAAATTTTAATAAACATGTATTCTGTTTTAGGTCACTTATCAAGAGTTCTGGCTTCTCTGTTTTGTTGCGATCTTTGTAATTATTGCACAAAATTTAAGGCTCATTTACGAAGACACAGAATGCGACACACTGGAGAAAGGCCTTTTCACTGTTTAATATGCAATAAAGGCTTTATCACTGGTCATCACCTTCGACGTCACACAAAAAGCGTACATCACATGGGAAATCTTTGAATGAGTGAAGAAATAATTGTTGAACTGTGTAGTCATAGTTGTGAAATATAAAAGTTCGTAATGAATTATTTATATATATATCCTTTTAATAATGTCCAATACCTTAAAGAAATATAAATTTTTTAATTTCAGCATAATATTATGTAATTAAGGTAATAATGTGGTACTTATCGGTTGTAAGGGCTATAGATTGGTGAGGACTGCTTTTTTGAGTTAAGCCCCAATACGAACCCTGACTATATTATCCCATAGCAGTGATCCGCAACCCCCGGTCCACGGATCAAATGGTGCCGTGCCGCCTAAAGAACATTAAACTATTGCCATTTTATTTAAAGTGGTGCATTTCTCTCGGATTTGCGCAAAGGTTGACGTAGAAGGGTTTCATAAAATCTGACAAAGTAACCTGCCGCCTCAAAGATTTTTTTTTATTCCGAAAAATTTCTTCGTAGCATGCTAATAATTTTTTTATTCGTTGCTTTGTTCAAAAAATATGCTCTTCGATGGAGTTTATATTTTCTAAGAATTTTATAACCCGTTTTCAATTAAACTGAGGCCTTCTGTCGAATTCCCAACAGCCATTCGATCTTCTGACTGAACTGGGTCTGAAGGCTCAAGTTCTTCAATGTCTTATTCTTGCTCATACATTTCCATGAGCTCATCAACTATCAGCTTCTGATTGTGGGCATGCAGCAGTTCTTGAACGTCATCACTATTCCATTTATAAATTTATGAATGGAAATAAATTAATAAGGGAATGAGAAACACCGAGTTGTGTAGCACTGAAACAAAAGACGAATCGACGAGATTTAAAATCGAGGAACTCCGTGTTCGCGTAAGTCGAGGTATTACTGAAAATAAATTTTGGGATATCGGTATGCTTCTCATTTTTGGCGGAATTTTGGAAACGTGCCAAATCTTTGATGGCCACTGTAAATGTTATCGTATTGTAATGTATCGGGGCCCCAACTTGGCGAAATTTTACAACTACTTGGTGAAAAATTCTATCGTACTGATATCAAATTAGTTCTATATATACAGTCGGACCTCCAATTTATGAACCTCTACTTTGCAAACTTTTTCCTGGAACCAAGAACCTGGTATATCAAAAGATGAATCTCTTTTCAACGAATTTTGCACATTACGAACTTGTTCGGCATTTAGCGACTTCGTTATATAGAGGTCTGACTATATATACAAACGCAATGGTGTAGAATGCGGCATGTTTCTACGTGTTGCTCTATAATTCCTACAACCGAGAAGTACCTTGATATAATTTTATTAATTATTGCTTTTGTTTGAAATTTTGGTTGGATCCTATTTTAGTTCACACCTTTATTTATCACCATCTTAGCGAATTATTATCCTCATATTGCATAGAAGTCCAATACAGAGAAAGGAGCTTCTGGCACATTTTGTTTTTATTCTTTATCGAAAAATGTTGGCAAAATAGGATTTCAGCAATTTTTTATAAAATTATTGTTTTTTATTTGAGTTTTATTTTTGATCACATAGAAAAACTTCAGATAAATGGGAACATCTTTTTATGCATACTATATTGAAATTAAAAGCTGTTAAGTAGTTATTTTAAAATTTTGTTACGAAAATTGGTACATTTTTATATATTCTAAACTTTTTAAATATTTGACAAATTTTTCGATTAAATATGAATTATTAGACATTTTTCTTTGTGTCATGTGAAATAGCCGTATAAGATAATGAGAAAAATATTTTGTAAAACATTTACATTATGTAATTATAGTTAACAATCTACCTTTCAGCTGAAATACTTTAAGAAAAAGAACTAATTTGATATCGGTCTTCGTTTTTGGCATGATTTTAATATCCCGTTATATAGACGCTTAGGGACCAGTTTTATTGTACGTATTGTAATATTATCGCCCTACCCTCGCGAAATTTTACAACTGTTTGGCTTAAAAATCAGTAACGTACCGATATCAAATTAGTGCCAAAAAAAATCTTCTAAAATATTATAATGATGATAAAAGAAGATATTCTGCTTTTGATAAAGTGTTGCATAAAACTACGAATATGATTCAGTTAAGTTAAGTGTGAAGAATTTGTTATATTTCTAATGATTTCTCATAAGGTAGTTTTGCATTAAATGTCTTTGAATCAATTTGTGTTTTATAAAAATGCAGACTGTTCGTAAAAGAGATTTTTGTTTCGTTTGGTATTTAATTAATATACCACATAAATGTTGGAGAAAGTTTTCTTCTGTAATGGTTGAACGGAATGCCAATCTACTTTAAAAGATTCCTGAATACTTTCCCATTTCGCCGGCGCAAGAGATGAAGTCACCGAAAATGGTACAACCGATGCCAAACGGAGTATTCTCACTGGTAACCTTTTACTGCCACATTTTCAAAACAAGTTGCGGTCTTTTCTGATCAGTAACATTTCCTTTTTTAACATTAACCAACATTTTTTTCTGTGTGTTGTCGCCACTTGTCTACTTGGTGAGATTTGCGTAGGCAAATTGAAAAAGTACCAATTCCTGCAGTAATGTATTTTAAAATGATATGATTTATCTGATTTTCTTTTGCAGTTATTAAAGCAGTTTATAAAAATGTTGAAAATTTCAGTTGTTGGAGGATTTTATTTGTTTCCTTAGTTTCTTTTTTCTCAGAACTATTTCCTAGTCGAAGTCCAGTGGCTGAGTGCATCGCGCTTCCACACCACAGGTCCGAGGTTCAAATCTCGGGCTGGGCAAGGTTGACTCAGCCTTTCATCCCTTCAGTGGGTCGATAAATGAGTACCAATTTGAGCTTGGGTACTTAACACTGGGGATTTCTCGTCAGACTGATCACCAGACTGGAACATTTGCTCATGCACCTCAGGGCCCAAGATACGTATACTGTGTTGGGCACAGTAGGCTTTGGCCCTCATAGGCTGTTGCGCCATTTAGTTATTTCCTAATCAATCCATTAATTGAATAACTGTGATGGTCGAGTAGTCATGGTCGCGAAATCGTGATTGGCATTATGTCGAGTCGTAGGGCCCAGTGGTTATGGTCACGCTCGTGGCTGGATCGGCCACTGAAGATCCGCCGTGTAGAGGGGACCAATACAGCTTAAATTTTGTCGAGGTATGGTAGGTAGGAGAGGGAGATGCCATCCTCATTATTTGACCGAGGTTCAAATTACGAAGTCGGTCTCCAATAGTCCTCATGTTGATTTTCTTGTGCGATGTTAATAAACGCTCTCCCTAGTCGTAGGTTCGTGTCCTGGTGCCACTAAATATTTATTCTATAGAATGAATCAACTATATATACAGGTGTGCATTAAATCTGTGTCGAGGTTCAAAGTCCTTATGTTATTGTTGTCTGGAAATTGGAGGAGTTGGCTACCTGGTCAAGTGTTGTCTTCGTCATTTTACTATGATTCAAAATCACGAGGTTCTTCGCCAATAACGATGTTAATAAGCAATCACAACCAAAAAATTTGCATTTTTTTAATATTAAACCACTGTTTGCTTATATCTTGGTTGTTAGACATGTAACTGAATCCTTTTGAAAAATATCTAGCACATTATTATGGAATATATTATGTATTGTCCCGTTATTATTTTATAATATAAGTACTATTATAATTGGAATTATTTAGTGCCCTCTTTTTTTCTCAAAAGTCTCGTAATTAAATGAAAAAATGAAGATGTAAAAAAAAAAGTTTCAATTTTGTACATTTATAGGGTTTTTGTATATTTTTATTTATTATCATTTTTGTATATTATGGCATTTTGATGTAAAATAATTATGGAATTTCTAAGATTTCAATTCTGCACCATTTTAATTATATAAATACACAAAAATAAAAAAAAATTTTCTTTCATAACAATGTTATTTCGAGGGCATTTTTGTTTCAGGGTCAAAGACAAGAACTTTGACTGTTTATTACAACTTAAACATAGTGCTATTGAAATTGTATGTGTCAAAAAATTAATTAATTTCTTTGTACTTTGAAATTTTTGTTTCAAAATAATGGTCAAATCTTATTTTAACCTACACTTTTATTTATCACCAATTTGGTGAATTATTACTGTCATAGGAACATTTCCTTTCTTTGTTTCTAAATGAGTAATTATTATTCAAATTTGCTCATTATTTTTCGGATTCTTTGTATTTAAGATACATGTATAGTTATTTTTGAAAGAGGAGAATTTCGAAAATCAACACAAAAGTCGTTCTTTATCATTATTTTATGTTTTGATTTTGTATATGTAAGAAGACTGAATACTTACATATTATACTGTTGACCAACAGAGAGAAATATGAAACTTTTCTATAAAATTATGAAAATAGCAGGTCAGTTATTATTAATTATAAAACTAGATGTGGTAGTTTAACATTCATTAGTAGGTTTCAGTATTTTAAAATATTCTAGAACCAATTTAATTCTGTGAATTATTTTATCTTTTTACTAAACCTTAATGCTTCTTTTTTTTCCCTGTTGGTGCAATCAAATATCTATGAAAGTATCAAATTTTTAAGTCAATATAAAAGTACTTTTAATATTAATGCTAAGTTTTTTGATGAACGCTTTTTAAGTATAAATATTTGTATAATTCTGGAGAGTTACCAATAGCACGAGTTGTAGTGCAACAACAATTTATATAGTAATTGTAAAAATTCTATTAGTTCCAAAATGGGGTATAAACTAAAATTAGTTTTAATTTGAGAAAAGATACTGAAATTAACATAAAATTTTATTACTGATTTGAATTCTAATTGTAGACAAAATATTTAATTAATATAGTATATTTTTAAGAGACATGCAAAATAATATATTTAAATAAGATAAAAGTATGAGATTAGAGATAAATTTATCTTAATTTATCACAATATTAGTCTTTATGATAATTTAAAATGTATATACATTCAGAAGATAATAGTAAAGGATAAAAAACGGACCAAAAAGTAAACATGACAATGGTGAAAATTTCTGCATACTGATTGAAAAGAAATTTCTGAATATAATAGTAGTGCATTTTAGATTTGCTGGTTTAAAGTATTTTGTTGCATTGATTAGATATTATATATATATATATTAAAAAGATATGTGTGCTATAAATTTTATGTCAAAATTCTTCCAAAAACAGTACTTCTAATGTATTTAAAATATATTATTCAAATTATTCTGCAAAACCAGATGAAGCATTAATAAACACAATTCTGAATTTATTTTTTGACATATCAAATTAGATTTAATGTAATTGATGAATTTTTTTAAATCATGTGTAACTCTACTATTCTTGTGTTTTTCAAGATTTTTAAAAGCATTCATATATATTATATGGATGTTCATTCACAACTAAAATTAACCTATGTAAAATTTTTTATTAAATACTTTATTGATTTCCTTTTAAAATACTGCAATACCTTATATGGGCAATTTATAGATAAAAAAAATGTTTTTAAACAGTAGTTTTAAAGGTTACATTGCCAAGATTTTATTTTCTGTAAATAGTATTTGTCTTTTTTCTTTTTTTATATTGAAAAAATTATTTTATGTAAAATTTGTATTAATAAAAAAAAAATTGTATAAAGTTGTTTCTTATGAAAACAAATATTGATATCCAGATCTCACAGAAAATATTGATGTTTTAAACAAATTTCAATAATTAAACTTTGGATGCAGAAAATTACATTAATATTTATTTATATTGCAATCTTGCCACTTTTTTCATTTGTTTTCTAATTTATTCTTTACAATGTATTTAATTGACTTCAGAAAGTGTGTTCTAAAATCATTTATAATTACTCATTCAAACATATAAATATGGTTTAATGTTGTTTTTTATTCTGCACTTTGTATGTGCTTATGCATGTATATCATACTTAAAAAAATTATTTTTTATAGGTGCAGGATCGTGCAAAATATGTAAAAAAACATGTTCTTCAGTATTTGATACAATAGCTGGAAAATGTTCTGATTGCTTTCCAAAATATGTTTGTCAATTTTGCACTTATGTCACGTATAATAAATCTAATTTTTCAAGGCATATGATGAGACATACTGGAGAAAGACCTTTCACATGCAAACTGTGCGATAAAGGATTTATTACAAATTACAATTTAAACTATCATTTGAAACAGTTTCATCGTATTGCTGAAGAATAAACATAAAATTTCAAAAGGAATTGTTTTAGTTAAATGTAGCTTAAATAATTTTGTGCATTATTTTTTAATATATTGATAAGTATGTTTTCAGTTATACACCTTGTTTATAATTTATTTTACTTTGTGTATAATTGATTGAATCTAGATGGTATTTGTGTAGTTTAATAGTGAACAAAAATATGTTTGATAGTAGAGCATTGAATTACATGGTTTATTCACAATTTTATAATTTTTCTTTCCGTGTTTTTTTTTCTAATTTTTATATGTATTTGAAGAAATATTTTTTCTCTTTTGTATGATATATACAATTACCTATAATACAATAAATTTTCAGTAAAAATGTATTGTATGTGACATTTTTTTTATTACAATAAAGTGTACGGTTTTTCAGGGTTTTTTTTCAAGCAAAATTATTTATTACTGCAAGTGCATCCCATATTTAAAAAAATTTGTAATACATGAACTGTTATAAGTATGTACTGTATAAGTTGATGCTTTTAATTTTTCTATATAAACATAATCTGATTTTTTAAAATTTAAAACAAATTTTGCACATACACATAAACAGCTTGATTTAAGAATACATTAAGATACTTATCTAGAAATTCTCAGATTCAAAATAATAAATGTTAGTTTGAAAAAAGAAATTCTCATTTATTTAAAAAGAAAATGACTTAATTGTTTTATGTGTTATATTAATATAAATCAACATTTAATTTGAAACTTCTCATGTATTGTAGTATGATGAGTAACAACTCAAAATCTCATTAAAAAAGTATATTAACACTGTTTATTAAAATTTTTTTGTACAGAAAAAAGAAATATTTTACAAAATGATGAATCACATGCATAAATTGAATTTATAGCAGTTACACCAACATTGATTGCGAGTATGTTTAAAAATTATAGAATATTCATATCTATTTTTATATAAAAAGAATGCTATGTATGAAATTGATAATTTGATGCATTGTAATAAGTGAACCTTTTATGATCACTTTGTATGTTACAGAAATACTATTTAATTTTTATGCAATTTCCTACTTTTCATCAAATTTCAAATGAAAAAATAGTCTGCATGTCCCTCCCCCCATTGTTTTAGCTAAGCAATACATCGTATTCCATATGTGCATCTCATTCTAAATTCTTGAAGTATCTTAATTTATATTATAGTTTATAACATAATTACTTTGGATATATTAGATTTAAGCTTTGTTCATATATTTTGATTTAAAGAAATATAGTTATTTATGAGCCTGTGAAATTAAATATCAGTATCAAATCCTCACATTTTTTATTTTCGATATCTGTGCTTTTTTACGAGGGTCATCCAGAAAGTAAGTTTCTCATGGCTCGTAAAAACAAACAAAGCAAAATTATCTGGAAACACAGTTATATATTTCAACTACTTCTCTACATGATAACCACTAGGTTAAGTTTTTGTAATCCAGTATCAAAGAAGTCTGCCGCCTAAGAATGAAGCCAATGTATCAGTTGTTTGCAGGTATCTGGAAAAGTGATGATCAGGCAGGAATTTCTTCAGGTGCAAGATCAAGATTTTTGGGTGGATTGTCTAACAGTTCCCAGTGAACCTTTTCATGGATCAAAACATCAGTACTGTGCATCCCATGCATTTTGTTCTGAAAGCTTCGTTTTTCTGTGCATTCAAAAACATTACACTTCACAGTTGGTGCAAGAAGAAATGAGGGATGATATCTTCTCACATTATGGATGTTATTTAAAAGATCTGGAAGTTATGATTATATATATATATATATATATATATATATATATACTGCATATGATAGCCACAGCCACAATATGCCTAGCTTATGCTTTTGTGCCTTTTGCAGTGACATCTTTCGGCACAATGTGGGAAACTTACTTCCGGGATGATCATCATATAATGAACAGGAATTTTTATGTTCACTATATTTAGTTTTGTAGATTTATTAATTGAACTTTTTCTAAAACCTACAGCATTTTCTTTAATGATACTATTGATTGTTTCTTAAGTTTGAATGATTTAGCAGTTATGCGTCATAAGAGAAATTTTCCAAAAACACAGAGCAAATCTTATAATATTTTTTTGTGAAAGTATTAAATTTTACATTTTTTTTAAGCACAAAAATTGCTTTAGAACATTGAAAAGCAGAAATAGTCAAAGATATATTTGTAAATCATCAAATTTTTTATAAATTAACTTTTAATGAAATTTTTCAACATTTAGAATATTTTATTAAACCTTTAAGCCACTAAGATTCATTTTGAGATGAATTTTGTCATCATTTTTATTTGTCTTCTTTTTATATATATAAAATGTTTCATGATATAGAGCATAAAAAGTTAATATTCTTCAATAAAAATGTAAGTTTTCTTTTCAGGTAGTGCATTCTATCCAAATCGGAAATGGAGGACATCTTTTCTCTTACCAAGGAAAATTCAATTTCACAGATTTCATTGTTCTCAATGTTCATATTCATCAGATAGGAAATATCATTTAATACGCCACCAGCTCATTCACTCTGGGGAGCGTCCATATAAATGTTCTTTCTGTGGAAAAGGTTTCACCACAAAACAAAACTGTGAAACACACACAGTGACTCACAAACAAGCACAAACTCATTGCTGCTCAGTTTGTTCTCAACGATTTTTATCTCCAAGAGCTCTGCAAAGACATATCTCATCTCATGTGTTATGATAATTAATGTTGAGATTAAGTTTTAATATATAGCAATATGAGAAGTTGACTAGTTGCAAAATTGTTTTTTGTTGAAAATATTGCAACTTTTATAGAATATATGAAATAAAGTTTGTTATAAAAATTTATAGAATGATTATTTTTCTCTCCATTATTGATTTTCATCTGAATTAATCATTTTTTATTTTTAGCAAGAAAGATTAATAATCTTAATCCTCAACTAAGTAGATTTTTTTTATCTAGGTAAAGTTAAAAATGACATTACAGAACAAATGAAATAAAAATGATAAATTATATTATTTCAAACATTAAAAAACACTATTAAAATTATATTTATGTAATGCATAAATATAATTTTATTCCAAATTTTCTTTTCTTTTTTTAAGTAAAATCATTCTGTATATTATTTAATACTGTTTTTGTGTTATTAGTTGTATAAATTAATTTTTTTAAATGAAATAAGGCTAGAAGTCATGATGCCCACATTAATTGTATGCTTAAAATGAGATTTTTCTTTTCCCTAGTTAGAAAAAATTTTAAATCATGCATTATTTCTGCTATATACATAACTTAATCACTTAACTCAGTGGCACAACAGCTCAGGAGGGCCAAGACCTACTGTGCCCGTCTCAGTATATATGATCTTGGGCTCGGAGGTGCATGAGCAGATGATCCAGTCAGGTAGTCAGTCTGACACGAAAACTTAATCACTCTTATTTCTTTGAAATATATCTAGATCTTCATTTTCTGTTTGTCTAAATTATATTAATTTATATACATAAGTATCATGAATTTACTACACTAATATATTGAATTCAACATAGTATTAAAAAAAATTTTATTATGGAGGAAGAAACATGCTCAGTTCTTATATTCCACATATAACAGATCAATATATTACAATGCGATTCATAAAGTAATATATACATAATGATGAGCAATACATTCATTTACAGTATTTATCAAATTACAGGGTGTATCTTTGCTTAGCAACACTGTTTCCATAATAACCCATATATGAAGTCCACATCTGCTCATCAAAAGGTAAAATTTTTGCACATTTTTGTTTTGAAGTCTTTTTACTATGACACACACAGTTGAGATGTGTGCGATAGACAGTCATTTGCCCCATTTCGCGATTAAATGGATTATATCCTTTTTTGGAATTTCTTTGGTTCTTAAGATGGCCACTTTTTTTCAAACATTCCTCAGTAACCATTTCTTCATATGCATCATGATCCATTTCATAATATGCATCTTTAAAAATGAATATAATGTTTTAAAAAATGGAATCTAATATATGTAAGAAATGAAATAAAACAGTAAATTTTAATCATGCTATAGTATTAAAAATTAAAATGCATTAGAAATTTGAATATTTTCATTTTAATAATAAATCTAAATTACTTGAAGGGTCAAATCTTTCTTTTTCCATTTTCATTCTGGATTGAATGCATTCTTTGTCTTCAGGCAGTAACCCTTGCGTTTCTGATGGATAAAACCAGAAAGTTGCATAAATGAGATCCACACCACTACCATCTTTTGCTGAACTAGGAGCCAAAGTTCCTGGCCATCGAGAAATAAAACATAAAATTTTACTTAGGAAAGTTAGATTTCATTCTAAAAAACAAGAATATTAAAGTAGTAAAACTAACACATGCAGAAGATATACACAAAATAAAAATGAATGAAGACTTAATTTATGAAAATTTTCAATCAATTTCTTATTGTAAAAATATATCATAGGTTGTCTTGCTTGATAATATTCTAAATTAAAACAAACATTTAAAAGTTCTTTTGAAAATTCATTAATTTTCATTTGTGTAAAAAAAATTTTTTACATAAAATATTAAAGTGCTTATATTATATACACTCATGTAATTCTTAGGGTATAGATTTTAATCTGATGTTATTGTGCACCTGTAGATATTACTCTTTGTATTCCACCACCATCATGAGGTCCAACATGTCTCCTATAACGTCTGGAAGCTACAAAAAGAAAATACATAACAATTAGGAATATAACTGCATTACTTACTAAAAATTATAATTACAAATAAATTTTTCTATAGTATTTTCTCTTTTAAAAAGCAAACAAGGAGGTTGATTCATCTTTGTTTATTATTGGTTTCTCTTAAGGCGATTTACATGTCAGAAAAAACATAGGAAACATTAGAATATTTTTAAATTTCATTTCTCACTAAATTATTAATAAGTAATACATATAAGTTACATCAAAATATATTAACAGTAGTTTAGTCAATTTTAATGACACAAGAGCAGCATGAATTTAAAAATGGAAAATAATACTATTTTCAAACATTAAAATTTAAACTATGCAATGTATAGCACTTAATGATAAAAATGGCTGCCAATTAAAATTATATATGAAACTAATTAACATAAATAAGCAGAATTTTAAAAGTACAGAATTTCCAATAAAAAATTAAATACTTTTTAGAACTAGCTGTTCATACAATATTAAATTTGATTCCCTAATTTATAAAAAATAACTTGTAACACATGTCCAAAATAAATATCTAATTAATAAATTCAAAAATTACCTTTTCTTTCGTTTAATGAATCTTTAAATATATACTTTGGGAATGAACGCTTTATTCTTACATGTTTCCCTCTATTACTGTACGCAGATCGGGATGCAAGATCTTGTGACATTGGTAAAAATTGCACTGGCCAAGCTGAATTGATTTTTCTTGGTCTAGGTTTCTTTACAACTGCATAGCGTTCAGGAACTTGTCGGTAATCTAGAGGATAATAACGCTCATTTGCTGTACTGGGTTGTTGCATGTAATACTGAGGATATAATCGACCTTCATTTTGATATTCAGATATGCTATATTCATTAGGGTCAGAATATTTTCTTTCCAGGGCTCTTTCATTGCTAAGAAGTTTCTCTAGTTGAACATCATCATATCGACTAGTAAGGTCTGAAAAATCTTGCTGTAGGATTCGATTTTCATAATCTGGATTTTCATTTTCTAAATATAATTGATAGTCTTCTTGATATTCTGGATGTCTGTATAAAAATTCTAATCCTAATGCTGTGTAATTAATAGGATTACTGTACTCTGTTCCTTTTCGAGAATCTGTAAATTGATAGAAACAATATAAACATTTAGTAGGACATATTATGAAATGCCTTTTTAAAAAATTAAATTTTAAAAGTAAAATACAACATATTAAGTAATGGAACAAAACATATGTCAATTAGTTTTGTTTAAAAAAATTCAATGATATTTCTAAGTGAATCTTTCAGAACTCCAACAACATAGAATTTAAATGAAAATTTTTGAGCAAATTTTGCCCTGGAATCTAATGTCTTCAAACAGGTGCAAAATATTGCCATACCTCTTTTTTTACAAACAAGAGATGACAGGAATTCTGAAATATTGTGGATGAAATCTCAAGGCTGCTGACCATAAGAGTAAAAAAGGATAAATGTACAACTTCACTGATCCCTTTGTGGAGAGCTAGTATTGGTTTTTAACTATACCATGACCAGGTTTACTACAAGTGATACCTTAGAGAAGGATATAAAAAGACAAAGAGTTTGGGCATCAAAAATGGAATTACACTTTATGAGGGAAGGAGGTAATTCCTCTTCTGAACAATGATCTCGCAAAACTTTCTTTGAGTGTAATCATCATTACTTTTTAAGGTAAATAAAGGTTTTCATATTTGTACTTTCACTGATTTAAGTTTTTTAGTAAAATGTTATTGTTGTTTGTATTATTTTGCTTTAATATTCAGTATATTTAAAATTACTATAAATTTGAATATTCTTTTTTGCAGGAATATGAAACGAATTTATTTAATTTGTATTATTTTAAAGGGAAAAAATGTCTTGGAACTACATTTAATCCATTAGTTAAATGTAGAATTTCCCAAAATATCACTGTATTTTTACTTAAATATTTTGAAAATCACAAATGTACCTGAATCATATACAACCGTTCCAGGAAGTGATATGTGACTCGATAAAGCATACATTCTTGTATAAAGTTTTTCTTTAAAACGTAATTTACAAAAATCTGCTCTTGATTGATCATGAACACTTGTGCCTGCAAAACATTAAATTGTAACAAAATTAAGTAAGTTTCAATTATAGAAATATTAAATGTTTCACATATATAATAAACGATAGATAAAATAAAGTCAGAAGATAACTTCCATGCATAATTTTATCATAATTTATACTTAAAAATATATACAGTATTAAGACATTCCATGCATAATTTTATCATGATTTATACTTAAAAATATATACAGTATTAAGACATAAGAGTAAAAAAAAAAGTTTAATTATTTAAATACATTTAAAATATAAAACAATATTAAAATGAAGAGGCCTTAATGGAATGTAAAGCTTACAAAAATACCCCATAACAGTTTGATCTCATGACTTAATTTTAATACGTTTAGTTAACTTTACATGAAAATGTTGATTGATGTTATACATAAAGTTTTCCACTAAATATAGGGATGATGTTTTAAAAAATTAGTTCAATTTTATCATTTTAATTTTATAATAAATTATTTTTTAATTATGTTAAAAGTTCTAATTTGCATGCTATTATCAAACCTAATTTTATCTATTAATATAAAAGTTTAATTATTTTAAGAGTGCCTATTACCATCATAGATATAATAAAAATATACATCAAATGCAAAGTATACCTTTTAGAAAATCAAATTCTAAATCCGTCTTATTTTGAGTTCCATGACAGTCTGAAACCCAGTAGAGAAATATATCATTTCCTCTACCACTAACACTGACAACAAGAGGAGAAGATTGAGTACCAACGACCATTTTTATAGGTTTTGGTATAAGTGGCTTTCCATTTCGTCCATCTAATATGGTTGTCTACAGAATAACACATTAAAAGATATTTTAATGTAAAATAAGAAATATAATATTCTGCAAGGTTAAGCATAAGCATAACACAACTCATGAAAATTATGTCTCTGAAAATTGTATAGTAAATGAAATATTTCATAAAAAAAAGTTATTAAAAATATTTTTTAAAAAAATTCTTAATTCTTATTCAAATTTTCTGATTTCAAAGAATTTTTCTGAATTTTTTTTATTTCAAAATTTAAAAAAATCTAATTTTTACAATTTAATTATTTGATTTCAGAAATTAAATAAAAATCAATGTTTTATGATTCATAAATGAACACCAATATTTTTATTTTGTTGAACTCTTAAAGGATATAATATTCAAAAATTTGCATATTTGAAGACATGTCATGCAAATGCTAAAAACTTACATTTCACAATGAAACTTCTAATTTGTTAAGTCATCTGTCAATAAACAGCTAAAAAAGAAAATAAAACAAGAAAATAAAAATAAGAAGCAGACAAACATTTCTAAAAATGTAAACACGCAAAATTATAATAAATGAAAATAAGCTCGTCATTGATTAATAACTGAAAATAAATAAAATAAAAATAAAACAAGCTCTATAAAATCTCTTCTTTTAAAACACAATAAACTTTAAATATTTATTTTACACAAAAACATTTACTTGTGTGTAATAGTAAATGGGAAATCCTGGACCAGTTTGATAATTTATAATAAAATCAGGAACAGAGTCATTGTTGAAGTATCCAACTCCAGGGGTACTGAAAAATGAAAAGGAAACATTTCATCAAATTAAAAAAAGAAAAACGAGTATTAAAAATATAACTAAAAATTATTCGTAAACATGGAACAAATTTATATTTTAATATACAATTAGAACCTATTTTTCTGTATATTTCAAGGAGAGGAGGAATTTAGGACAACTCTTTTAAACAGTCTTGATTTTGTTAAACCATCTATAAATACATATACAAAATTCAGTATCTTATATTAAAAATTAACATTAATTCCCCTTAAGAGTAATATTTCTTTGCATGCTAAACAAAAGAGCAAAATTACCTATAGCTTTCAGATGAAGGCTGTTTGTATTCCCAAAGCTTCATAAAAGTTAGCCCATCAAAAGCAATGACAGATGAATTGAACATAGCCATTACAACATCTCGAATTCCATCTTCATTGATGTCAATGAGAACAGGTGGAGTCATGATGCCCTTGAAATTGTCAGTGTAAATTTTTTCTGCCTAAAAATCAATTAAAAAAAATTAATCAAACTAATTAAATTGAAATGTTTTCCCATCAAAGATTCATTGTATATCTATGATCTATCAATCTTAATTATAATTATATACAAAATTGGCAGATACATCTATTAAAAAATTTCCCTTTTTTTTAATAACCGTGAGTGGTAGTGTATCGCGCTTCCACACCATAGGCCTGAAGTTCAATCCCCAGGCTGGGCACAGTTGACTTAGCCTTTCACCCCTTCAGTGGGTCGATAAATGAGTACCAAGCTTGCTTGGGAACTTAACACTGGGGGTTTCTCATCAGACTGACCACTTGACTGGAACATCTGCACATGCACTTCAGGGTCAAAAGTCACATATACTGATGAGGACACAGTAGGCCTTGGCCCTCATGGGCTGTTGCCCAACTGAGTTAAGTTAATAGTTGCTTTCATCAAACAATTTTAGTTTTAAAATATTTCTACTAATAAAACATTTATGGTCTATGCCTTAAACTACAGTAATCCTGTATATCATTAAACATGAAAGAGTATAAAAAATTATTATAAAAGGGATTTTTCATTAAAAAAATCTGCTAAAAATATTGAAAATTGTAACAGAATAGAGAAGCTCTTAATAGATGCTTATTGAGATAGATTCTCCATTAAATATTTAAATAAATACTGTTTGATAAGAGAAGCTCCTAACAGATGTTTATTGAGATAGTTTCCCCATTAAATAGTTTATAACAAATACTGTTTGATAAATATCTCCAAATTTTGAAAAAAACAGATTGCTACTATCATAGTTAAAATTATAATCCAAATTAGTATCAATCACAAATTTATTTGATATTATAAAAAGATATATTTTAAGTAAGTGCTCATGTTTGACACTGAAATTCAAGAATCCATACTTATTAAATTTTTAAAAAAAAATTATACATTGTTTACTTTTTGAGGCATAACTAGTACCTTGTAATCTTTCTCTCACAAACTAAAAGTTGGATTTGATCAAACAGCAAAATACAATAAACTTTTAAGCATTACACTGATTTGAAAAAAAAAAATTAGTAAGAGGATTTAACCATCTAGAGAGTGAATTCAGAAACTCAAGAAAGTGGTACAAGCAAAATAAAAAATTTAAAAAAAAAAAGCTTTTCCATTGCTGAGGATAGAAAATGACAGAACGGTTTTGCTTTTTTAAAACGTCAAATGAATGTATTCGCTTCCCCTAATTCTAATGTTTTTGTTTTCTAATTTTTAAAACTAAAAAAAAATATTTAGCTCATTTGAGCATATTTAGGGGAAAAAATGCAATATTTTATGTTTTGCACAAAGCATTACATTTAACTTGAAGCTAAAATATTTTGCACAGGCAAATACGAGTCCATTTTCTTTAAAAACATTATTATTAAGGACTATTTATCTCTATCAGTATTGAATTTAATGCTCTTTAATTCATTAACAAATACAATAAAAATTCTTTCAGAAGCTATGAATACAAATGGGAAATTGAGAGAAAAATATATTAGAAATTAAAAAGGAGAAAAAAATATTGAATTATGACAGTCAGAAAGGAAAAATACACAAATTGCTGATAAAAATATTCTTTAAATAAATTTGGATTTTAATTCATAATATATCTTATGATCTTTCTTATGATATTCATTATAGCTTAATTTCCTTATTGTTTTCAGTGCCTTGTTTTTAGAAATTTCTTAGTTTAACTTAATAATAATAACTTCAAGTCAAATATTTTCTATTACTTAATGCATAAAGAGTATTTTTTTAATTGCCTTCACTAATTATTTGTTCAATTACCTATGAATTTTTATGTTTCATTCAATTACCTATGAAAACACAGAGGCAATAAATTTAAACTATAACAAGTAAAAAAAAAAAAAAAAGAATTTTTAAAAAAAAAGGAAAAAAATGACACATAAGATTAAATAGAAAACTTAAATTAACAGTTAATTTGATTTTTATGATTATTATGGGAACAAAGCAAAACTTTTATTAAAATACAAAATATTACGGCATATAATGAGTTTAAAAACAAAAAAACCTTCTTCAAAATATAGAACTAAGAATTCTACCAGATTCATACAGAAAGCGACAAACAGTATATAACTTTCAAGTTAATGCAGCAAAAAAATTCACATTTAGAATTCATACTGTTCAAAAATTATAACAAATGAACTGAAAAAACATGTTTACAACTATGCCTTTGATGTAACTTAATCAAGTTCAGAGCTGAGAATAAACTCACCATACTGATCTCTCCAGTGAGTAAATGATTTAATTTTATGACCCATAATGATCCGCCATGCGTTTCACCACCAGTTCCAAATAAAAGCAATTTTGAACCTAAAAAAAATCTATGCTTAACATTCAAGAGAAAAATGACTAAATGACAGGGTTGAAATACAGAGAAAATTAGTCTCAAATGTGAATAAACGAAGTGTAAGAATGTCTACTTTCTGATATTGATCAAAAGAATATTTCACAAGTAAAAGAACAAGATGAAAAAAATGCTTCTGGTCATTAGCTGAAAGAATGTTTGATATGCAAATATATCATACATCATGATGACTTTACTTATTTTAAATTTATAACGATTGTTTACAATAAAATTCAGATGTCATGGTTATTTGTTAAAAGATTTTTTTTTCTTTCTTATTAGTTTTCCCACACAAATCCTGACACATTGACTTGATAGAAACGCCTGTATAAGAATGAAATTTCAAAATATCTTTAAAAAAGTTCCTTTTCATGAGTTATTTTAAAATCAATATATATAGACTTCTGATAATAATAAAAATGAATTGCAGATAAATACAGGAAAATAAGAATTGAAGTAAATTCATCATTGGAGAAATAAACCATAATTATTCAATAAAATACAATAAAAAAATTAAGCTGCAACATATAACACATTAATACATCAATTTTTTAATATATTTTACCAGCTACAAAAATAAATTGAAAAACTAGCACACTAACCAATTACAGTTCTTTTTAAAAATAAGCTTACATAATTTTCAGTGCAGTTGCGATACTTTATTAATTAAAAAATGAAATTACAATCGGTGATTTCTAATTACCTGACCTTATGTTTTAGCATTCAGAAGAGCTATGTTTCTTGAGGCATTTTTAAGTATACACATAAAAAAAGTCAACTCACACATCAGTAAGATCATACGTACTTCAGCTCATAAGGATTTACATACTATATATTAACCATCATGTTACAAATGAGTTTTTTTTTACAACTGCAATGTATTAACCCTTTCGGGGCTAACATCCTGTATACGAGCCAGCATGAAACACCATCAGAGGCTGAATGACTCACGGGCGTGCCAGCGCATTTCTCCCTCTACAGGCCGAACAACTTGTCCATGTGCCAAGCACCTGGTATGTTCTGTAAGCTCAGTTTTTTGGCAATAGATGGCCTTCTATGTCCATAAGATTTGAGATACATGGAAATCTGACCTTCTACTCGAAATGAGAGAAATATTACTTACAAACACATGGTTTTTGTTTTATAAAAATTTGGGGAAGGGATTTTTCCCCGAATTGAGTGCTTTACAACTGCTCTTGAAATGAATATGTGGTTTTTGTTTATAGTGTAAATGATAGATTTATTTTCGCTAAAGCATTTGATTTGGGTTTGCAGTCTAGTTTTTAATGGATAATTAAATCTGGTAGACAAAATTTGTCTTTTTTTTCCCTTACTTTTTTACAAGAGGTCGACTTTTACAAATACTGATAGTAAAATGTTTAAAAACTTGTGAAACAGAAAGTTGCTGAAGTAAATAAAGTATATTAATATGAAATATATAAGGCATATGGCAATCTGTATAATATACAGAACAATATTGAACAACATGTTTATATTTTGGTATTTTTATGAATTTAGGCCTAACTACACAAAACCCTCTGGCCCTGGTGGTACGCACGCGTTTGCGCCCTTCGTCCCGAAAGGGTTAAGCATCATGAATTGTTATGGGACTGAGGAGTTGAAACAACATATAGCTTGAAAGAGAGAAATAGCGATTCATTCTTCACAGAATGTAAACATTTGTTTTAAAATGCCTGAAAAATGTTTAAATTACAAATTTAACAGAAATGCATTTGAATACAGATCTAGAAGAAGTTATATCTCCCTTATTAGCATCTTTTAGTTTTACTTATTATAGAGGAAAGATTCTTTTATTATTAACAGAGCAACCTAAGAACTATTAAAATAATCAAACATTTATTTGTAGAAGTCTGAATATAATTAAAAATGAGATTATTTCCTACCTTTTAATCAGGAGAAATATAATTATCTTACCATCAGGATGAGTTAAAATTTGAGGTGAATAATAACTCTCTTTTTCATCAGGAACCTGAACCCATTTAAGCACACGTCCTGTCTTGCCACTGACAACCATCAGACGCCCAACAAGACGTGTTTCACTTCCTACAAAATATTGAAAAAAATTAATAAACTTCCATGTTTTAAAAAGCATATTAAAAGTTAAATCTTCAAATTTAGCTACATAAATTTTAAATGTAATAAACATTTAAGAAATATCTAGGTTTCCAAAGATTCATTGCATAATTAATTGTGTGACTCTCAGTCTTGCATTTTATACGATTAAAAGACACTGAAACCTGTTTTGAAATATTTCAATATTTGAGTTGTAATTGGAATAAAGAAAAAATTGTGGTCATATTTCAGTTTGCTATTTTGTATACTTATCTATTAATCACAATAGGGAAAAAATTAAATATGAGACAGAAAGAAAAAGAATCCTTTTATTGAAAAAATTAGTTGCACTGCTGTCATTTAATAATACTCGAAACAATTGGTTAAAAGAATATTCTTAAAATTAATATGCCACAACAGATGATTTTATTTAAAAAAACTGAGCATTTTTTTTATCTCTATTTTAATTTAAAAATCAATTTGATGTTCTAGCATTTTCATTTAACGAAATCCACCTCTAAAAAAATTATTTTAATGAGTGAATGAGAAAGGTGTTTTCTTTGTCTTTCAAACATAATCAGAATATACTTAAAAATATTTTTAAAAATCATAAAATAGGTATAGCAATTAATTTAAATGAATAAGAGACAATAAAAGAAAAAGAAAATACCAGGCTCTTTTAAAGGATCTCCACCATGTATAACAACAAGATCAGGTACACCATCAAAGTCAACATCAGATATATATTGTGGAGTGTAAACATTTGAAGCATCAATTTTTGCATTCTGATCATCAAATTCCCATATTAAAGTTCCATCTTTACCATTGATAGCACTAAATCCCTAAAAAATATTTTAATACACAACAAATTGAAGTATTACTTTTTTCATAAATTGAATCAAAATTAACTTATGCTGTCCTATTATTTAATATTATTTTTGTACATAAGCGTGTGTACTAATACTAAGCAAAACTTAAGCAGTGCTTTCCGATTTTGCTGTCCTTCTGGAAAAAATCAATTCAGAAATGTAAAATTCATACTGCAGAGGCACAATGTAATACTTCTCAAAGATGAAGAAAGCATTGTAATAAAAAATGAACAAGATGCATACAATGTGGAAGAAATCAGAACAAGGCTTTTTTGATAGAATGATGTTGGTACAAAACATTGTCTAAACAAGAAAGAACAAACAACAGACAAATTTCTTCAAGAGATATATGATTCCCCCTTATTGCAATGATTATATGACATCATCGGTAAAATCCTAGGAGGACCCACTGCTGTTTTTTGGCGCCAAAAATTTTTCGCCAAAAAGCGCCAAATCGAAGGTTTTCAAAATGACGTCAATGACGAAAAATTCTTGGAAAGCGCATGCGTCAGCGAGGGGATGAAATGGGCGTTTCGCAAAGATGAAATCGAATAAATACATTAAATTAATCATTATATAAAGAAAAAAACGGAGAAAGCAATGAAATTCATTTTAAAAAATCATTCTAAAACCAGTGTTTATAGCATGATTTACATTTTTAAAAAATGACGAAAGGGGCGTTTCGCAAAAATAAAATCGAAGAAATACATGAAAGCAATGAAATTCATTTTAAAAAAGCATTCTAAAACCAGTGTTTATAGCATGATTTACATTTTTAAAAAAGGACGAAAGGGGCGTTTCGCAAATATAAAATTGAAGAAATACATGAAATAAATCATTTTAAAAAATTTTAAAAGGCACTTACCTTACGCTTGCATTTCGTCATGTTCCGTTGGTGGATACACCCTTGCGATGGATGCAAGGAATTCATGAAAATTGTCATCCACCAACTTGTGACCTATTCTTATTAACTTTCAAGTCATTCACCACGAACGCATTCATGCTCTTGCCAAACCAATATCTGGTCAAACGCAAGATAATAGTTATAGCAAGTTTGCTTTCGCTAAACCAAGTGCCCTTTCTCACACTCCGAACAACGTCGTGGCGATTATCTTTCGACTGGTTGCGGCAACGCCATTCGTAGCCGTCAACCGTTCCCTTTCGTTCTTGCAAACGCATATTTTTCTTACACTTGGACATTCATAATGAGAAGCAATTAAATTCGCTTTCATACACCATTCTAACGTCTCTTTCTTTCCCTTTGTGCCCAGAAGCACAAAGAAATCTGTCGTAGCCTCGCTTTCAACTAACTTCCTTTCACACGCCATTCTTAACAACAACCGGTGGAGAGCAAACTATCTCAAACAAAGTCAAAATGACGTTTTTTTTTTTCGGAAAAGGTGAAAAGCGTTGTACTTTTTTTAGGGTTGCCATTTTTTTGGTGATGTCAAAATCCAAACTTTTGGATGAAATGGAAAGGTTACCATATTGTAATCTTTATCTCTCAAAATTTGGCGACAAAAAATTTGGCGACCAAAAGTGGGTCCTCCTAGGATTCAACCGACATCATCTGTTCATATTCATCACCAAATTATCTAACAGTTCTTGAAATAAGAATTTCCATTCCACAATGAGCATATGCGTTAATGTTCCAATGTTCTCTACAGAATATTATAGTTTCACTAGACATCGTCCTAAAGTGTATCCCACTCATGTTCCATTGGATTGAAATCAGGGAAGCCTGCTGATCAATCTATTTGACAAACATAATCACTTTCTAAAAGGTCCCGAATCACATAACTGTGAGTTGTCATTCATAAAAATAAACTATGGACTAATAGCACTTCGGAACAGTTACACATGAGAAAGGATAACTTCATCTCAATAGTAATCTCCAATAATTGTGAATCAAAATGCAATTCTCCAATAATTGTGAATCAAAATGCAATCTCCAATAAGTGTCAAGCTCTGTCCACCTGTTCCTCATGTCTCCCTAATCAGGTATTCCAAGAGCATCCTTAATAATTAATCTATTCTCCTGATATTAGTGGGATGAAAGAATGTCTCTGCCACTCTCTGTTTCAAATGACAATGAAAATGATTCATTTCTCTTTAACAATATTCATTAGTTTAAATGACATCTTTATTACACAATTATAAATGGTTCTGCTAAAGGGCTGATGTCAATAGTATGCAGAATTCAAGATGGTGAAGATCTTTTGCCATTCCACTCCTCACTAGACTGTATCACAGTTAACTGTAGATCAAAGAATAAGTGGAATGGATATAATTCTTTCCTGTTATGTTTGAATAAAATTCTTTTAAACTTTTTCAAAGCCATTGCATTGTTAAAAAAAATTGTTAAATTAGCATTCAGATAATTTTTTACCCATAGTAAAATTTCAACTCACATAGTAAGTTTTTCAGATATTTAAGATAAATTTTTTAGTCAAAATAATAATTACATACAACCTAATTTACTGGAAAGTAATATCTTGAAATATTTGTACATAATAAAGTTAAACAAAATGGTAAAAATACAGTAAGACCCTGCTTAACGCTGTTTCGGTTTAATGCTCTTTTATTTGAACTGTGGGATTTCCGAAATAGCACGCAGTGTTAGGCTTCCCATATCCGAAGCAGTTTATCTGTGTTTCTTCTTTCCGGTGATATTATACAAAAGTATTTTTATCCTTTCAAACATTTGTTGACGTTATTGTAAGTATACATTTATATAATACAACGATTGCTATAGTGACAAATATTATGATTTTTAGTTTTTATCATGGGTGATAATAAAAAACACAAAAATAAAGCATAAAAAAGCATTTCACTAGAAATTAAAATGCATGTGATTAGAAGATTAAATACTGGTGAACGTCAATCTCAAATTGGTGCTGCATTGAATTTGGCAACTTCAACAATAAGAACCATTCTTAAGAATAAAAAAAAATAACTGTCATCAGTAACTGCAACTATGAAAAGCTCTGCAACTAGAATTACCTGTTCTAGAAATAATACAATAGAGGAAATGGAAAAACGACTTTCTATATGGATTGACGACGAAACTGAATGCAAAATGCCATTAAGCTAATCTACCTTCTTGATAAAATGGCAGAAAATTGGAAATACAGAAGAGACTGAATGATCTGAAATGTAAACATACTGACTTAGAATTTTATTTATTTTTATATGCATATTCGTTTAGTATGTTTCTATGTGTGTAAGAAATAAATTTTTGTTTTATTGTTATAAAAAACATAATTAATAAATTTAATGGTAAAATACCTGACCAATGTTCTACCCATCTTCCCCTAATCCCATTATTTACATGATGAGATAACTTCGTTTAACGCTGTTTTGTATTACGCCGCTCTACTTTGATGGAACGTATACCCCGCATTACGCAGGGTCTTACTGTAACTTAAATTGAAATAATTAAGATAAAAAAGTTTAATTAAATAATTGAAAAGTAACTCACTGCCATACGTCCTCCCCCTAAACAATCTTTTGTGCCATCACCATTTAAGTCAGAATTGCAGTTTACTGCAAATATTTCATGAGCTGAATAATGACGCCAAATTTCATTCCCTGTTTTTCCATCTAGTGCCAATATACCACCACCACATTCGTCTTTAGATTTTGGAAAATACACATGACAGACAACTTTAGGATAGTAAAAGGCATCTGCACCTGAATGAGAGAGGAAAAATTTATATATGAGAAAGAATATTAAAAATTGTCTTAAATATAGCATAAGAATATAGTGTCTAAATAGTCATTGCCAAAAAGTAATAAAATATTACATTTCAAAAATAGATTAATACACCTATCATTTATGTTTTTAATTATAATACTGAATTTTGAGTTGTGAGTAAGTGAAATATCTTAGCATACACAATTTGTTTCTAACTTAATCATACATGACAGCATTATCCTAACTACAAATAATACATTTCCATTTCATACATGAGACTGAAGTAGAAGAATTCAAAATTTGATTTTTCTTTATCTAATATATATTATAAATGCGAAAGTTTGTGATAAAAAAAAAATTGTGGGTCTTTCACGCAAAAACTATTGAATGGATTTTAATGAAACTTTACAGTAATATAGCTTATACATCAGAATAGCACATAGGCTATAATTTATAGCATAGACTATAATTTATAGAGATATTGTATGAAGTGTCCAAAGTATAACGATATTTGTCAAGTAAGTAGGAAAAAATTCTGTCATCTGCTAGCAATTCTGACATGCGCTGCAAAAAAAAAAAACCACGTCTGCATACATCTATCTTTTGTTTGTGAAAAACCTTTTTTGTTTTGGCTACGCAAGGTGCTCGCTTCTAATTAATTCCTCTGATATAATGCCTATTTTTTTTTTATTTCAGAATCAAACTAAGTTTTGAAGGGAGAGGTTGTTATAAATCTCTCTTTATTTTAATGTTTTTTTAACATTTTATTATGCACATTTGGTAGTAATAAATTGATCTTTTTTCCAAATAAATGCTTTTATCAGTTCTGATACTTAAAGTAAATAAGCTTTCTCTTTCACTCTGCATCATT
Organism: Trichonephila clavipes; assembly: GCA_019973935.1. Taxonomy (NCBI): domain Eukaryota; kingdom Metazoa; phylum Arthropoda; class Arachnida; order Araneae; family Nephilidae; genus Trichonephila; species Trichonephila clavipes. Next base: position 248,700 of record BMAU01000953.1, read on the forward strand.
TGGACAAATTTTCGTGGTTAGTAGTTAATTATAATGCTATAATTTTAATTGAATAGGCAGATATAATTATTTTTACAATTAAAAACGCAATAACTATTGTTCTGTATTTTTTGGAGTGTGAGAGTGAGTGAATATTAATGTTGCACTGTTCAGCTACACAAGGGCTTTTGGCAACGGATCACGTAATTTTGAACCATGGTCAAGTGACGTGGATGACACCTGAGCTGTGGCACCTCCTTCTCCTAACTACCACACTACACCAACTTAGAAGGAATATTCTACCAATACTTAGCAGGAATATTCTTTGAAATCCACTCTTCCAAGATATATGGCAGCACGGGTTCTATGATGAGTATTTAAGGCGAATAGTTTTGTATCAGATACTGTTATAAATCTCTTTATTTTAATGTTTTTTTATGATTTTATTACGCACATTTGGTAGTAAGAAATTGATCTTTTTTTCCAAATAAATGCTTTTATCAGTTCTGATACTTAAAGTAAATAAACTTTCTCTTTCACACTGCATCATTTGGACAAATTTTCAAAATTTGTTTGTGGTTAGTAGTTAATTATAACACTGTAATTTTAATTGAATAGGCAGATATTGCATTTTTAAGTATAAAAATAATTAAAACTACTGTACTGCATCTTTTGGAACGAGTGAATATTAACGTCGCACTGTTCAGCTACATGAGGGCTTTTGACAACGGATCACGTAATTTTGAACCCTGGTCAAGTGACGTGGACGACACCTGAGCTGGCACCCTCTTCTCCTAACTACCACACCACACCAACTTAGAAGGAATATTCTACCAATACTTAGCAGGAATATTCTTTGAAATCCACTCTTCCAAGATATATAGCAGCACGGGTTCCAAGATGAGTATTTTAGCGGAAAAAATAGTTTGTCAAAATTTAAGTGTCTTATTTTTTTGTATGTTAATGAAGACCTTAGAAAATTATTTGACTACTTATTTTAAGTGAACGGTATATATAATTAATTTTACAGTGGAATATCTTTAATTAATTTATTAGCTCTAACGGATTAAATTTTCCAAAGTGGAGTATTTTGTTTATGTATATTCCTTAATTTTAAATGTAGTTATCTAAAAAAAAAATATTGTATGAAAAATGCAGTAAATCATAATGGGGTTGGATAAAGTATTAACGTGCATCGCTCCCCTACGTGACAAAGCTCTAATAAAGCTCGAGTTATGAAAGTAGCTAGGCATTTGCCAACTTTACTCTATCGTTAACATTTCGCTATGTTTTCACACTGCATCATTTGGACAAATTTTTTCAAAATTTGTTTGTGGTTAGTAGTTAATTATAACGCTATAATTTTAATTGAATAGGCAGATATTACGTTTTTAAGCATAAAAATAATTATAACTACTGTACTGTATTTTTTGGAGTGTGTGAGTGAGTGAATAATAACATCGCACTGTTCAGCTACACGAGGGCTTTTGGCAACGTATCACGTAATTTTGTACCATGGACAAGTGACGTACGTGGACGACACCTGAGCTGGCACCCCCTTCTCCTAACTACCACACCACACCAACTTAGAAGGAATATTCTACCAATACTTAGAAGGAATATTCTTTGAAATCCACTCTTCTAAGATATATGGCAGCACGGGTTCTATGATGAGTATTTTAGCGGGGAAGCCGAATAGTTTTGTAGCAGATATTGCGTTTTCAGCGGATTGCAAAGATTATTATTTTTGTCCCGAAAAAATAGTTTAAGTCAAAATTTAAGGGTCTTATGTTTTTGTATGTTAGTGAAGACCTTGGAAAATGATTTGACTACTTAAGTGAATGGTGTATATAATTAATTTTACAGAGGAATATCTTTAATTAATTTATTAGCTCTAACGGATTAAATTTTCCAAAGTGGAGTATTTTGTTTATGCATATATATCTCTTAATTTGTAAATGTAGTGATCCAAAAAAACTATTGTATGAAAAGAACTGCAGTAAATCATAATGCGGTTGGATAAAGTATTAAAGTGCTTTTCTCCCCTACACCGCGGGTCTTACAAAGCTCTAATAAAGCTCGAGCTACGAAAGTAGCTAGGCATTTGCCAACTTGACTCTGTCGTTAACATTTTGCTATGTTTTTCATTGAATCGTCATTATAATTTAAGAAACGGGTGTTGCTTGCCAATATTACAATTTTAAAATAAAATAAATACAACAGAAAGTAATATTAATGTACTACACTTTCAGATATAAATTATTTACACTATTTTAAGCGTTCATTACGCAAAACTTTTAACAATTTGTTGCTTTTGCTGAGCAGAGATCAGCTTAGGGAGGTATTTTGAAAAATCGACAATCAAGAGTGTTACGGGGAGTTATAAATAAAAAAACAATCCTTTTTATCAGCTATTAGATCTATATACTTAAAATTTAACAAAGGTGTTTCATTTCTCTCTTTTTTTTGTTTTGTTTAGCTGAGCTACACAAAAAAGCTTTTTTTGATTAATTTGCAATTCACGTAAAATTAACTCATTAAGAACTTCTTTATCCTTCAATCTGTGTTGTTAAATTTTTCAGTTCACCCGTGCGAAGAACAGGTATACCAGCTAGTATCAATATAAATCAGAATAATTAAAAAGATTTTATATTTATATTGTAAGTTATTTTTCAAAGAAATAGATAATTACAAAATTAAATGATATTAAGAAAATTTGTTTTATACACTTTTACCTATTAAGTTATAGCACAAGTGGCTATTACAACAAAGTTGTATGCAATTATTAAACAATGTAAAATCACACAAGTAATGTGTATAACTTTATAGAAACAGTTTCTATGTTACAGGAGAAAATTAAATGAAAATTTGATTTTAGATGGCTTAAAACACAAGCATTTCAAATATATAAAATTTTGGTATGTTTGGTTACTCTACTAAAAATAAAAATTTTAATATTTTTTATATTTTATAAGAATTGAAAAATAACTATCAATCAAATGGTGTAAAAAATCTTTAAATATATTGAGTAGAAAATTTTTTCTTATCAAATGTTTGAAATTTTCATTTAATATACACATTAAGGGACTTTAAGTAAAATTCCTGTAGCTACTAAAAAACAAAAGTAGAATTTTACAAATTTGAATTTATTTTTTGATAAATTCAATAAGGGCAACAATAAGAAATGCTTTTAAAACAATTTATTAATAACTTAATTTAGATCTAATAGTGACATCAATTTTATGCAGCTGACAATAAAATTGTCAATTAGTAAGGATGTATTTTTTAATGATCATACAAAATAGAGAATCAAAGAAACTCTGAAAAAATTTTACTATTTTAAAATTAATATCATAACTTAGTTACTATAATGATATCAAGTTTTAACTGCTTGACACAAAGAAATCGTGAGTTTGTAAGGATCTTGTATTTTTTTAGGATCATATGTAAGAAAGAATAAGAGAAACTGAACATTTTAGAATATTCATTGAATTACCTGTTCCAAACCCTAAAATGAAATCTTCAACACCATCTGAATTTACATCGTTTAATCTAACAGCAGTTTCAGTAGTGAGCATTGGAAATGTTTTCACCCAAACATCCTGAGTAATAATTCTTGTGCAAGGTAACAACTTTGTACCTTTAATATGATTGTTGTGATCATGGGATGAAATATTTTTCATGAAGATATTGATGAGGAACACTACTAAAGATATCAGAACTACAAAAATGAAGAAAAACTATTTTTAGACTGAAAATATACATAAATTAATATTGATAAACATCCTACTTTTATAGATTAATTTAATTTTTATCCCTAAAACTAATTATTTAATTTTTGTTTCAGAAAATTATTTGAAAAAATTTAGGTTATATAATTATGAAGGTCTAGAATGAAGTGGTTTTTACACAATATCTTTTAATATAAAAAAAAACTAGTTGATAAAAACAAGATTAAAACTAATTTTTATTATTGTTCTGGAAAATCTATTTCCAGACAAATTTCAAAGCTTTCATTACAGCTTTAAAAATACTAAAAACTGTTACAACAAATTTTATTTTAACTAATAAATTACTAAACATTTTCTGTTTCCACAGACACCATTTATAATATTAACATTAGCTTCTTTTTTGAATAGCAACAATAGATATTCGTTTTATTCTTGTATTTCATTGTTTTTGAGTTTTGATATATATAAGTTTTTTATTCTTGTATTTCATAGTTTTTGAGTTTTGATATAATTAAATTTACAATTTTTACCTAATTACGTAATGAAATTATGAAATGCAAGAATAAAAATAAAATAAACACACATAAAATGCAATATTTAAACAGTATATGTAACCATTCAAAGCAATATTAGATATCAATTTTACCTTTGTAATTTTTATATGATATTTATATACTTAGAAATTTAAAATCACAATGACGAATACTTCATTGCCTTCAAATGAATGAGCATCCAATATAATACAGTAATATTTTATAAATGAAAGAAAACAAAATCATAAAGGTAATTGATAATGTTTATTTCATGTGTAAATTTCATTTTGTATATATGTAAATCTTTCACTATAACTTGGATTGTATCCAAAATGCTCTATGTGTGTGAAAGCTGCTTTTTTTCTTTCCATCACACATTATGTAATGTATCACTTTTGCTTATCTTAATAAATAATAAACTATTCAAATATTTTAAGAGTACCTTATTATTAATTGTTCCTATTATTGTTATAACAAGCTCTTTTTAACTAGGATTAACTATTTGCTTAAAAATCTTCTCATAGTTAATCTATAATTTATATAACTTCCCTGTTTCCTCTGACCTTTTGTCAAGCTATATAAATTAACTATAAATAAAAGTGATAGGCACAAATCATATTATTCTAGAAAAGATCAACTTACTAATAATTGATGACAGTGTCACTAAGAAATAAAAGATTGGAGCCCAAATAACCCTGAGAGATGGCACTTTTCTAACTTTAGTATGCAAGGTATCCTTACTACGTAAGCGTGGAGCCATCAAAGGTTTATTTACACCATTTTCTTCTAGTGGAATAGATTTTCCACCTTGAGTAAAAACTTCATCATCACTTAAATCATCTTCATCATCCAACCCCTTCAAATCGAGATGCTCTTTGTAAGATGACATCATCTATTATCTAATGGGAAGAAAAAAACTAAAAATATAATAAATAAATACAAGAAACAAAAAATATAGAAAATATTTTAAAAAATAATAAAAATATTTTTTTAAATCTTAAGCTAGAATAATACAACAGATAACTTTACTTACAAAAGATGAGTAAATATAAATTTTTGTATCTTAAAAGTTCATAGTTCATTCAATAAATGTTTTAGTTGATAAAAAATGCTTGGCATGTAATCAATTATTTCTAACCACCTTTTCTTGGCAACAAAAGAGACATTTTATAAAGGACACTATCTTTATTTCATCATTTCTAACTAATATCAAATATATAGAAAATGTTTTTTGTATATGTGTCCACAAATATCTGTGAGTAAAGTTTTCTTGTACGAAGATCAACAAGAGTAAATATAGATGCAAGTTGTCTTACATTTGCAGGTTATGAGAATTTCAACAAGTAATCTCACTCCAGATTTAAAAAAAAATTGCAGAAAAATATGATAGGGTCCATTTGTCTCATTTAACTGATTTTAAAACTAAATGTACTTGCAGCTATAGATGACATGAAATTAGCACAATAAAAAAACTGAATAAAATCACCATTATTTTATTTAACATATTTATTGGTTTTATGTGGTACAATTTATACCTTTTCTGAGATGCCACATTAAATTAATGAATGCAATTACTAAAAAATGTGCTGCCCTCCAGTATCTTTTACTTCCGCAATATGGTCCTCAAGCCAGTGGCGTAATGTACACCCCCAAACTGTGGGGGTGCCCAAGGCTTCTAGGGGGCCCAAAGTTAGACTGATGACATTAACGTAGAATTTCACAAAATTAGCTTTACATTTTTTTTAATCCAATTTTTAAGCAATTTTCAAATTGGCGATCTAACATCATTCAAAATCAAAACTTTGATCGCTTATTAGATATCTTAGATCCAATAACCAAATCAAAAAACATTTTAATTTGCTGTAATCCCCGCGATGAAAGAGATACTTTTCTTTAGTGGGTGTTCTTTACGAACCTAAATTACTAACAGATAAAAAGAAAGTCAGACAGAAAATTGGAAAAAATGCTAGAAAGATAAAAAAATTCATCATTATTTTTTTAGTATACTTCATGTTAGCGGTAGGTTGAAAAAAAGACATGTTACTTTTTACTGAAGAAACAAAGTAACTTATTGGCGTCTTTAGCTTCCTCCCCCCCACACACATGTATTTCATTTTCATTTAGAGAACTCGTAAATAACGTACATCTGTTATGCTTTTTTCATGAAAACGCATAGAGAGCATTTTAAATGATTACATGGTCTAGATTTATGATTTAGAAACCCATATGCTCACAGAAATTTCTGTAGATTTATGAGTAATCAATCAAATAAAGCATAATGAGAAATGTTTCACAAAATAGTTTTTAGAACATATATATTTTTATATTCAATGCACTTCAATATAGGGAATGTTCCTTCGCAGTTAAAACATTTTGATCTCACTTTTCTTTCTTGTAATATTAAAACTGTTTTTTGTAAACATAACTCATTATTCTGGTTCTTATACTGTTCTTTTGTTAATGAGACAAGAAGAAACGCGTCTCTAAAATGGGTGGAGTCAAAAAAAACTTTGAGTGGTTCTCAAAAACGAAAAATTCGAAAGGAAAAGGAGTAATAATATTAATAGCAAATATGCAAAATTGGATAACTTTTTAATATTCACAAGTTCATCATCTTGTGCAAGTGGTAGTAGTAGTAATGCCAGGGAACTTGATGAATAAGGTCAAGCTGATCCCGGGATTCATAAACGAAGAATTTAGTAAGTGATACCTTTTTTCTATTATAAGGATCTGAAATCGAAAATATTATTTTACAGTGTTTGAGTTTTTCTTAATGTATCGTTTTTATTTAAGTTACCAGTTGACTGTTGTTAGATTTTCCATTTTTTAAATACTCTCTAATGTTAAACATTTATTTTGTTTACTCAGACACAGGTTGATTTTATATTCAGTTATAAGTTTAATATTTAAATATTTTTACGTGGTGTGTAAAGGTACATTATGTTATGGTTTTGCAATTCTTTGTATATACATATATATATATATATATCAGGCTTGGGGCCCAAGATCTGACCTTGCAGGGGGCAATTATTTTCCGTTACGCCACTGCCTCAAGCCTATAAACAACTGCCTACCCTGTCTTAGAGGCAAGAAAGCAGCTAAGGCTCACAAAGAGATAAGTAAATTTTATGGTATTGAATGCTTAATAGAATGCATGTGTTAGCATTGGTTTAAAAATTTTGTTCATGAGATTTTTCACTTAAAAGTGACCAATGTTATAGTCCCCCTTCTGAAGTTGATGACAAAAGGAAAGCCATAATTGAACTGAATCATCAAATAAATATGCAAGAGATTCCCAAAAGGTTAAATGTATTATACACAACAACTGAAAATCCGCAAGATGTTTTGGACTCATTGAGAAGCTCAATACTTGGGTACCATGTGAATTGAAAAAATACAATTAAAATGAATTAATACTTACAATGCATATTTCAAATTTAATGCAATTTACCCTTTAAAACAAATAATTACAAGTGATGAAAAATGGATAATCTACAATAACATTACCTAATTGAAAAAGAACACTTTCCAAATATGATACACCTTTATCATACATTTTTTGCAGCATTAAGAAATTACTGAATGGGAAGTGATGTGGCATTCTTCATATAACCCTAATCTTTTACCATGAGATTATTACTTATTTAAAAGTAGAAAAAAATTTTAAATAGTAAAAATTTCAGTTATAATAATGATCTCAAATTGCATTTGATTCAGTATTTTACTGATAAGAACTGGAAGTTCTATGAACCTGGAATCATGACATTCCATGATTCCATGGTAATAGGTAAGAAAGATGGTAAAAGGTCATTGAACAAAATGGAGACACTTCACTGAGTAAAGTTCATTTTTGTATGGAAAAAATTGAGTTTTATTTTTTACTAAAAACCCAAAATTGCTTTCGTGCAGACCCAGTACAATTTTTCCCTCTTTTCTCAAAAAGAATACATAATAAATATTAAGAATGAATTGGAATGTTAGAACATGCACATTACTTCCTTTTAACATTGTTAGATATGTAATTTCTCTAAAGAAAAGCAAGAAATGAAGTAGCATATTTAATCATAAATATATAGGTTTGACAGCATTATTTCTTTCTGTTAAAAGTGTGAAGAATACATTTCCTAAAATAATGCAATAACTCGTAAAGCAGCTGCAAATCCACAACTTATTCATCATTTGATAATTTTTGATTGCTATATAACCACAAAAGTACACCAATCACATCACGACAAAATTTGTAAATTACAAGGTTGTAATCTAGTAGGTAACCTAATAACTATTTTAACCTCAAATTACAGCAACTATTTTTTAATGGTTGTGCTTTGAACTAAATAGGAAAAATCACAACCTTTAAAAGTTTATTGATAATTTCTACCATGTATAAATAAACTAAATATTTTTAGAATAGAATAAAAAAGGTTAAAATGATAAACAAAAATTAGTGAAAAAATTGCTTTTATGAAAATAAGAGAGAAATTTGACTTTTAAAAGTAATCTAAATTTGTTCTTTTTAAATTGGTCTGTAGCCAAAATTGCCAGGAAAAAAGAACAGGCTGCTTTTTAAATATGGTGATTTCAAAAAGTGATAATTATTTTGTTTGCTAAAATTTGTTGTAGAATTCCTTGTATTTGCTACACGGTAAAACTCAAACTTTTAATCGGTCCTAGGAGAGCCCACACCCTTGGTGCATATTACTTTGGTTGGCGATAATTGCGCCATCTTTGTGATACACTAGATATATATATATATGTGGTAAACCTAAATATTTCTGAAATTTCCGTAATTTGTCAGCGGGCTTTTCGAATTTTGTCATTTTGTTGTTGGGCACCGGGCTGGAAGTATGGCTGCGTGTGCAAGTGAATATACCTTAGAGTTTTTTACTTTGTTGAAAGCAAAAGGTAAGAAAGAATTGATTGAATGGTGTATGAAAGAAGGAAGGATTGATTGCTTCAAATTATGAATGTCCTAAATGTAATGAGCAAATGAGATTATACGAACAAAAGAGTGCTGTTTGGGATGGATTTGAATGGAGATATCGAATGGGTATGTTCAACTATTGCCTCGCAGAATATATATGGCGGCACTCTCACGGTCATTCGCTTAGTGATGAGGTCTCCAAGGCTTTTTTAAAATCTGCTGTTACTATGTGCTTTCCACTCGGAAAAGATCAACAGTAAGAAAGTAAGAGCTGTTTTTTTAAATTTTTTATCTTAAATATATTTGATTAATTTCTGTATTGTTTACATATATTTTCATTATGTATCCATCTTGTCCTGCTATATTCACTCAAGCCGCCATTGTCGGTTTCACATGGCGCTCTTTTTGGTTTGTTGCCAAGGGTGTGGGCTCACCTAGGATTTTACCTTTGTTTTAATTCTGTTCAAATATTCTATCAGTTTATTCTAAAAAATAGGTTTGAGTTCAAATAATATCAAATATATATGTGTTTAGTCGGTAAGAAGAAAAAAAAATTTGATAGAACAATTTATTTAAGATTGTCATATAAGAGAGGAACGAATCAGCATTGATTAAATCGAAGAAAAACAATAGTTGGTTTGAAGAAAGGAAGTTATATATGATGTAGAGTTTAAGATATGGATTATATAATAAAAACTCAATGATTTTATTTCTTTACAAGATTCATATCATAGAGAGAAGTGTCATAAAAGATAATCTTCTTGAGTTGAATAAACCATTTTTAACTTTTGGGGTTTAGCAAGCAAAAATGCACAAAACCAGTAATCCTAATATGTGGCTTTACACAATCCTTAAAGCATATAAAAAGGTTTATATCACTTTATAATAACTAAAATTCTTTAAAAAGTTTTGTTTTTATGTTAGACCTACATATCTTATTTCATAATATGAAATTTTTTCCTTTATTGGGATAAAATTCCATTCTATTTTTAAAGCATCAAAATTTGTGTTTTGCATTGTAAGAATGCGTTTCCATGATAATTTTGAATGATTTTTTATAGCTTTAGCGACTTTTACAATAGGTCATTATTTACATATTATACCATTGACCAACATCATCAAATCAAGAAACATCACTAAATGTCCCAATATGGGGCCAATAGAGGTAAACCATGTCTTGTACATGTTCAAATATAACAATGACATCACTGGATGGCCTTTTTTAATTTGTCAAAATCCGAGTTTGGTAGACACATATGCAAGATAGCTAGCTATAAGCCTTCATTTTCAATTTTTAAATAATTCGTGGACATAAAAATAAAAAAAACAGCATGATAACCATACTGTACATAAGATACTTAAAAACTTGCATACTTAAATTGTAATAACTAAAATTATAATGATGCATACACACTGAAAGGTTGGATATAATTTCCTATTTTAGTACCCACCTTTACTCATCACCTACTTTGCTGGTCATTGTCATCATATTGAACAGAAATCCAAATAGAAAAACGGGTACTTGCATATTAGTGTCATTGAGGCCAAGTTGGTGACAAGCAAATCGTGCCTTTTTCAACCAAAATCTGACTGCTTTTGGGGTTTTTTTGGTTGATTTGTCGAATCGGGCACTTATCGCACCAAGTGTTTTCTCGCCAAATCGAAAAACGAGCAGTTAGTACAATTTGATACTTTTTCAATCATTGCCTGTAATGTCAGAGTTTTGCCTTGGCATACTAATTTCCCAATTTTCAATTTGCAACATTTAGATAATAATGTATTCCTTACCAAGAAATGCAATTAAGTTTAAATTAAAATTAGCATATTCACTTTCCCAACTACTGCACAAAAATAAATTATGAAAATAAAATAAAAATAAACAGAAATTCTATCAAAATGCAAATGTAAAATTCCATATCAATAATGCAGCGAAATTTTCTTTCCAAAACCAAATTGAGAATAAACTTCATGTTTTAATTGTTTTTAAAATAATTATCTTAAATTACGAATAAACAGGAAAGGGACATCAATACATACGAGTTTCAGAAACACATATTGTTCCGGTTACGTAAAACTCTACCCCATGTGCTTTTTCATAAGTGAGGGAAAATTTTAAAGAGTTAGAAAAGGTTAAACACTTTTTTAAAAGAGGATGCACTCTAATAAATAAATACAGTACTTTCGTACCTATACCGTAAGTTACGAAAACATATGTTCATCAGTCACTTTTAAGTCACCAACATATACAGATTTATCCAATGCTTATGGAAAGTATCGAGTCCAAAACACTTAAGAAACATTTTTAAACTCTCGGATAAGATTGTCCGAAATAATTCATTAGATTATGGAATCATTTAGTATAAATATGATCGGCAATATATATCTCATTTTAGCTATTCAGCAAGATAAAGCAGTTTCGGTTTCGGAGATGCAGAAGGTAAACAGTTTCTCACAGATCAAATCCATATTTTCTCATTGGTTAAAGGGCATTAACGTCACAAATCCTGATAAATTACCAAGGTTCACAGTTAAAAGTAGTGATGTTAATTATCTGAAAAAATAAAAATGGAAAAAATAAGAGAAATTTAGAAAATAAAATTTTCAAAATAAATCTTAATATTTCTTTCTTCAGAAAAAAATAGTTTAAGAGAAAACTTTTTGTGACTAGAGTTCATCTTAATTCATTGCCAGATCGTTTCTCATGAATGATTAAACAGAAACCAAATAAAAACAAAGACTACGAAAAAAAGAACGAACGTTGGACAGTGTTTATATCGTATTAGTTAACGTAAACAAATGTTTTAATATTCTGCGTGTCATTTAGTGTATTAGGTAATATAAAAGCACATTTATTCTGTAGAATATCATTTTTCAAGTAAGTTTCTAATTCCTGTCAAGTATCGAAACGTTAGTTTTGTTTCGTTTTTGAATGAAATATTTGATATTAAATTGCATACTGTTTTGCGTTTAAAGTACCTTGATTAAAATTGATAATAAACTTTAAGCAATTATTTACTAACTGCATTCAGTAAAGACACCAATGAATACTTTTATCCTTATTGTATTACCGCCCAAGCAGTAATTAGTTGATTTTCGTACACATGTACAAAATAAGAATGAGCGTATTTCTTAACGGATATTTACTTTTTTTTATTTTCTGGGGGGAAAATCCTAAATTACCCAATTTTGAGTACATATTAAGGATTAAAAGGCTTAAAAATTAAATTAGTTATTCTTAAATAATGTATTCAGTTTAATGTCTCAAGAGATAAAGTTAAATTAATGTGTGCATGTGAACATTTATTGTTTTCTTTTCTTCGTATTCTATATACTTAGCTATTCAAATACATATTTTTAAACATGATGAATTGTATTGAAAAAATAATTTTATTAATGTACATTTATCTAAAATGAGTCTACTGCCAGAAAACTTAAGTTCTTTGCTTCTGTAAAAATTCATAGACATTAATAAAAAGTACAAAAAATATTTCAGTAAAACTTAAATATTTAAAGAAGAGAGATTTGCAGTTGTGTGTGTGTGCTTGTGATTTCTTTAGTTATTCTTGCATCATTTGGTATTCTATGTAACTGTGTGACAAATTAAAAGAATAATTTAGATTTAGCTCAGTGTACAAAAATAGCTTGAGTTTGTAAGTCCCAGTGATGGATATCATTTATAAAGATATAAATTTCAGTTGACATTCAACTAAACTAAAAATATCTGCTAATGGAGCATTATATGCTGTTCTTAGGAGTTCTATTACATATCTGTAAAAGTTGCTTTGCTTAAGCAAATGTTTTTTAATGTTCAGTATATATTTATATATATAATTTTTGTAGTGTTCTTCACTTTCATTTTTTAAGGGAGGGGGGATTGCAATGTAATTATAGATAAGTATGCATTATGTAATTGTACACAATTAAATCCTATAATATTCGGTTTGCTAGCAAAGAAATTGAATTTTATTACTTTGTTGTTTGTAACTTTTTATTGTTTAGGGAAAGGCTATGAATCCCTTTCTCAAAAGATCTCCCATACACTTATTCTGGGAAACTTTTTAGTTTAAGTATAATATAGGGGAGGGAGCACTTGGCGCAGTCCTTTTTTTTTTGGGGGCGACTAAAAGTGGTTTATTCAGAATTATTTATTATTTATTTTCGAATGAATTTGTTATCTCACCATGATATTTAGATAAAAATTGCCAAATCTGAAGAAAAATCACCAAATCCAAAGTGGTCTATACTACACTTGAGCCAACTTTTCTAGCAGATTCCTTAACAAGTAATTGCCAAAATTATTCCTAAAGAAGAAAAAACTACTAAAATTATCACCCATTTCCAAAAAAAGCACTACTACCCTTATTTTTTAGAAACAACATAAAAATGTACTAAAAATTCTACCAGAAAATTGCAAAAGTCATATTAGCATTTTTAAATTCTAAATTGATGTATAAGTCTTATTTCTTTCACAAAGCTTTTGACTCAACTTTGAAAAAGTAAGATTTGGGGGAAAATAATGTACTCATTTTTATTACATTCATTTTGCTGATTTTTTTTTCTTTTAAATTTCCTTTGTTATCAAAAATAGGCAAAATTATTCTTTTGAAAGGAACCAAAACAAAAAATTATAATTGTTACCTAACTCTGAGGATATGCATTACTAGTAGGGCTGTAATAAAACAACACAGATATAAATTAAAATAATGAAAGAAATAATTACTGATATTGTAAAACAATATTAAAAATATATGAAAATTATGCACATCTTTTTTTTTCTAAATGTATGTTTATAAGAAATAATAAACAATATAATTCTTACTATTGTATAATATATAGGAATAAAGTTAATCCTTCTGCATCATAATACTTAGTTCTTTTTTAAATCTAACATCAATACCACATTCTTCTAGTTTTAAAGTTAATCTAGTTAATCCCCTTCTGCATCATAATACTTAGTTCTTTTTTAAATCGAACATCAATACCACATTCTTCTAGTTTTAAAGAAAGCTGAAAAAGTTTATTTAGAGAAGTTTCATTACCCAATTAACTCTAAGGACCAGTAAACTTCTAGTGTTTTATCCTGGACTCGTAAGTTTATTACTTTGAACTAATGGATTGTTCTACTTTTAATGAATTTAAATAATCCATATTATGTTTTATGAAATCATAAGTTTTCCATCTCTTAGTTGTAGTTTGTATATCCATTGATATGGTTTTCATTCTTTCAGTGCATCTCTACTATATCAGATTATACTCTAACTCAGTGGTGCAACAGCCCATGAGGGCTAAGGCCTACTGTGCCCATCCCAGTATACGTGACCACTGGGCACTGAGGTGCATGAGCAGATGTCCCGATCACGTGATCAGTCTGAAGCAAGACCCCCAGTGTTTAAGTCCCCAAGGAAGCTTGGTACTCATTTATCAACCCACTGCTGTAGGGATGAAATGTTGAGTTGACCTTGCCCATCCCAGGAATAGGACCCGGATTATCAGATTATATGGCATTAAAAAGATCTCTGTAAATTATTCTTAAGTTATAACTCAAAAGGGGGAGGGGTTCTCATGTACAATTCTTTTACCTTGCGCTTAGTTCTCTTATATTTAATGATTTATCAAAGGAAAAAGTTAATATAAAACACATATAAAATAAAAGTCAATGTCTTAATCATTCTTAAAAATATGTGCTTACATAAATTAATATATTAATCACTCTTTATGTTTAAATTAAATAAAATTTACTATTCATAGGTTACGTTATTTCATTGCATTTTACCTGTTTTGCGAACCCATTATGTCTGGAGATAATATAGCAAACTTAATTTTTCATGTGTTATTTTTAATGTGTAAGTAAGTAGTTAATTTTTAATGTATTGGCAGTGGTGCCATAGGTTCGAGTACAAATCCCAGGCTGAGGAAGATCGACTCAGCCTTTCATCCCTTCAGTGGGTTGATAAATGAGTACCAAGCTTGCTTGGAAACGAAACACTGGGGGGTGCATCAGATTGGCCACCTGACTGGAACATTTGCTCATGCACCTCAGCATCCAAGGTCACAAAAACTGAGATGGGCACAGTAAGCTTTAACCCTCCATGGGCTTTTGCTCCCTTGAGTTAAGTTTAGTTTAGGATTGTCATCAAAGATTTGGTTTTTTTTTTTTCCTTTTAAGTAAAAAGTTAAATTTTTTAAATGAAAAATAGATTAATATGTATTACACCATTGACCAATTTCACCAAATGAAAAGGCATGACTAATTTAAAAAATGTCACCAAATGCTGTCATCTTTATTCTCACTGTGTTTAAATGTGAACAGTAACTGTTTGCGCTGTTAACGACATTGCTGCATTCGATGATGTCTTTTAATTAGATGAAATTAGTCAACAATATCATACACAGGTACAGAAAAAATTTTTAACTTAGGAAGGAGGGAGATTAAAATATTCATGGAAGTAAAAACATAAAAGTAAAAACTTAGAAATAAGAGGTTTTATATTTGAAACTGAAAAAAACCATTATTTGCATGATTAGTTAATTCTTCTAATTTATTGTTTGTAATGTACCTTTTCAAGAACTCTTTTACTAATATTTAATACAATAATTATTAACTTTACTTTTATGCTGTTCTATTTTCAATAAAGAAAACCTCCAAGTTAAGGAATTAATCTGTAATATTTCTTATTAATAAAATGTATATTTTTACATTTGGATTAAGTGTACTAAATTTGAAAAAAAAATTCTTTTCAGGTGTTTTTTTATTCATTACCAAAATGACTGTTTTGATTGAAAGACCCAAAATGAGCCTTGCCATGTGGGCTGCTCTGAAAAATCACATAATGCGTCAAAGAGAAAAAAAGAAACAAGGTATATTTAAATTATTGTATTTTGTCTTAGTTCGTAAAGATTACTTTTCAATTATTTAAAATGTGATAGGTGTTCATGCTAAACCGAGAAAATAATTAATATGTCTGCTGCCATTATATCAGGGTTTGTTCTGTATCAGATAAGAAATAGGAGGCACACATGCAAAAAAAGGAACATTTTGATTCCTTAAAAAGCTATACTTAATTCTTTTTAGATTCCTTGTTTACTTTAACTTGATTTTGGATCAATAATTATTTTATGATCATTGATCAATTTACAGAAATTTTTTAAAATATGCAAACTTAAGACATCAATGATTTAAAAGCTCATAAATCTCTGAATTAGAATGACCATAATATCCACAACCATAACAGCAAGAATGGGAATTTAGTTCATCATTTATTTTCTAATTTTATTTCCTTAGACTAAAACATGATGAAAATCTGAAGAAAAAAAAACATTTTAAAACAAATCCACACAGTTAACACTTCTTAATTTTCCAATGAGATCTAAATATTTGTTTACCAAGACAAAAAATAAAGAGCTTTTTAACTAAAGGAACAAAAAATAGGTCTTTTGATTTTAAAAAAGTCAATACTATGAAATATTTTCAAAAGCAGTTCATTTTCTTGCACGGACATGATAGACCTTACTAGGAATTTTAATGCATCTTGTGACATAAACAAATACACTCATCATCAGCAAGTAAACTTATGAACTATTTAATTAATATAATTTCTAATATTTTTTTTATTTACATTTTTTTTGTTCTGTACCAAGCAATTTGTATATATTCCTAATTTTATTAATTATAAATTTAAATGCATATGAATTTAATGTTTATTACATCAATGTATATATATATCTAAATTGAGTTATATAATAAGTTGATAGCATTTCTTTTGCATGGTTTTTTGAAATAAATAAAATTCTTTATTTCATTTTGTATGGTCTGTGAACAATGTAGAATGTATCATGCTTTATGTGATATTAATAGTGTTTTTTGACACATTTTTAGGAATGTATCCACAGTGGGAAAAAAAATTTAAACTTTTATTTTATCTTCATTAATGTGAACAAAACTTAAAATCTGAATAATGTTGTTTATTATGGCAATATTTTTTAATATAAATAACTTTTACTTATGTACTCTGTAAAATGTTAAAATTGCTTTGCAGTTAATGGTTGGATATAAGTAGAACAACAATAACAACAAAAAACCCACAAGAGATGGACTATCATATACAACCTTTCTAGAATAAATATTGATGAATTTTGTTACTTGCCACAAATTTTCAACATTTTGTTCTTTAGAATGATGGACATGTTAAGGATTGCTTAGTAAGCTTGTGTGGAGATTATTATTTTGCAGAAGAAATGGAAATTAGATGCATTTTATATAAATACCAAATCATGTGTCCAGCAATAGCATATCTTTCATAAGTTCTCAAATCTTAGGAAATCATTGACTCTTTCAAATAATTGCAAACAATAGTAACATATCGATTGTTTTTTCTGAAAGTTAGTTTCAAAATATATGTAATACATTTTTGTACTAAATTCATATAAATACTATGTTGTGCATGGATGTTTTAAGTGAACTTTAAGGAGAGTTTTAGAGTAAGCACATCTGTGTGCTAAACTTTTGTCTCATTTACATATTTAAATTGAAAAAGTTTATCACAAACTAAATTTGAAAGATAATGGTATTTGATATGCTTATACTTTGGGGACTATTTCCTGTGAAAGAGTTTGAAAAATTGATGGAGAGTGGTTATTGTAAAATAGTGTGTTTGGAGATATTAAGTTAGAGTGATATTAACTTATTAGCATTTATTTAAGATTTTCTTACAAATCAATTTTTTTTTTTTTCTACATTAGTAAGAGATATACAAATTCACCCTCCATTGTAGATGAAATGACAGGTTTTTGATTAATTGTACACCTCAATATATAGATATTTTATTGAGCAATATAATTACACCACCCATACATAGATTTGATTATCTAATTCCATGCATCACTGTAACAGCTTATTTTTAAATTTTCTATCTTTAAAAGATCTAATTTCTGTCTGATAAACATATCTTAATATAACTAGAAGAAAGTTCCAATGCTTTTTACCTATACTTTTAGTTTGAAATTTAAAATGTGAATGTTAACAACTTAACTTTTCCTATGTTAGATTGTTCCTATGTCAAATTTAATTTCATAGTTTGCTGCCTTGATTGTTATTCTCAGGGCTTGGAACTTATAGAAGACTCTGTCAGTGGATTGTGCTCAAACATGAACCTAAAGTGCAAATACTGCTCCTTTAAAGCTTTCCCTACTACAGAGAAGAGGAATGGTTCTTACCTTATAAACTCTTTAATTGTTTTGGGGCTAGGTATAATTGGGAAAGGATTTTCAGCTGGCAAAAAGTTATGTGCTTTCCATGGTTTACCTTTCCTGTCAAAACTTGCTTTTCACAATCAAGAAAGTATACTGTTGAAAGTAATTGAATGTGTTGCTCAGGAGAACATCAACACTGCCTTGGGCCAAATCAAAGGCTCAAATAATTTCTCTAAATGTGGAATATCTATTGATGGTACTTAGCAATGCAGAGGCTATTCATCTTTAAATGGGTGTGTAAGTGCCTTATCAGTTGACACCTGAAAAATTTTGGACATTGAAGTTGTTGTTGTGGCTAATGCCACCTGTCTGACGTAGTCAGAACGAGGCCCACGAAATTCATCGTGGCATGGGCAAGAGGTACGCCTGTCGTTGGCCTTGAGCACCATACAGGTGACAGTGCGATTTAAGCTCAGTGAAAGTTATGAAGGGACGAAAGATGGCGACACGACTTTCAGCTTTTCTGAAAAATCTCCACCTCCACAATTTCTGCAAGTGAACTGAAGGGGAGGGAAATATTCTCCAGTTCCTGCGCTAGTGAATAAGCCCACAAGACTACGGACCCACTGATTTAACGAGCACGTACTAGGATTGCACTCGGAGGGTATTAAATGACATCGAGCATCGAACCCAGGCCTTCCGGTCTGGAGTCCGATGCTCTAACCACTAGGCTACCCACGGCCCTGATGAATTAATGATGATTGAAGTAATGATGCAATATTGCCACATATGTGCAAAAGGTAATAGCCAGTCATTGAAACATGCATGTTTGAACTATAAAGGTTCCACTGGGAACATGGAGGCTTGTTGGTGCCTAATGTGCAGTACTGTGAATACTACGGAGATGGGGACTTGAAAAGTTATGAAGCTGTAGAAAAAATCCACTCATTCCTTCACTTTCAGCTTTTCTGAAAAATTTCTTACACATCCATCAAGATGACCATCGAAAATGACCATTGTCCAAATTCTGAAAAAGATTCTGGTCTGAGTAGGGTTACTATTTCTCTAAGTTTTTCAGGATTGCCATATTGTAAACTTTATTGCCAAAATTTTGGGGCCAAACAAATTTGGCAACATAAGTGGATCTTCCTAGGATTAACCGAAAACTTTTATGGAATTAAATCAGTAACAAAACTCGAGTGTACAGAACATGTATAGAAACATGTAGGTGGGCGGTTGTGTCAATTAAAAAAATGATGAAAGGTTTGGGAGGGAAAAATAAGTTAATTGACAAAATCCAGAACTATTATGAAATAGCTATTCAAAGCAATGTAGGTAATCTACAAAAGATGATGAGTAGTGTAATAGCTGATTTTTTCATTGTGTATCTGGGAAAAACAATTCATTGCATGAACAGTGTCCTGAAGGATCTGAGAGTTGGTGTTGTTACCAAAGGGCAAAAGCAGCTGGGAGTCATCTCAAAGAAAGTAAACTAGGACTTCCTAACAAAATTACAAACCAAATAAAGCTCACATATCTGACACTGTGCAATGAAACTTTGTAGGAAAAATGTCTTCATCGCAAGACACAAAATTGTAACGAAAGTTATAATAACATTTTGTGGTATCTTGCTCCCAAAAATGTATTCATTGGACTGGAAACATTTCGTGTGGGTGCATTATCAGTGCTAATACTTTTTAATTCTGGATATGCTTTTTTTTTTCAGTAATTCAAAATATAAATAGTTCCCTTCCTGAAAGTGTTGCACAAAAGTTAATAAAATTTAATAAACAACGAATTTCAACATCTTGGAAACACTCTTTACCACTTAAAAATTGTCTTGAAAAAAAAGGAAAGCCACAAGGGAAACAAAAAGTATTAATGATGAAAAAACAGAAAGCTTAGTATATTCCTATGGAGGGTTTTTTTCTCTAATTTATGATAACCTTTGTGAAAAACAATATTTTTAAAAGCTTTTTCGTGAATGTTTACTGGTAAAATACCACAAATATATTTTGTATTAAATATTAACTTTTAAAATACCATGGAATAATATATTTATATATTTGTTTTTCTATGTAAAATTTTTTATTTTTTAATGCAATAAGATTTTTTTCAATGTGCTTTTTATATGTCTAATCTGTGTTTCAAAAACTATGTACTTAAACGCTTTTGATATTATAGAATTGTTAAAAATATTAAACAATAAGAGTTTGAAGAAAGTATATAATAGTGTTTATTGCTGTAAAAAGGTTTATTCTTTTGATATAGAAAAGTTTCAGGTTTTTTTTTTAGCTGTATAGTTTTTAAATTTTGAATTTTAAATCTTCAAATGCTTTTTTCTCTGAAACAGATTTTTTGATGTTTTACAACTCAGTAAGCATAATATCTCAAAAAGTTCTGTAGATAATTGTCTGAAATTTTGTAACATTGTTTATTATTATACACTGCTGGACAATTGCTAAGGACGGATAACACTATCATCCATAGCAACCACAAAATGAAAGGAAGCAAAATGTGGAAAATTAGAATAAGTGCGGGATATTAGTAAGAAGAAGTATGAGTATGCAAATTTTTTTTCCACGTCTGTTCATCACGTGATAGCGTTCATAAGAGCTTTAAAGGTTTTGACGCGTGTGGACAGTTGTTGTTTCAAGTCAAAGTTTTACAGGAAAGATTTAATAGACGAACTTAAAATTTTTGGCATGTCTTCCCGACATCACATAGATGATTTTATGTGTGGCCGAATTATTGGAAAGATCAAAGAAGGGCGAAAAATAATAGATGTTGCCAGGGAGTTCGACATCGCTCACAGCGTTGTTTCACGGCTGTGGAACTCATTTAAAACTACTGGAATGTGTAGTAGACGACACGGGGGAGGTCGTGTTAGAAGTACGACGCCTGCAGAAGACAGATATATCGTCCTATCAGCAAAAAGGAACAGGCGCACCACAGCTCAGCAGGTGGCAAATCAGTTTCTTGCTGCCTCAGGAAAGCAGATCTCCCGAAAAACTGTTGCCAGACGTTTGAGGGGAGGACTATACGCACGCAGACCAGACAGCACGCATCCCATTGACCAGACAGCACCGTACTGCCCGTTTGCAATGGTGTCGTGAGCATCACAATTGGACTGAACAGGACTGGGCATGCGTACTATTCTCAGATGAGAGTAGGTTCAGTCTGTCATCGGATTGTAGACGCCAACTGATCTGGCGCAAGAGTGGTACTGCTTATCGTCCAGAAAATATCCAGGAAAAGGACCGATATCCGACATGCAGTATCATGGTGTGGGCCGGCATCATGATCAATGGCCGCACGCGCCTACATGTGGTTGCGAATGGGACTATGATGGGCCAACGATACATTGATGAAGTTCTACTTCCTCATGTTCGTCTTTTCCGTGGTGCTGTCGGTGATAAATTTGTTTTTATGGACGACAACGCAACATGTCATCGAACACTCGCTGTTCAGGATTGTCTAGACTGCAAGGGTATTCAACGTCTCGTATGGCCAGTGCGTTCTCCAGATCTAAACCCCATTGAAAATGTGTGGGATGCTTTGGGGAGGCAAGTTGCTGGTCGAAACTATCCTCCGACAAACAAGAACACCCTCATCCGTGCACTCACAGAGGAATGAGATAAATTGCCTCAACAGCTGCTGGATAATGTTGTGCAAAGTATGGTACGGCGTGTGGAATGTTGCATCACACTCCACGGTGGACATATCCCGTACTGATACCTTTCTTTAAGGTGCCTGCTGACTTTTAGATGCATTGTTTCATTTCTCCGTACGCAGATCAAATGAACATTTTTTTTTCCTTTCAGATGTTTTACAGCTTTTGATCTTTCCAGAATAAATATTCTTTATTCTAATGTCTGAACAGTGTGGCAACTATATTTTATCCTACTAGGCCTCTTGTCTCGCTTAATGTTATGCTACATAGCAATTTGTGATCCGTCCTTAGCAATTGTCCAGCAGTGTAATATGTATGCTGTGATGTATTGATTAAGAAAAAAACAGCATATTTATTTTTTTTACAATTGTTTTACTGTGTGATAAATGTGAAATTTTAGAAAAATTTGCATCTTGTGTACTGTTTGACCCCTAGTTTAGTGGTAAATTAAAAATTTTCAAAGAGAGAGATAAAAAATCATTATTTTAGTAACTGTTTTCTGAGTAAAATTATATGTTTTTTTAAAATTTTATACATTAGAATTTATTTTACTGTGTTTAACATAACATGCAAATAACGCTTAATTTAAACCTAAAATTGAGCATATGTAAGAAAAATTCATTGAAAGAAAATTGTAATGCTATTTTTATTAGTTTCCAGTTGTAATTAAACAAAAAAGGACTTTAAAAATAAATTTAATGTCTTTGCAACTAGTCAGGCATTTGAGAAGAAATAATTGTAATAATATTCATTATGTACAGAACAAGAAGCTGATGCTGCAGTTGAACGATTGCAAAAGGAACAGGAAATGAAGAGAAAACAAACCGCTATGACATTGGAAGAAATTAAAGAAGAAGTAAGAGCCTTTTAATAAATGAAAAATCAAATTAATAAAAAGTTATAGAAAACATAATATTTTTTGCAACTAATTTGATACAGGAGAACTACACACCAAGCACTGTTCGGCATAATTAAGGATTCGCACCTTTAATAAATTTCATCGAACAAGGAAGGTTTAAAAATACATTATTTAAAAGTAAAATAAAGTGGGAAATATGCAGTTTAGCAATAATCAAAAACACAACCCTCAAGTTCTTTAAAAAAATATATACTGGTATTCACCAATGATATTAGAAATATCCATATTGAAAAATAGCACAAAACACAACAGAAGACCAAAGCAGCTAGCTTGAACAATTATTGCAATGAAAATGGTTAAATTTTTAAAGAAATCAAATTAAAATTGTCTGAAATTAATAGGGTTATTGTGGAAAAATTAACAATAATATGTTATTGCCCATCTTGGAGAGCATAAACAGCAACTTAGCGTGTAGCCCTCAGATATCAAATTAGCACCCTTTTTTTAATCAGGTAAAAATTATAATTTTGTAAAACCATGTATTTTATTACTTAATGAAATTTATTTTACTGTCAGTGTTTAAATATTTAACGTGGAATTTGGAAGGCTTTACTTAAAAATATGCCACTGATACTTGTTTTTGTTTCTATTAAAAGATGTGCATCATGTTTTCAAATAAAAACAGTAATGCTTTTATATTATTTTATATAACATTCTTCACAAAAGTGTATTATTTTTGTTAAATGCTCCATGAGCTAATAATAGAAAAATTATGAATATTGTAATAAATTTGAGCATATTTATCTTATTTTTTATTTTAAAATTTGTTTGATATGATGCTTATCATTTTTTTCAGTATCATTTAGGGAGTAATGTTCTGTGGTACCCCCCCCAAAAACACATTTACAGTATGTAGCCGCAGTAGCCTAGTGGTTTAGGTAACAGACTTGTGGCCAGCGTGTCATGAGTTTGAGCCTAGTACCAGTGAAGACCCATCGTGTAGGGGGAATGCACACTTAATTTGTCAATACTCTAACGTCCTCCCAATGGTGTGGTGTGATGTGGAAGTTAGGAGAGGGGGTGTCACACACACAGCTCAAGTGTCATCCTCATCACTTGATCATGGTTCAAAATGCCACCAAAAGCCCTTGAGTAGCTGAATAGTGCAATATTAACATTTATTCACTCACATTTACTGTAGTATCATTTGCCTTTACATTCTTTTAAACAATGGATCAGTAAATCTGTATGTAAAAAGAAGTTAAGCTTTAAAAATATAATTTTTCTAAAATAATTTGAATGAATTGATTGAAATAGGAAATCTCTTTGAAATGTAACATTTTAAAACTGTTATTTGATTTGAATTTTAATAATAATCTAATTCACATCCTTTGAAATGAATAAATAGATATTTGCATTTATATTTTAAAAAATATTTGTAATTTGACAATCAGGAATGATTAATTCCTTATGAAACTGAATGTTCCTAGTTAAATAATATCAAGTAAATTACTGTGTGAATATGCATCATGTGCTCTTACGTATTTTTATATTTAACTGGGAAATAATTAGCTTTTCAAAGCTCACAATTTATAGTCAAATGAGTAAAATGAAATAGCCTTGTTTTACCATTAAACATTTTATTGACAAATACACATAGTAAAAGGCAACCATCACATTGAATAAAACACATGCAGAAAAACCTCGACTTAATACGTGATTTTAAAATATCGTCAATTTGCTTTCATTTGAGCGCTACACACCGTAATTACTCATTTCTCGCTTCCTGTTTAGCTAAATGTACATTTTCAAATGTATCAATGCTCAACTATAATAACTTTTTTGTGTTATTTATTGTTAACAGAGTGTGTGTTTGTAACAACATACTGTAATCATTATATTGCGTGTTTGTTTTATGTATTATATCTACTCAGATTTGAGCTATGTCATCTAAATGCATGAGCCAAATGCAATAGCAATACATTGAAGAACTTGAGTTTTTTAGACTCAGTTCAATCAGAAGATTGAATGACGGATGGAAATTAATAGATTACAAATTTTAGAAAGTATAAACTCCAACAAAGAGTGTAATTTTTTCCACAAAACAAGGAATAAAAAAATTATTAGAATGCTATGAGGAAATTTTGTGGTAGAGAAAAAAACCTTCGAACTGGCACATTAATGTTAGATTTTATGCAACCTTCTACATCAAAATAACTTCCATTTGCAATTTTGTATGTGTGTTATCTAAGATTTTATTAAACTTTTTTTTTCTTCTGGAGTATTATTTTCTTTCATCTCTGGTCCCAATTAAAATTATTTTTTATGTATTTGAGAAATTATACCCAAACTTATGCAAATTTAACTTACGCAGTTATCACTCAGTCCCACCTATCACGTAAGTTTGAGGTATTACTGTACTTAATTTTGGTTAGATGATTTA
Source organism: Trichonephila clavipes (assembly GCA_019973935.1). Classification (NCBI taxonomy): domain Eukaryota; kingdom Metazoa; phylum Arthropoda; class Arachnida; order Araneae; family Nephilidae; genus Trichonephila; species Trichonephila clavipes. The sequence continues at coordinate 274,028 of BMAU01000953.1, forward strand.
AGACTCAAAATAAAGTTCATTTTTTCACAATATAAATAAGTAAAATTGATGATTATGAATGAATGGGTGCTGAGTAGTGAATAGTACAATGTACAATACAATGTTTCATAATCCCAGTTTTCTCCTGCACCGTCGAATCAGTCTGAACCAACATTTCTTTCCTGTCTTCTATTTTATCACCCACTGTAATTTCAACAGTAGGTTTTTAAAAAATTAATGCTGAAGAAGCTGCTAAATGTACCTGGCAACTTTTTTTATAACTACTTGGTAGGTGTCCTCTCATTGCAATAAATGTTAGGAAATATTAAAATGCCTATTTTTCATTAACAAAAATGACTGGCTCTTACCAAAAAAAAAAAAAAAAAAACCTCAAATACCTAAATTTCATTTCTTATCTGGCAAGTACTAAACGTAAAAATAATTTTTTTATTTTATTTTCCTCTATCTATATACCAGAGAATATCTTTTTCGCATAAGTAGGTTTTGAAATTGAGAAAAAAAAAAAAATTGATCCACCCTACTTATAGTAAATTAAATCACCATTCTACATATCCCCAACAATGATCTTTTCTTTTGAGGATTTTCCTGCATATTTTTCATTTTTTTCCACATTATTAACCTCACATAATTCTTATACTACTTATTGAGGGGAGAAAATTAGTACATATGAACAAGAAGGGACTGAGAGATCTACAATAACAAAAAAATTTTTTAAAAAAATGAGGTGAGAAGAAATAAATAATGAGAGAATTTTGAATGATTCTCTGAAACCCAGGAAAAAGGAGGAAGGAAAATACATCCACAATATATTTTATTAAACAATTTTTTTTTTGAAATTTTTTTTCTCCATCCCCAACTAAAAATAATTTATATGCGAAATTATACCACAATTTATGCGAATTAGACCTACGTGGTTATCACTCAGTCCCAGTTATTTGTGGTATTATTGTTACATAAGATTAAAGACAAGAAACTAAAAATACTTCAGGCAGCACATCCAATCACTTTTTTCAGTCTGGAGAATCCCATATGAAAAAAAACGTAAGTTCTACTATCCATGTAGTTGATTGGTTGAAAGTTATTATGTCATTCACAGTGACAGCATTTCGGAAAAAGTTCAAGCACATTCAATAATTGTAAATATTGGAAAAGATGTGTTTTTTGAAAACTATCAACACAACATCCTTAAAAGTTTAGGTCAAAAAACATTTAAAGCAAACAAAAGGTTGAAAGAGCTTAAAATCCTTATGTGTGTATATATATATATTAGAATACAACTTTAAGAATGCTTGAATTAAATTCGAATTTTAGCATAATAATTTATAATATACATTAAATTTGAAGCACAGTGGCTGAGTGGTTAGTGCATCACGTTCCCACACCACAGGCCTGAGGTTCAAACCCCGGGCTGGGCAAGGTTGACTCAGCCTTTCATCCCTTCAGTGGGCTAATAAATGAGTATCAAGCCTGCTTAGAAACTTAACACTGGTGGTTTTACGCCAGACTGACCACAGGGCCCAAGGTCGCGTATACTGAGTTGGGTACAGTAGGCCTTGGCTCTCATGGGCTGTTACGTCACTGAGTTAAGTTACATTAAATTTTTAAGCATAAGAGAGTTTTCGTGGAAAATTAAAGTGTAAAAAAGATTTTTATTTAAGAAAGCATTCTTAAAATTATTATTATTATAAAATATTTTTTTAATTATTGGACTTTAATTGTGTGAAAGGTAGTAGAGAGAGCAAATAACATTGAGAGATAATTTTATCATCATAGTAAGCTTTTGAATTTTCCATATCTTCTTATTCATTTATGCAAAGTATTATTCTAAAATATGTTGCATATTTATAAATTATTAAATTTAGTTAAAATAAAAAGAAAACATTTTCTATTTTCCCTTTTGCATGTTTTTTTTTTTTTTTTTTTTTTTTTCCTTATAAGAACTTTTTGAACAGTATATGATTTCTGAAGGTATAAACAGGTATCCCAATTTCAAATTATATTTGAAAACTACAAACTATTTTTTAAACATTTGTATGAATAGAGAAATTTCAATAAATTATGACATAATTGAAGAATATGGTTTATTTTTTTATTTTATTTTAAATCTAATGTGCTATATAATAAAATTTAAAAAATTTGTATTTTGTCTTCTATGAAGCATTTGATGTTACAGAAATTTTGTCACATTTTTTTTATTTCCTTAATATCTGTACTTAAATTCATTTTACAAGTTCACTTAAAAGGTTTGGGCACAACATGGGAAATTCATTTGGCGATAAGACTCTGTTCATGTGTTTGATTATATTTCATTTTAGCTAACACAATTGGAGAAAAAGCTTCAAAGCCTAAGGGATGACAAACATCAAATGTTTCTTTATTTCAAAAGAATTCTAAATGAAGATGATAAAAGGAGGAATGAAGAAGACAAAGAAGCTAAGTATGAATTATATTTTGATTTTTTTAAAAAAGAAATAGTTTTATCATAGTTTAAGATGCAAGACAATGTATCTAATTAGATGAAAAAAATGAAAGAAATTATTAATTTTTTTCTGAAAATAAGAAAAAATTGTATATCTATATGTTTTTATTTGAGATAACAGCTTCTGGGGAATGTACTAGGTCTGTATTGCTAAAACACCAACCTGCAGCCCATTAGAAATAAAAATATATTTAAAAAATATGTTCTTATTTTGTTCCACTGAACTTCCCAATACATTTACTGTCTGCTTGGATAATATTTTAAACCTTTTTGCCTTTCCATTAAGCTTCCTAATTATCGGATTGACCTCGTCTTTTGAAATTGTGAAATCAATATTGGATACAGTTCTTTTTATTGTGAAAAACAGAACATAATAGCAAGTATAATGAGAAAAACACACAATCCTAATCTTACAATTAAATATAGTGACTCAATTTCAAATGACATCTAGATTTTTTAATTGGAAAGTAACCTTTACAGCGAGAAACTCTTAATTGGAGGGGTTAAGGGTGCTCATTGGAGGAGTACCTGCAAAATGAAGAACATCAGTGCTGTACAGAGAGTTTAAAAAAGGATGAAAACAATTACTTTGTTCACTAGAACAGGATTTTTTCCCTATTGATATCTCATTCCCTATTATTTTTCCTGATGAATCCCCTTCAAAACAAAAAGAGGAGGCTTGGATATGCAGTTTCTAGGTTTTGTGTTCTGTCATATAGTTGATGTTGTACTTATGGTTTGATTGCTGCATCCTTTTGAATACTTTCAGTTTTCTTACACTTTGTGCAAAATGACTATGACCATCAAGCAATTTAGTGAAATGGTGTATCTTATTTATATTAATAGGCACAATTCTGCATGGGCATTGTGTGTTTATTAGGGAAGCATCAGCCATGACAAGGCCCATGTTCTGTTCAGAATTATTTACACAGATTTGAAGAAATTCTTTCCTCATAGGATAAATTACATGACAGCCTTATTTATCTGTTCTGCTTGTAGCAGAAGGGACAATAGTTGAATTTGACCTAGTAATTTCATTTTTAGATGCAATAAAAAGTTGAAGTCAGTTGCATTAATAGTTCTTTAACACACAACCATTATTATTTCTTTCTCTTCCTTCCAAATTAGAATAACTATATGTATTTTAATTGTCCCTTTTGTGCTCTTGAAATCATATATTGAAATTAAGTTTCTGTTGTGTTACTATGATTTCAAGTTATGTAAGATTTTTATTGTTTGCATATTGCTTACATCAGACCTCAAGTATTACTTTTGAATTTCATTTTTGCATAGTTCTTTTAAAGAAACATTTGTGAATTAATATTCCGTATACATAATTCCTTCATAAACATTAATACAAAATTATGCATATTTTTTTAGTCCTTTATTAAATGTACTCCATTTTCCTCTGTAATTTATCAAAATTAAAAAGGAAAAAAAATTCAACAATTTCAAAACTTTTGTACTCGTTATCTGTGCTTTTTTATTAAAGAAGTACAAGGAACTGATACACAAAATTAATTATCTCAGATGAAAATTCCAGTACAAGGCTTTTTAAACAAACATATTACATATTTAATGTAAAATATATTACAATTTTTAAATTAGTATTTAGTATTATTTCCATTAGCCCGGTGCAGATGTCGCCAATTGCGAACCAAACACGAGCCAAGTCGCCGAGTGAAGCGAATGACAAAAAGTCAACGGAACAAAAGTCGAAAACGTTCAACTATAAACAAATATTAATGAATTGTAAACAAAACAGTTTTACCCAAAAAGAATGCTTATAATTATTGGTTTTTGCAAAATACGGTGATGTCCTTGAGAATTTGCTCAAATGGATCGTTTACTCCTCGTCTCCACATAAATTCAGCAATGAATTTTCATCATTTTTTAAAACAAAATTTAAAAAAGGAAAGAAAACGTGTTTTTTTAAATGAATTTAGAGAATAGAGCATATGGCCCCAAACTAACATTCCCTATATGATTGTAAGAAATTTGGTGGAATACTACGTTATTTGGCAATTTTTAACTTGCCCCTCTTTTACAGAAAAGTACCAGTATTTATTAAGTAAGTCATAATGTTACTTACAGTTCAAAATGAAGAAAATTATAAATACTCTTTATTATTTACTTTGAATTATGCTCTTTAAAAATTTATTTCACCTTAGTTGAAATTCAAAAGCATTCAAAATAATCTTTAGCGAGTTTTGAAAAATTTCGAAATATTTTTATAATTTTTTCACTTGTTTCATTTTTAGTGAAATGATGCAAATGGGTCATCATTATCCAAATCAAAATGTACCTGTTGGAGCACCTAATCTCTACATGATAGGTTGTAAAATATTTATATATATGTATGCATCAAATAAATTAAATTGAATATTTTTTTACTATATATGCTTGATATTTATATTGGTAAATATTTAAGTCTGTGATAATTAAGATGTCTATTCATTGGATTAAACATTTTCTATTTTATTTAAAATTACAATCACTTTAAACTTTGATTTAAAACATTGTTGAAAATTTATTTTAGTTACAAATCAGAGCATAAACTATTTAAATTAAGTTAAAAAACAAGGAACATTAATTAAATTTTTGAAAAATTCTTCAAAAAAGTGCATTTTTTTTAATAAAAAAATGTTTTATGTCTGTAACACAAAAAATAAAGAATAATATACATATTAAGAACAATGATAGTAGGTTCAAAATAACCATCTCTTTAAATTTTTTTCAATGTATAGATATTCCCAAATATGAATTTAGGAAGATCATAAAAAAAAGTATATTTGCAAGATAAATAAGCAAATATATAAATGTTTTTTAAGTTGTCTTCATAGTTGTGAGTAATCTTATTAATTAATTTTGTGTTTTGTTTTGAAATTTTAGAAATATTGACAATTGAATTTTAATTTCAAATATGACTTATTAAAACAGTTTTTGTTTTATCTCTGAAATGTGTTGAATACTTAGATGACGTTTCTCTAATTTTTTTATACCAGTATTATTGTTAAAATGCTTTGCTTTTTTTAAAATTTAAATTCATGAAAATTGATAAACAAATACATTGACAAGATTAATAATTGTTGAGAGGAGGATAAGATGTAAGATTTTATAAAAATGTACTCTTTTTTTTTTAGCTGGGAATAGAATGATGAATCGAAATTCAGTAATGTATAAAGTTGGAAATGCTCCTCCACCACAACAAAATGTAAAGTAATCTAATTATTATCTTGCTTATCTTACTTTATACAGCTTTCATATTCATTTCTAAATGAAATGTAACCATTTTAATTTTCATATATGTATTAAAAAGGATTTAATTATATAAAAGTGTTAATTTTTTTAAAATGTAGGGTACTATGAAAAGACCTAGAAGCCCATCTCCTCCAAACAATAGCTACCCTCAAGCTTACGGTTACAAAACCCATGTCACAGCATATGGACAAAGTAAGAATTTATGTGTTCATTTTTTATCCATTTCAAGTTTTCAATTCATTTATTAAAATTAAAATCGGGAATTCAATGTATACATTTGAACTATTTGCCTGTTCAGTTATTATTATTCAAAATACTTTGACTGATATATTTTCTGCTCCTTGACAAAAAGAAAATTCTGTTAGTTAAGTTTCAGTTAATTACCTGTTGAATATCCTAAAAGAAAATTATTTTATTTTTGATATAAAGTGATATTGATTACTTTAAGTAAAAAAAATTGGAATTTAAGGAAAGGGACATAATATATATTCATAATATAAATTCTCATTAAATAAATTGCATTATCTAGTTTAGCAATCGCCAATCTTTAGTGATTAGTATCATTTAGTGATTCATGAATCACTAAATGTATAGTTTTATATTTGATGATACATTAATAGGAATTTTTTTAAAAAAAGGTTAATCAGAAAACTTCTATTTTATTAATGTAAAATGCACCCATTAAAGGTAACAAAGTTATAGAGTAATTATATATTGCATAAAAAAAATGAGAAATTTTTTTTTAAGTATTACCTATTTTTGATGTGGTATTTGTTTGAAATCAGTGTGTTAATTTTTAATTCCATCGATGTCACTGCAAGACCAAAATCCATGTTCATTTTAAACCAAGAAAAGTATCTAATTTTAATTGCTGCCACTGAGGAAAATATCTTTTGAATAAATATGTTGAAAACTGAATTAAAATTTCCATTGCTTTTTCACTCAGTAAGCCAAAAAATGAGGTCTTAATAAAGATTACTGGAATTTACTTAGTTGCCAGTTCTCACTTTCAAATGTTGCTAGATACATCTGCTAAAGTAGCTAAAAAATTGCTTAACTCTGAAGGAATTTCACTAAAAGTAGTAGCTGAAATTTTGAAAAAGTTTAATCTATACTCCAAAACATGTTTTGTTTCTCGTCATTTTTGAAACTGCATCTTCATTGAAAATATAAATAATGTCTCTGTACTTCTCCTAACCATCACATTTTTCATGGACCACTGATCTAATTTGTTTTATTGTAATATAAATTTAAAAAAATTGAGTATATGTAAAACATTTAAATTTATTTTCAGCGTATCCCATTCCACACCCAGCAACCCAGTTTGCTTCTCAGGAACAAGCAAAACATTTAGCTGCAAACTATCATGTTCCTCATATGCAACAAGCAGGTAAGTGTACAATTAAGTACTAACTTGATATTTCCTAATAGATAATCATACATTTTTTAAAAGTTTAAATCTTTTTGTCATTAGTAAAGAAAATTAAAATATTTTATTCTTTGATCAAATATCAAAAGATGTACATATTTTAAGAATAATTCTTTGGCAAAATATTATGTAGCCGTTTTTGCTCTTCAATGCAAATAATGATCAATACATAAAACTAGTATTTAGATTTTAATAAATTGTCTATTTAAAAATTCTGATTTATATTAAAATATTCACTTTTAGGAGTGATGAAATAGTATTGTAATTTGGAGATTATATTGTTTAAAATAAAATATATACATATATATTCAATAAGAGAGGAAAATACATAGTTAACACGAATTAATCAGTTTTAAAAACTTATATATTTGAAACTATTACGGATATTACAATAAGTAATATGTGAAATTAAAGAAAATATATCAAGCCATTTTTCCCACTGCTGATCAATAGACAACTACACATTCATAGAACACCGTGAATTGAAATCCATAAAGTGACAATGATAGAGAAGAGTTTCTGCATATTGAATTATGCCATACATAGTTGATCTTAATGCAGTGCTCAAAAAATGACAAAATATAAAAGTAAATAATATACTTTATTGTTTAACAAAATGAAGATTAAAAAGTAAATTACACTTGTAGCTGTTTTAGGAAAATTTATCAACATTCTTGGGCTGTTTCAAACGCTGTAACAACAATAGATCACAGGCATACAACCTTTATATATAAATTGGCCATTTGGTGGCAGAAATAAGCTACAAAATTCACCATGAATATGTCGAAGCCTGGTCAGATTTTTCCTGACATCAAGCATGTAAACAAAAAAATCAAAGGATCTCATTTTAGTGAAAGGAAAATTAATAAATTAAGTAGATGGTATTTTTGAAGGGTATTTTTAGGCTTATTCCCAACAATGTGTGAGGGCTTTTTACTTATTTCTCTGCAGCATGCATGCATTGAGAAAAAGTTACTTGAAAGGAATAATCAAATCACTAAGAAATTCTGTGTTGATAACAAAGGTTTATAGGTTGCTTGTGCAAAAAGAAAAGTAATGGGCATCCATATGTCTCAAAAGAAAAAGAATTCTTTATCAAAATTCCATGAAATCTATGACAGCTGCTGCCCATGAACTTAGAATTGCCCAAAATACAGTATGGAAAATTTTACAATGAAATCAAATTTCAAGATGTATCACTTACAATTGGTGCAACATTTAACAGCGGATGATACAATTAATCAATTTGGTTTTGTTTAAGAGAACTTAGAGAAATTGAAAATAAAGATTTCACTAATAAATAATTTTTTTTAAATAAAGCAATCTTCCATTTATCAAGAAGTGTCGATTATCATATTGATAGATTGTGGATAAGTGATATTCCTAATGAAATTGTTCAGTTGCATAAAAGTTCAGTAAAAGAGAATATTTTTTGTTCTATGTCACAGAAAACATCATGGGTCTTTTTTCTATGCTGAAAAAATAGTAACAGTTAACAACTATCTGGATATGTTGCAAATTTGGTTATTTCCATAACTGTACGAGAACACAAATTTTGTATTTCAATAGGATGGAGCCCTCATCCATTAATTTTTAATGTATTAAGTCTTTGAACTTACTTAAATGAGCTTTCACATTTTGATGATGGATTGGGTGTCTGGGTGACAGTGAATTAACCCTTAATCACATGTGCCAAGTGCCTAGAACCTTATGCCATGTGATTTCTTTATTATGGGGTTATGTCAAAGACACTGTTTATGCACTTATGCTGAAAACACTGCAGGAACTTAAACACATTTGTATAACATTAGGGAACCATTGATAGCATAATAAAAATATGTGGAACAAACCGGATTACATGCTTGCCATGTAACAAAAAAGTCAGACATCAAACACTTATAACTGAATATAAAAGTTTTTTTTAGTTTTGTATGTCACTTATTGTAACACGTGTAATATTTTCAAAAATATAAATGTTTAAAACCCTGCGATTCATTTGTGCTGACCTGATAATTTAATATTAAATTATATACAAGAGAATAGTTATATTGAATTATTTGTGTAAGTATTTTTTTAACAATGTATATCCAAAGAATGAACAAATATTCTGTATTAAAATTAAAGCTTCATGTACAATTTTCCCATTTGAATATAAGGTAAATTACTTTGTATCTTTTGATAGGATATGTAGCCAGCTTACCGCAACAAATAGAACATCCTCCTCAAAAGCCAACAAACATGCAAGATGAAAAGTATTACATTCAGGTAAATATGGCACGTAATTATATATGCTCATGGTTTTTGAAGATTTATAATATTTAATTAAGAACAATGAAGCTACAGAGGAACAATCTTAGGATTGCAAAACATGACCTTTGTTTGTCACAAAGTTAAGTCTTATGCGAATTATTTTCAATATTTATTTTTACATAATCATAATTTTATTCATATTCTTTAATCTGAATAAAATTTTATTTCATATAATATATGGTTTTTATTAATATTTAATTTATTATTCTGTATAGAATTAAAATTAGAACTTATTTTAAGCTACCTTAAATATGAAACATTCTTCATAAAATGATCCTTGTTTAAAAAATAAATATTTTAATGTGTTAATAAAAAGAATGCTCTGAACCTAACTATTTTGAATTAATTATATAATTTTAGGTAAGAATATTTTTACATTAATAAAATATTTTGTTCATATGTTGTTTTTAATTGATGTCAATAACAAATGTTTCATTTTAGTCCCAGGTATAACATTTGATAATTTTTATGAATGTAATTACTGTATTTTCCTATATATAATCCACAGCGGTGTATTATCCGCGAAGCCTTTTTTTCGAGTTAAAAAAAACCGTATAATCCGTGGCAGTTTTTACGGCGAATAATCCAAAATATAAACCGCCGATAATGAGTGTCATATAAGATAAAAAATACGCAATATAATTAAAAATAGAAGTAAGAAATTGTACAGAAAAGAACGTTTATTATGAAACATCTTTTTAAATTTGTATGATATTTTTTACGAAAATCTCAATAAAACAAAAAAATTCTTTGCTACTGCCTTCTATGTTTTGAGTTGTTAATCAAAACATTCCACATAGAAAAAAAACTTTCTTTTTTTAAAATTTAGCAAGTTAACAGCAAAATAATTAAGATCGAGGCTGTTATCCCATTGTCTCTATCTTTTAAAATCCATTTATTCATTTCTCCCTCTAATTCTGGCCAGTGAGGTTTTCCATGACGATCGCTCTTTAACGTCGATCACAATTTTCGAAGTTGGTCTTGTTTTTTATTCACAAACGAATATTCAATTCATCAACATTGAAAAACCTTGCATCTTCCTGATTTCTGACTTCAGTAGCCTTCTCTATAACTTTTAACTTGAAGTTTGCAATGTAACGACACTTTCGCTTGAACATGATGAAAACTTTCAAAGGACGTCATAGCTCTAGTCAAGAGAAAATTGGAAATGGCGCCAGTGACTAGTAACTATTTTTTCCTTCCGAGGAATCGAATTCGTTTTTGAATGTAATTGGACAAAAACTAGTTACGGCTGAAATACGTCATCCAAGTCATGAAAGCGCCATCTATTATTTATTTTATAAAACGTAAACAGCATTTCTTTCAAAACTTTTTTGTTGGCTTTTCTGATGGAGAATGTTTTTTCTCAGATAATCCGCGGCGGCGTATAATACACACAACGAAATTTGAAACTTTTTTAACACATAATCCGCAGATTATATACAGGAAAATACGGTATGTATAAATAAGTCCAGCTAATCTTCTACAATTATTTTGTTTTAGGCTGGAGGTATTTCTTCAGGCTATCCGATTAGAACACAACCTCCTTCTCATTTTCAACCTCCAACTTCTCACAGTGTTACTACCCCAATACAGGTCAATAAATAATTTATTTTTTTCCCTCTTGTTATCCCAGTACTGCTGAAAGTAGCTATTTGTCTACATGTTAAGTCAAAGTATTTCAATAATATTTTCCAATTTAAATTAATTCTTCCATTTAAATTTAATGAAAATCACACAATTAGAAAAGGAACATTAACATCACTTTTTGCAGTTATCAATTATTTCAGTAGAATTTTCATTTTAATGTGTTAGTGTCTTTACTTAATCTAATCAATGGAACTCAAATGTGTGTATTTGGAAAAATAGCCTTTATGTAAAAATAAAATTAAGGATTGTTAATTAATTACATAATTTCATCTTGATAAACATGTAAGGAAATTCATACTCTCTTTGTTGACAGTAACAGAATAAATTAAATTTCGAGCAAAAATGATTGAACAAAAAGGGAATTGCTAAACATATTGAGAGTCCAAGTAATAGAAACTTGGATATGTATTTCTCTCCTTTTCTGCAACTTTACACTCAAAAATGTTTGGGATATAATGAATCTGAATCAAATAGTGTTATGGACTTGCTAGTCTATATTATAAGTAAATTACATGCATAGTGTAAATGAGCTAGAGTTGCTGTCAATTTTTGCCTTTGTGAACCAAATAAATGGGAATCTATATATGCATGAACATTTTTTATACATTTTTCCTGTGGTGTTCATACATAAATATTTAATTTAACAATTAAAATGCTTTTAATTAAATTTCTCTCATTAACTATTTTACTCCCTTTGTATTATTCAATATATATATATATATATATATTATATATATATATATATATAATTATTACATTTCCTCTATTTAAAAAAAAATTAATACAGATATTTGTATATTTCCAAATAAATTCCTATTCTATTGATAAAACACTAAGCAAAACAAAAAGAAAAAATTTTCAAAATAAAAGGGCTGTACCGTCACATCTACAATTGTATAATTTAAGACAACCTTATGAGTTTCTAAAAGTATTGGAAAACTTGTAGATATTGATATTTCAAAGTTCTGCAAAGTAGAATGTCATTTAATATAATAAGATGTCTGGAATTCAATGTATATGAAATGTTTTAAATGTATAAAATTCTAATTACAGATTTTATGTTGATATGAAAATAAAAATAAGAAAATAAATTAAACTTTATCATCTTTTAACTAGTGAAAGTTACTACAGAACGTTTTTAGAATACATTGAAATTTTTAATATTATATATATGAAATTGGTAATCATGTTAATTTGTAAATATTTGAGTAATTACATTGGTATATAAAAACACTTTTGGTAAAAATCTTATTTGTATTAATTAAAGTGTTTATTTATAAAAGTATTAAGTTGAAAATTTGAATTAATTTTAAAACACATGGAAATAGTTATTTAAGCATAGAATCCCTATAATCTGGTCTACATACTGGTGAAAGGGATCAGCACACCATCTATGTGGGTCAATTACATTTTGTAAAGACATGTATAACTTTACTAAAAAAGTCTTACTCTAGATGGGGTTGAATACAGTAATATATGTATTTCCTTTCTTTAAATGGGGTTTTAGAACTTGTGCTCTACAATTGTTTAGCTTTAACCTCTTCAAGACGGGGCGATTTTCTATGAGACGCTCGCTAAGGACAGGGTGAATGTGTAAGGACTTGCACTTCAGGACAAGCTGTTTTCGTCGCTAAGCATAACTTAAGAAAAAAAGCATAAATAAAAAAATTTCAGTCCTAATGTCGTAATTTTTGGTACCCCTTTAGATCATTACACGAGTTGTCAGTTACATTAAAACTAGAATGTAATAACGTTTTTCTTTTAATTTACATGAAATTATATAAAAAAATATGACTTGCCTTGGGAAATAAATTTCGTAAGCACTATTCAATTTTTTTCCAAAATTTTCACTGACAAAACAAATTAATAAAAAAAATTACGACAAAGATTATTTACAAAAAGAAATAGCAAAATTAAAATGGAGGTCGAGTGTGGAAAATCTCGAAGCATGGAGAAACGCAAAGTCCTACATTGTATGATTTGCAAACATAAAATGTTTGTTGGGGTTTTTTTTATTTATTTACACACGGTGTGTGACTATACACTTTGGCCTTTTTCACCCTTTTTGTTCATATTAACGTTAGAAAAATGCCTTCAAAATGATCAAATAATAACCTGAAGTCAAGGTTTTTGAAATAAGAAAAGTATGCGAAATATATCCGAAAACAACAAAAACTGTAGCTAAAACACTCCACATTGTTAAAAAGAAAATAAAAAAGCATTGGGAGAGTTATTATAAACACTCATATCAAGTGGAAATTTTCCGATCTATTTGTTTACATTTCGATTATCCCCTCCCCCGCCACAGCTGATGAGCAAAATACCAAATCCAGGAAGAATATAAACAAACTGAAGGTCAGGTTACTCTATGTTCAGTTTCAATTAAATAGACATAGGGTGCCATCTAGTGGTCATTAAAACACTTTCCAGCTGAAAAGTCATATATACATTGCCCAGCCTACCAGAGCGTTTTTCTAAAATGCATATTTGCACCGCCCGGCCATGAGATGCATCCATGATTAATGCATATTTGTACCGCCCGTCACGAAGGGGTTAAAAGTATTTGAATTCAAGATGGATAGGGTTTCATCTATAAATCTTTTTTATAAAATACTATAGTCTAATTTGAATTTCAAAAAATATTTTGTTTGTCCGTCGTCCAAGGATCCCTTTTAATGAATCAAAAATTTAATCCTGTTGATAAATTTTTTAACTTGAAATTTTTTTAAATTCTCAAATATTGCTAAAAATTATCAATATTTCTTTCCAGGTCCCACTTAGAAAAGAGGATGTAATGCGGCGCAACATGAATAATGAAGTACATAGATGAATGTTCTTTTGAAAAAATAAAGAAATTGTAGATTATGTTCTATATCACATAGGTTCTGAAATTTTCTGCGATCACCACCCACATAGCAAAATTTTTACCCCTCTCCTCCCATCCTTTCCGCATTATAGTAGTTCAACTATTTGACATTTTTAACACAAATGGCAACTAATTATACATTACTGTATTTGTATTTGAATTATTTTTTTCATTAATTTAACGACCAATATTTGTTTCATCTTGGGGTAAAAAACCTGTTATATCAGTTTAACTGAAGTGAAACTTTTACGTGAAGAAAGTGGGTAACATGTTAATTGCAAAGCTAATTTTTAGATTAGACACTGAGTAAAGGATAAAATAGTGGTTTTTTGCAATGCCTAATGACAAGTTCAAATGGGGGAAAGGTAATATTCTTTACAAAAAATTGGCCATAGCTGTTGTAAAGCATATATTCAAATATAATGTATAATTTCATTCAAATCTGTGTAATGTTGTAAGATTAAATATGAAAAATTGGGAATATATAACAAGTGAATGTCTTATGATAGTTAAGGATCTTTTATTATAATGATAATTTTTTATGTCAGGTTCAAATTTAAAATTGTCATGTTTAGTTATATGTAATCCATTTTTTCTCAGAAAGTAAATTTGTTTAAACATTAAATAAGAAAATACAAGAACAAATTTTGACCCTATTTCTCATAATCTAGGGTATAATGTTAGAATGGGTTTCTCCAAAGCCAGAACTCTTCTTCCCACTCTTTCGAATTTTTTCGCAGTTCTCCATAGGTCATAAGTTCTAAGGTTTTCCCCTTCTAAATTTGATAATCTCTGCATTTGAAAGAGAGAAAGAGAATGTAAAGCTATATTCATTTTAGGAATATCCTTGAATTGCTAATTGAAATCAGCATGGAACTTCCAAATGGGAAGTAGCAAAAAAAAAAATCCTTTTTATTTGCATTTCTGATAAATTAGAGAAGTTGCTTTATTCACCTTATTCCTAGATTTTAATTGAGCTGGATAAGTTTCCTTTCAAATGTAGCAGTGAGGGGGGGTATTTTAATTACATTCAATTAAAAAACAAAAAAAGTTACATTTGTTTTAATTACAATCACCTTATGAAATCTGGTTGACCTGCAATCCAACATTTCCATTTTGAAAGAATTCTAGTAAGGGTATGATAGAGTAGTGTAATTTGCCATAATATTCACAAATAAAAAAGTTAATTCACAATAGTTAATTGTGTATGACTTCTGCTACATTTCTTCTGTTTAAATGTTGACAAAGCTTGCAAATCATTGAGATTTTCATTCCATATTCTCTTTAGAGATTCAGTCATTGTCATACATGTAATATTAGCTTATTCAGTGTAAGCACCCATATTCCTGTCAAAGCATTGCTGAGTGTAGTGAATTGCATAATAGTTGTCTATTCCCTGAAAGTTTATTGTGTTTATCAGTGGGTGGTACCGCACAAATTGGGAACCTGTATTTTAAATCAATATTTAGTATTTATGTCAAAATAATCAATGGTTGGTTTGAAATATTTTGCTTATAAAGTAAAATGAGAGTAATGGTTATCTTTATTTAAAACTTCAAGTGAATATTGAGTTTTTAATGTTCTATTTTGGAACAAACAATTAGAAGGAAACTGCAAACATTCAGTAGATAGCACTGAAGTATAATACTTATATAAACAAATAGCTGCATCCTTTAATATTGTCACCTTTGAAAATCAGTTTGTAATGGGAATGTATTGGAATATAAAATTCTCTAATTTTCTTTGTTAATGGATGATTTTTTTAAAAAAAGCAGGATGCAAAGTCAAAGTTTTATTTATGTTGCAATACTTTTTTATTTACAGACTATGAATATTTATTTCAAGTAATGGTTAATGTGCTTAAGAAAACTTGTGTAATTATGATTAAAATACAAATATTTCTCAAACAAACATAGAAAAATACAAATTCATGAAGCAATCTGTCACATTTTGATGAATAATGATAATGTTAGTAGTTCCATAAGTGTAGAATTTGATGGATTGTTAAGAAAAAACAAACAAAATATGTAACTAAAATTTTTGTGTTCCAAATTTTTCAATGCATCTGACCATATCAAGTTGATTGAATATTTATTAACATCACGCACTAAAGGAATAGAACTATTGTTGATGACCCTCGTAATTTTAAACCACAATCAAATGACAAGGATTACATTTGATCTGGCACTCTACTTTCCATACTAACATGAAGACTTTGAGCTTCAACAAATCTAACATGCATCAGCTCCTCTGTGCCACAGGTCTTCATTGGCACCAGGTCTCTAACCCACTATTTGACAGAAGCTATATTGGCCACTAGTTTGCAGCCATATTAAAAATAGCAAGATATGCCCTGACAAGATCAAACACAATCGGATCTCTGACAATTATAACATATTAATGAGTTTAAATTCGTTGATTGTTCATCAACTAAGTTTTTTATAATTGGGTAACAGAATAGTCTAGATATTGATGCAGTGACATTAAATGATACCTATTACAATACAAGACAAAATTTTTATAAGGATGTCAATGATTGAGGCTTTTAATAGTCTTTAAATGAATGTCATTAACCATATGTATTTTGATTTTACTTTTTTTTGTATTTTTCTATTTATTTTCAGTACATTACTGAGAATTAATATAAATATATTATCTTTTTTGTTTCTTTTTTTCATAAAATATTTCTTGTTTTTTATTTTAAAATGTTTTGAATACACCTAATAAAAATTCTAAAAACATATAGTGATGTATCATCCATTGTTTATGTTAAATGAATTGCATAATTTAAACATTAAAAAAGCTTATTAGTTTTGATTTTGTTTAAATGTTAATTATTTTATGACAATGCCATAGTAATATTTGTGGCCGCGGTAGCCGAGTGGTATAGGTATTGGACCGTGGCTTGCTTTGTTATGAGTTCGAGCCCAGTACCACTAAAGACCCGCCGTGTAGGGCAGCGATGCACGTTAAATCTGTCGAGAGCTGAAACGTCCTCCCATTGGTGTGGTGTGGTAGTTAGGAGAGGGGGGTGCCAGCTCAGGTGTCGTCCACGTCACTTGACCATGGTTCAAAATTACGTGGTCCGTCGCCAAAAGCCCTCGTGTAGCTGAACAGTGCGACGTTAATATTCAATCAATCAAGCCATAGTAATATTAATTTAAGGCTGTTTTAACCTAACAAATTGCATTGTAGTTATATTGATAAATTTTACGTTTTGTCTGTAAAACTTCACCATTGTTGTAACATTATGCGAGAAGAAAATTTATACATAAACTAAGAACTATTTGGATCATTTCATTTTCTCTTAATAGAATTGTTTAAAAAAACAGTATACAATATTTAACTATTTTATGCTTCACAATTTAAAAAATTATAAACTGAAATTTCTTTATAAAAATGATCCAGTATTAAATAAAAAGTTAAAATTACTTTTCAAATATCTGTGGGGGGAATAAATGTAGCTTAATTATGAGCAATTAATTTTGTAGATGTCCTTCCTCAGTGACTTGACAGCCCAGGGTGGGCCTTGACCTTCTCAAGAAGCCTTTTTCAGGCCAGTCTTCGTCTTGCTAATGTTCTCCAATTCTTGGTTCTCAAAACTAGAAGATCTTTTTCTAGGCCATCAATCCATCTAAGATTTGACCTGCCCTTTCTTCGTGTGTCAATTGGTTGGGCATTGATGACTTTTTTAGTGGTGCGGTTTTCATCCATTCTGACAATGTGACCTACCCATTTAATTCGTTGTAGATTGATGAAGTTAACAATGTCATTCTTTATGTTATTGACAGAGCTCTAAATTTGATATTCTTCCCCACATTCCATTTACCTGAATTCCTCCAAAAATAAATCTTCCTTTCATAGATAATTTTGTAGATGTATTATGAAAAAATTAGTTTACTTTAAAGAAAAAGGAACCACTAAAGGCTTGTAAAAACATTGTCAGTTTTGATTTCATAGCTTATGATATGACAAAACAGTCTATTCTTTAGCCAATTGGAAATTAGTTCACTTTTTCTGAGTTCTACAAAATTTCCATATAATTACAATGCTCTATTAAGTTCCACATGTTTTCATTTACATGAACTTTTTAAAGATAAAAAATCTAGAATCATATCTTCAAAAAGCTATTTCTTAAATTATTTTCCTCATTTATTTTAACACATTGACTGCCATGGTACTTTACACAAGATTTCAGTGCAAAAAGCCAACATTTGCAAATTATTATTTATACTTACACTAATATGTTACAAATTTCATGGTAGCTTCACAAATGTAGTAAATAAACTATTGGATAACTCATAGTTAGTGTCCCAGGCAATAACACTAAGTTATCTCATAGCAGGCAGTCAATGTGTTAATATCAATTATGATAGTTACTGATTAATGTGCCATTTTGGAAAATGAAACAGTTCAATTGAGATGCAGAATGAAGGTTTCATTTCTAATTAAAAATATAATTGAATGTTTTTTAATCAACTCTTTTAGTTTTGGATTTCATATTTAAAACTATTTGTATATCAAATTTCTTGTGAATAAATACAAATATATAAGGTAAAATGTAGCTTTAAAATCTTAATTTATGTAATGCTATAACAAAAGGATTGCAAAAAATGTATCGCAAGAATTTAACAATTTATTTAAAAAATGAAATATTTATATACACAGTCAAAAAATCTGTACCACAAAAGATTTTGTTACCCTGAAATTTTACCTGAAAATTGAAAAAATATTGTTAAAAGTTCTACAGTTGGAATAGATAAAAAGTATTCTACATGATTGAAATTTAAAATTTATTGGATTATTGTAATGAAATTTTTTGCTTCAAAAACTCTTAGCAATTCTGACTTTAAAATATCACTTACCTCATATTCAAAAGCTTTCTTTTCAATGCTAGATCTTCCACAATATCATCTCTTTTTAAAATAGATGCACAGCCAGAATAAGGACATCTAAATGATAATCACAAAAATTCATCCATTTCTTTTAATAATTAAAATGGAAATAAAACTTATTTTTGGTAGAATAGATGTAATTGCTAGTAAAATTTGCGAAAATTCATTCATTTTATAATGAAATACTCAATACTAGATGGCACTGGTTATCTATGAAAGATTTTAAAAATTTCTAGATTTATTGTGTCTAAAAAGAAGCAGGGTGCAAAAGAACATAATGAAATTAGGGGGGGAGGTTCAGATTTTTAATTATAAATAGTAATTCTTCACTTTAAAGGATTAATTTATTTGCCTATAAACTATAAAAAAAATTATAAGTAACTAATGGTTAAAGCTTAATAAGAATATAATGTGTTAATTGAAATCTTAAGAGCAGATCAATTTCCCATTATGAATACCGAAACATTAAGTCACATAGATTATATCTACTAACAGAATACATTACAAATATTTAATTAAAAATTTGTGTTTAAAAAAGTAAAATTTATATTACATCAGAAATAAATGGTGACTATTTTGATAAAGTCATTTTATCAAACAAGAAGTTTTGTTTTAAAATGTTACTTTGGAATCAGTTATAAATGGAATTACCATTCAATTTAACAACAACAAAAAAAACTTACTTATTGTATTTCTGAAGATAATCAAGAATTGATTTTCTTTCAAATGAATGGTTACATTTTTTGCTTTTAACTGGATCTTCTATTAGAGTTTTTGTAATGGGATCTTTATAACTGCTGATAGCATCTGTTACCTGGAGCTCACTATCAACATTGGCAGCTAATGGAAGAAAATAAAATATTATACAGGATTGCAACTGATTTTAAAAATTTCATTAGAAGAAGTCTTTAATAATAAATTAGCAAATCTCTCAGGTGATTGTATTCAAACTTTTCTAAAGAATTATATATATGTTTCATAACCTTTTGTAAAGTATTTTATTTTTTTAAAATTCATTGGATGTGTAAAATCATTGGTTGTTGTCATGTATGACAAAGTGCACATGCAGAAACAAAGATAAAAACTAGATAGTGCCAAATGTGTGAACACTATCTAATTACATTACACACATATTACATAACATTGGTTATTATACAATAAATTCAATATATATCCCAATAATCTTACTCCTCTTCTAAATAAATCAAATGTTGCGCGGTTTTTTTTTTTTTATTATTTTCATTTTTAATATAATTATGAAAAATGATTGACAAAAAAATTAGTAGTTTTATAAAGCTAATTAAAATGAAATTTAGTTTTAATCAAACTTGTATGCTTTCTAATTAAATCATAATATTAATATATATTAAAACACCACTTTTTTAAATTTTTGTGAACCCTCAATCTGACTTATTGTGCATTCAAAAGAAAACTAAAAAACGTGCAGGGCTGTAATAACATCCAAATAAACACTGTAAATATTAAAAACATAAGAATTTGAAAAATTTAATATTACACGAATTAAGTAAAATTATATTGAACATCTAAAATCTGCTTGTAATGCAAACTACAGAGCAATAGAATCCAAGTACATCTGTAAGCCTCATGTTAAGCAATGTGGAGCATGAGGAGTTTTGCAAATAAATTAATTTTAAAAAAAAGTATCACAATTAAAGCAATACATTTCCATTTGATGTACTGATATTCAGTGTTCATATTCCATTTGAAGTTACTAAGAATTAAAATAAAAATTCTACATCATATCGTATAAATACAAATTAGGCATTATATAATAATAGTGTTTCTCTCTTTCCCCCCAATATATTTTTACAATTTCCAAAAATTCAGCAAGTATGACATTAAAGGAAATAAACTGAACCATCACCTAATAAAAATCAAAAATGTATGCAAAATAAATATTTTTATTCAATTTTATATAAAAGCATGTTTATTATTGTTTCTAGTAACATATAAGCACTTCCAACATGAAATTCATTAGACCAACAGACGTTATTTTTTTATCTTAAGAAAAATTTTAATTTATTGAAAGATTATTTGTCACTTTACACCTAGAAATAGCTTGAACATATTGATATACTAAAAGAATTGGCAAAGAAATTGAATGAAAATAACTTTTAAAGCATTACGGATAGATGAAAATGATTATAAATAGAAGCAAGCCTCCTTATATCAAAATATATCTGTGAAAATATTTTTTTTTTTTTCGAACGGTGCATTACCAGTTGAGATATCAATAAAAAATTTTAAGTATAAGTTATTGATTGTAGCTCTATTGATATATTCATCAGAGAAACAGTCAAATTTTACTAGAACTGCCTCTACAGTAGAATGTCATTTATCCGAATCAATTGGGACTGGACACTGTTCAGATAACTGAATGCGATCCATGCAATATATGAAACCGGACACTGTACGAATATTGAAAATCATCACATATGGGAAACATGCTTGAAGAAAAAGCAAAATAGGTGTAAAATGTCGCAATTTTACTTTTATTGTGGAAAATAATAATTTATTTTTCACGGTACCATTGTACACCTTCGTTTTTTCATTGCAAGGTCTCCGATTCTCTTGAGCAGCAATAGTTGAGTAGGACAGCACTCTGATTGTTGTTTGTACCACTCCATAGCTGTCTTTAACACAGAAAACACATCAGCATTTGATGAACCTTTGCTACTTGTTGTTCTCGTCTTCATCCATTTCATTGTCGCAGGGTAGGATTCTTTTTACACAGAAGTCACAATCTCGTCATCATTTAGTATTTGAAATCCACAGTCTTCTGCATCACATGCCATCTAGGTTTCTACATCTTCTTCATTGCATTCTTGAAATCCTGGGATTGATTGGACAAAGTCGGTAATCTCTTTTGGCCTCACGTGAAACAACTGTTGAGCATTGCACTGTTCGAAAATGTATTCATATACAGTACATGTAGTGGACAAAAAAAATGGTTCGGATAATAAACGTTTGGAAAAACGACGTTCTACTGAAATCCCAAATCTTTTTTTAAAGAAATAGGAAACAAATTTGAGTCCAAATTAGTGAAGATGAAAATTTATAAGAAATAATACAAACCTGAATTTTGATTACTAATGTACATGTCTACAGCATTGATGATATTTTCAGCTTCTTCATTCAGCTGTTGATTTTGCAAATTAAACAGATGAACTCTATCAAAAATAGTAGATACTTCTTCTAAATTTGGTTTACAGTCTTCAGGAATCTGAAAAATGAACAAAGTTAAAAAATTTTTAATAAAGTGACAAAGTATGAACAAAAAACAGTCTTAAATTATATTAAACAACTTGTTTTTCTCTTAATTCTGATGACACAAGAAAATTTATCTAAGTTTTGGTTTAGTTTTACTTAAAGAAATTATAATTAATTAGAACAAAGAAATCATTAAATAAGATATGCAATTACTTATATCTTACTTAAGATTTTTCTAAAATATTTCAATTTTTTTTAATTAATTTTTATTTGAATAACTAACAAAATTAACACATTACTAAAAACTTGATACTTTTCGGTTAGCTGGGCACAAACCTCATCAAGCAGACACTTTTGGTGATAATATACAAATAAAAACTACTTATGTTACTTCTTACTAATTTAAATGAATTATTCCAAAAAATCATGCAGACAATGACATAGCTGCAACCTAGTTACCAGTTTTTATAGTAACTTAGTTCTGATTCCAGTAAAGATCCATTGTGTAGGGAGGCCAATACACATTTCGTTTGATCTAGGTTCAAAGTACAGTGAAACTCGGGTGTAGTTTTCATCTCTTGACCATGGTTTAAAAATGAGGTTTGTTATCAATAGCCCTTGTGTTACTTGTAAAGCGTTCACAAAACACAGAATATTGCAAAATGGTTGCAGTTGGCAATATTTCATCTAGGGCTGATTTACACTTTTGGCAATATGTCAGTTGCACCAAACTAAATGAAAAGTGCCACAATTTATACTTAAGCATTATAAAATGAAAGTTATATTTATCAAGAATATGGCAACACAAAATTGTTTTTTTTTTTAACTTTGTATGTATGTTTAATGAACGAAGCAAGAAAACCACATTGAATATAAGACTAAAATAGTTTAGAAATATATATTTTAAAAAATCAGTACAGTAATATCTCAAAATGGTACATGAACCACTTTGAAAACTAACTTTCAGAAATACAGTACAAGTAAATATTTTAACCAACTTGCAATATGCAAAATAATACTGGGTTATAAAAATCAAACATAACATTCAAATATTAGTATTAAAATTTTGACCAAAACCAATATTTTTAAACATAATTCTTGAATTTATTTACTACACTATGACTTTTCCAAACAAATTAAGTAAATGAAGCAAATAAAAAGGCATGCTAGTTTAAAAATAACATCGGATAGTATGCTAAATATTTTTACATAGAAACATTTTAAATAAAAGGTACAATATATTAATTGTTCATTAGATTGCAAGTAGCGATAAAAAAAATTATGTAAAACTTGTGATTTTGATAAAAATGCTTTAAAGATACAGCTAAAAAGAATTAAGTGTGTACCTCCTTAACATAATGCATATTTATTTACTCTGGAAATAACACTAGGCAAAATAAAATTAAATTCCTCCTTTACTTTCTTGAACTGGAATTAAATTTCAATAAAATTTTAATTTTTAAATTGAACGGAGAAAGGAACTCATTTAACTCTAATGAGAAGTACCTTCATAATTTTAAGCCAAATCATTTAATGAATTAATGTGTCATAATTGAATTAAATATTTCATTATAATTGCACAAATATCCTTAGTTTATAACACTAGCATTATTGCAATTATGATATATCAGTAATATTTATCAGCATGAAAATAAATTTAAATCATACATCAAGGAGTTAATTTCTCTCTAATTAGATTGCTAAATTAATTTCAAAAGGATTTTAGAAAAAGTGACACAATTCATAAAAGGAGTTTACTTGTGTAATATATCTTTTTCTTCAACTAAGGAAGTGTCACTTTTTAAAAGGAAAATAGATTCAATAAGTTAATATTAAAGAAAAGAACTATGACAGGAGACTCAACAAAAATAAAATAAATAATTGAGAAAAAGAAAAGTATTATTAATATAGCTTATTGGCCATTCAGAAAATTTAAATAATAATCTTTTACATTTATTATTTTTTTCCTTTAAGTCCTGGATTAAAATGATTATCTAGGGCAAACCAATCACTTATCACAATATCTCCGGAACTATTAGACTCACAGACTTAAAATTAGTAGGCATGTTCCTTCCATGGAGTAGAGATCTGCTAAGAACTTAGGAAAATCAACACTCAAGGGGTATTGTAAGGTGAGGGTCATACATAAATATTCTCGTTATAGAGCTGTTAGACCTGCAGACTTGAAATTAGGTAGGCAAGTTTCTTTTATGGAGAGATCTGGTGCAAATAAAGTTTTGTGAAAATCAAATCCAAAGGGAGGTTGTGTGGGGTATACAAGGTTTTGATTATATAAAGCAACATATTACTCTGTATTTGTAAAGCAAAGTTACTTGACTGACCCCTTTATGCAAGGCATTTTTAATGTACTCATTTAAAAATATATATAAAAAAATGAACACTTTGTTCCAACACAAGAATTATAGCAGCAGTCATTTTGAATGGCAATCCATTCTAAGCAAGCATAACATTCTTATTTATACTTTTGACTTTTCTTAAAAAACTCCGAATATTGCATAATTTTTTGTGATTCATTTAAAATAATTAATTTTGTCCATATTCCTGTGTATACAGCTACCAATTATTTTGAACATCACTAGAAAATTTTATTTGTCACTTTATTTGATGGCTTCTCATATACTAAGAGATAAATAGGTGCATCTGGGAGAAAGGGATTCCTGTATTATGGAGTGGGAAGCTTGTAATCATATCTACTTATAATTTTTGTGAGACATCTAACTGCATATGCACAGTTCCTTTTTGTGTTAAAAATTCTATTTACCAACAAATATATCTAACTTAATTTTGTTTTGAATGATTTCAGCATTTTGAACTGTGTATTTTGTGACACAAGAATCATGTTGCATAGAACAGTTGGTAGAAAATGAGGAAAGATGGGAAGTTGAACATTTTAAAAGGTTTTTCTGATGGAAATTCTGGTTTAGAAATTGAACCTGGTGAAATATGTTATACCGAAGATAGATTTAATTTATCCAGAAATTACTGAATTGCTCCTATTGTAAAATCAGTGGGGATAGATGTATCCTAAAGAAAGAAAAATAAAGACCAATAAATGACAAATGATAGTTCAGCTTAGAAAATAGGTAGTACTTCCATAAGTGTTACTGGAAGTCACCCCTAGAAAACCATCTTACCAGAAGTAGCTGGGCCAACTTGCAAAAGAAATATAGCTGATGGCATAGCAATACATGGAGATTACTTATCAATGAAAAGATACTGCTTTATATTCATTCGTGTTTTGAAGAGGCATATAAATACCAAAATTTAAATTAGTATTTGATACTTGACATTAAACTCAGCTTAATAGATAGTTTGTATTTATATACCAAAGAAAACACATATGTACTTACTTTAGATGAAATGGGGTTTAATTTTGCAAAGATTTATTTCACCTATCCCCCCCCCCAATTTAAGTTGAATAAAATAAGTCATACAATAGAAAAGTTTTTCAGAAAGGTTTAATGTGCATCCCAACTAGAAACAAACCGACATACAATCTCCTCTAAAAATCGGTTTTCCCCAAAATTTGAGAAGCACAAAGCCAAACATAGCAACGCATAAAAAACATGCCATATTCTGTTTCATCATGTATTTTCATATATATAGCAAATGTATCTTAATGAATAACATTGCAAATACTTGTCTGGGCAACAACTCAGAAAAACAGCCCCCAATTAATCACTCTTATAACAGTATTTACATATTACCCTCACCACAGACAAATTGGCACCATGCGAATCGTGCCATTTTTCACCAAAATTTGTTCTGTGATCGATTAGTTTTTTCATATAAAACATGTTACAGCTTTTGTTATGATATCATGGCACTATTTGCGTGGTTCCAATTTTGGTGCAATAAATACCCCAATAAGTAATGTTTTAACTAGTTTATTTTTCCTATGAAGCTACAGTACACAAGCAACTGAAAAAAGAAAATAATAAACAAATTAAAACTGACCTCTGATTCGATGCAATCCACTGTATCAATTAATGCAGATAAATCTTTTTGCAATCCAGCAATATCCATTACATTTTCTTTAAACTGTGTTAAATCATTGTTTGGATCTGAAATAATAATAAATGAATATTTTTAAATAAAAAGCAGTAATTTCTACAAACTAGTTGAAAAATGCCAATGATAAATTATTGATTTTTCACAAATATTTGGTTTTATTAATACATCTACTTTTAGAAATGTCTGTAATTGCAAAGTAATAAATTTAAGGATTTTTTTTCCTCCATTAAACTTTTTTCAAAATTAATTATTCAATGTTCTAGACTTATTAAACATTTCTAATCAAAATAAATAAGCTACAGCTTACATTTTAAACTCACATTAATAGGTCTAATTAGCAAAACTTTTTAGTAACTTTTAAGGACATTATTGACACTATTCACATTTATTTTTGCTTTCCCCTATTTTAAAAAATTAAGACTGTGAAGTCAAATTTTTTTATCGACAAGTTGTAATGAAAAACTATTTAAATTTTAACAACACTGAATTATAAATTGCTTATGAATATATTTTACAATCTACAACAACAAAACAAAAAAGCAAAGGACAGGTATAAATGTTAAGAATGATGACTAGTAATCATAAACATGCTAGAAAATATACCTGAAAATAAACAAGTATTTCATATCCTGTGTTTTAACTTCATTCACAAATAATACCTTTATTAATTTAATTATTTATAATCAAAACTGTTTCCATTAACAAAAATGTTTTATTTTATATGATGAAAATTTATTTTTGTGTTAATGGAATGCTATTTCCAAATTGCATCAAATTGTTAGCCACAGGAAAATTTTAGCAACTGTCCTTAGAATTCAAACATTTCTTTCTCATTTGCAACTTCTTTTTTCCTCCATAAAATAGGTTGTTATGCATAGTAAAATCTTTCAAGATTAACTGCTGGCATGTGTTTAATACAAAAGAAACACAAAAACAATATTCTGTACTTACATATTACAGTATTGATCAATTTCACCAAACAAAAAGACTTTGCCAGTTTATGCTGACATTGTTGTTATTAAATTGTCGGAACAAGCACAGGAATGGTTTCTATTATTGGCTGTATATCTTTGCATTCAGCGATATCTTCTGATAAGGAAATTGGTGAATGGTGTAGTACGTATGTACTTAATATTCTGATTAAACTAACACAATTAGATTAATTTAATTATTATTATGTAAATTTAGAGAGAATTTTTTAAAATCTTTTTCAATAACAGAAATATTTAAAGAAAAACATAACAATAGCAATGAAAAATAAAATTTTTGAATAAAAAGTAACTCTCATTATTTACAATACGAATTTAAAAATACTTTTAGATAATTCCCTAAGCATAAATCTAGAAAACAAATAATATACAATATATCAGGACTTGAAAAAGGAGTACTTATGTATTATTGCAAAAATGCCAACGTTCAAGACAACCGGCTAGTTGGCCACTCCGATTTCATGTCTCATACCCGCTGCATTGACAACCATGTGCTTCATTTCATATAATGTCACCATTATAGTAGTTATCATATGTAAGTACCAAAAAAGGTTTGTTACTGGATTAAATGGTGCAAACCAATCTGCTCGCACATGCATCAAAAAACTTTAGCTGAATTTGTAATCTTAACTTGGACCATCAATTTACAACAACATCGTAGCTTTGCACTAATGATTGAATATATATCCTACTAAAATTACTTATAGTTACTGAAGCTCTCTCACCTCCCATGTCTTATAACGATATGTCACTCATTATATTCTATGTCTAATAAGAACCATTATTTGACTTCATTGTGTTAAAATAATATTCAAACAGCGTTCAAGCAAAAGCATATTACACACCATAATAGTGAAAGCAAAATCAGAATTCTTGTATTAATAGCAAGCTGTTTGAAATCATTGGTGAATTTTGATAATTTTGTACTTTTTTTTGTTCAGGAAGATATTTAGTAAATGTTCTTAGGATGGCATCAAACATATCTTTCTCATCTGTAACATGTTTTCATTTACACTAAATAAGTTGCAATAAATTAGAAAATTTTTGGCATTTTTTTACAATTTAAATTTTTCTAACAATAGAAATTGCCAAATTTTGCTGAATTCTCAATATTTATATTCCAAATCAAATACTTTTTATTAACTCAAAACATAATAGATCCTTAGACAACCAGACACAATCAATAATATAAATTCATCCTAAACTAATTTCAAGTTGACACAAAACAGACTCAAAAGTAGTTTTAATGAACTGAAATCCTTTTAAAGTATGACATGAGATTGAATAACCAAATGCAATAATTTATTTATTTGGGTACTAACATATTATTGCAACCATGTCAATGCTTAATATAACTCACCAAGTTGGCAACCTCAATTTCACATATGTTGTATGTACTAAATTAGCAATCATGTGCTGTTTCCTTAATGTCCCCATTACAGTTGCAATGATATGCAAGTACCTTTATTTATGAACATCATTTGATTAACGGATAAGAATTCATTCCAATACAGAAGCAACACTAGGGCTACTTGTGATAGTTTTAAAATTTTAGGTTGGCTCCCAGCACAGCCCAATGATCTGGAAACCATATATTTGTCACCAGATTTTTTTAGGATTTTCATTACAAGTTGGCAACCCTGCAGATCCAATTTTTTTTTGGTTGATTTGTGGAATCCGGGATCTTCGAAAGTTTCCTCTCCATTTTAAATTGCAAAATGTTCATTAATGTCAAATTATTTTGAGAGGGAAAAAAAATATTTACCAATTTAGTTTTACATAAAATGTCAAATAATACAATGAACAACACAAATTTCAGTAAATTTTTAAACAGAAGTTGCTCTAATTTTCTTACCAGAACTATACTCTAAGAGATCAGTTTTCGTTTCATTACAAAATTGGAATGTTTCCAATAAAATAGAATTAACAGTATTCAAATCTTCCTTCTCAGAAAGAATTGATGGTAAAGTAAACGCCGTTCTGTTCGGTTCCATTTCAAATACATTCAAAATCGTTACAAAGGCTCTCGAGGAGGAGACTTATTCTGCAGGGTTACAGAACCAAACCATTTTCTCACTAATAATAGCACCTCCTACGAATACAATGCCAAATTCCAATCTTCACGCCAAGGCCTACGACGCAAAATTACGAGTTTCAAAGTATGTATAAATACTTTTCTCTTTCGTCCAACTCATTATAAAAAAATTTGAAAGTAAATAGTTAAAGGTTCAATAAAATTAAATTTCAAACCAAACTGAAGTAGAATAAACGCGTTGCATAATTCTACAGAGCGAGGGAACTAATGGTATGAGTGTAAGGATGGAAAGTTTCACTTCGTTGTGATTGGTCTCCTCAGGTGCAAGAAGAGGAGTTGCGACAACCACTACATCAGAGGAGACTGAGCTCAGCTCATCATTGTACACTTGTCTGTTTGTAGCTGGCATTTGCGTCTATGACTAAATGAAAGAAAGCGATGAAATAATATTAACCAAAAGTTTGAAATCAAATATGGATGCCATGATACTTTTGAAGAAAATTTAAGAATTTTTATACTTACGTATTATTGCAACAATAGCCAACTCTATTAATAACTCGGCAACTCCTATTTCCTATGAAACGTTCGCGCTGAATGAGGTTGATTCACGCCATTGAAACGCCTAGTCGAAATCACGTGACGAAGACCCCAACATTTCTCCACGTTTTGAATCAATGTGTAAATTCCGTAGATATGTTTACTTCTTGTGTGGGAAGTTTATTTCAGAAATTTTATTTATTTTTATTATATTTTTGCATTATCTTTGTTTAATAATTAGGTATGAAGTATTTTTCGTAATTTTTTAGCATAATTTTTGTTTCAGTTTAGTATGTTTGTCATTTGTGTTAGTGTGCGAAGCCGGCAGCTTCTTGCAGTGTTTGTTTATATATTTATTAATAGTTCTAGATTATTTTTAGCATCCTTATAATAGGGATGCTAAAAATAATCTAGAAGTCCTTTGTTTTCATGTAGTTTACTATGTTAATTTACGCACGAGAATCATTTACAATATAGAATTGAGACCATTGAATTTGGAAAAACTTCTCATATGTGTACAATTACTTATTGGTACATAGTGTATCACTCCACATAAACTCATAAAATAGTGTAATTTATAAGAAACATGTAGATACGAAATGGTCCCATTTTGAAATGTTAATATTTATACCTTTCATTGTCTGATTCCCTTATTAATTACCAGCTAAAATATTTAATGTTTTTAGAAATACTATCTCTATAATTTCTCATAGAAGAGTATGAAACATTCAAAAACATTTGTCAATGACAAAGATATATTTTTGTTTATTTAAAAATTTTCATACCTATTTCTAATGTTTAACAAGAGATTTATACTTTTTGAGAGCAGAGTGTATAAAATAATAGTTGGTTAATAATAAAAGTTTTTTTATTAATAATTAGGAATTCTGTGATGGAAATGAAATTGTTTTTATCATTTAAAGGTTTGGGATATCTGAAATAATCTAATTATAAATAAACATTTGATATGTTTTATTGTTTGACTTCCTTTGTAATTATTACCCTTTTCCAAAGGTTTGAATTTTTTTAGAAATGCCTCTCTCTCCAATATTCAGAAAGAAATGAACCTGAATTTTTAAAAATAAATTAAGAAACATGCTTAAAGAAATAGGCTTTTAATAAAATTATTTTATAGTAGAACAAATAAAATTGTTTTCATGAAAATTTAGAAGAATGCATATGCTTTCATGAAGCATAAAATTCTTATCGTCAGTTTTATTCAATAATCATACTCATTTTAATATACATTATTTATTAACAATTTTAACATTACATGAATACACTATAAGTAAATAAAGCTGACTCTATGAATGTAACACTATACTATAAGGACAAATAGAGGATCTAACTGCCAATATTTAACGTGCATAATATCTTGTTATTATATCTCAATTTTTATCTTATTGATAGTATCTAATAAAATTATCTGGAAACCTTATAAATGGCTTTTTCAATTTATTTACAAAAAATATTAAATATCATCAACCCAAACAAATAAAATGATACTGTGAAAAAAATTAAAGAAAATCCTCTCCTAAATCACAGATTAAATAGCTAAAAAAAGGTCAAATTATGCAGAATTTCTGAATTTTTCTCTCACTTTATTTATCTCATTAGGTTTATGACATAAAAACTTAAATTTTTAAACACCACCACAGGCAATTAATAGTAAACAAACAAGTAATTTGGTTGTCTGTTCTTTAAAATTAATTAAATCTTCAAGAAAAACAACCAGCTATGTGACATTGGAACTAGAAAGCAAAAACAGGAGACTGCATTATGTTTGTGGGTTGTCAACAAAACTTTTCATAGTATTTTTGAGAAATTGTACATGGTATGGATCCAGATTGAATGAAATATCCTAAGAATTTTAAAATTTCAGATCTTAAATCTGTACAATGAACTTTCTGAATTTACATAAAACAAATTAGAATACTTAAATCATGCAACTTATAGAAAGAAGTTTTAAATAAGAAAAACAAATACACATATAAAATGGCAATGAAGCAATGTTTTTATTAATAAATCTTTACTTTGCATATACTACATCAAAATAAAATTGACAAAGGATTTTCTTTTTTTTTTGAATTTCACACTAATTGCAAAAGTCCTACAATCTGTTCCTCTAAAATATACGAAGCATTATCTTCTGTTTTAATGGGAATTTTGTTTTTTTTACACTGAACATACTAACACTTAATGCATACCTATTTCTACCAGTTATTGTATGTATAGTGTTAAATATACTTCAGTTCATCCAAACTTAAACTTATTTGGTAGTTATTGTACTGACATGTTATTTCGTTATCACTGATTATGCATCTAAAGTATCCTTTATACATAATTATATTTTTACTAAAAAAAATTGAAAATGAAACAACATTAAGAAAATAGATTCAGAATTCTGGCTCTGAAGTTTGATGTTTGAAAATATACTAACTTCAAATATAAAATTAATGACTTCAAAGTTTGTCTGAGAAATGCTAAATCAGTACTCATACCATTCCAAAATTTGGAACATACGTATTAAACTGCCAACTAATTTCTCCAAGCAAAAAGACATCCGAATTTTAAAAAAATATATATCTTTATAATTACTGTGTTAAAACATGATCATGAACAGTTTCCACTATTGGTTGTATATCGGAGCATTTGGCGGTTTTATGGTTTGAAGAAATTAGTCGATATTATAATATACAAGTGCTCCAAATTTGCCCTTTCAGCACACGTCACATAAAAATATCAGTGATTGTGGACAATAACCCATTAAAAATAATTTTGAATTGTTTTTAGTGAAATTACCTTTATTTTTACTGAATTTTGCATTAATGTAGATTATTGCGAACAGCAATTTGTCAAGTTATTCATTTAAGGGTAAATAGAGAATTGAAAAAGGTTGTATGAAAATTTTGAATATTTTCATTTTTTTTTTTTAGAAAGTAAATATCCTACAGAATCAAATGTCTATATGTAAAATCATATTTGGTTTCATGATCTTAATTACTGATAAATATCATAGAACTGATCTAAGTGCACTTCTTGGGTCAATATTTGTAAATAACTCAATACAAAAAATTTATTCAAGACTTAAATTTATAAGCAGGATAGTATCAATACAGATGAACCTTTTAGACTTTAATACTTATGTAAAAATTAAAATCCAGAGTATTCTTATGCTTAATACATTCCAGCTGGGGTTGCATAGATTTCTTCAATACACTGTGTTATACTTCAGTAATATGTGTATAGTCTATATGTGAAACTTATCAAAATTAATGAATTTTACGTTTTGATAACCCTTGTGGAAATATCAATAAATGTTATCCATAGTAAAAAAAATTGTACATCTGTGTGACAAATTTATACCAGTCGAATTCTGAAAAACAGACGTTGTGTTAAGAAATCCCTATGTTACATAATAAATAGATACACCACACAAATATTTTATAATTTTTATTTTTTTGTGTAAAAGAATTATGGATTCAAAAATAACTTGTTATTTTGACCATGCAGGAGAGAACAGGACTTTTATATTCAATATATACACACAAATTTATCTTCTATAATATACACAATTTAATTAAAAAGTTTTAATGCCTTAATTTTTTACCACATTCAGAATGAAGTTCTCGATAAATAATATCTTTTTACTAAAATGGTGCTGTGAATAAAGACTTTAAAAATGTTGCAGTTTTTTTTTTGTTTTTGTTTTTTTACTTAACAAAAAATATTTACATTCCTGTAGATATTTATCTAAATTCCTTTTAGCAGAAGTTTCTTTTGAGAACACAAAAATAGTAGAAATGGAGCTGGCGACGATTTCTATAAATATTTAGTATTGAAAACAAGCTTATTCAAAGTGGTCACAGTATAATAAGTGAGATGGTTAAAAATCCTTACGCTTCATCGTGTTAACTAAACACTCGAATTTTTTTCCGGGATATTAAAAAAAAGATTCCTATACAATCATCTGATCTTTTACTGTAATCGAGTTATAATGTAAAAGAGCAAGAGCAAAATAGTACACAAAAGAAGTGTTGGGTTTGAGTTAAGCGGGAAACAAACCAAAACATATTCACGTGCTCTCCTAAACACGTCATCGTGACGTCACATGAATCAACCTCATTGGCAGCCAGGCGCTTCGTTTCATAAAATGTCGCCAATATGTTGCGATAATACGTAAGTACCGAAATTTTTTCTCATGTTAAAATAAGTGAAAAATAAGGATATTATTTTTTGAAACAAAAACATACTGATCCCCCCAAAAAAATGAACAAGAATTTAATGCAATTCAAATCTTTTTTAAACTAAACAAAACTCAGTGGCGCAACAGATCACAAGGGCCAAGGCCTAACACGGGTCCTTGGGTGCTCAGGATCATGAGCAGATGTTCCGATCAATTGGTCAATCTGACGCAAACCCTCAATGCTTACTTCCAAAACAAGCTTGGTAATCATTTTATAGACCCACTGAAGGGATGAAAAGCTGAGTTGAACTTGCCGAAACCATGGTTTGAACTTCAGACCTGTGGTTTGGAAACGCGATATGGTACCATTCGATCACTGGACACAAACCTTATATAGTTATTAAAAATTTCAAGTAGCCCATCCGGTATAATGATTAGCGACGCTGACTGCTGAGCCTTGGGGTCTGGGTATGAATCCCGGAGAAAACATGGATGTTTGTAAATGTATAGTGCCTCTGTGGCATGGGGCTACTCTAAATAGCCGTCAAGCCGCAAGTCCTCTCGTGAGGTTGGGGGATGGGAAGAGAGGTAGGAGGCCCTGACCCTCCCCCAGGGTGTTCTCCCTCAAAATTGGGGCGGGATCGAGCTAAATCGTACTGTCACCTGTATGGTGCTCAAGGCTACGGCCAACGACAGGCGTACATCTAGCCCCTTGCCATGATGAATTTCGTGAGCCTGGATCTGATACAGTCGAGATCAGGTGGCATAAGAGGGACAATAACAAAAATTCTAAAAACAAATTAAAAATTTTAGAAAGAAAACTTTGATGACTAAAGTTTAAAATGCGAAAAATAAGCTCCCGAGGAACATTAGGATTTTCTGTCTTTTGAGGATCGGGAGGTAAGAAAAGTTTATATGACGTGATAAGTTTCATTCATGTGTTTCTCTCTTAAATAAAACACAACACTCTCATAGGAATTGAGCATACACCAAAACTAAAATATTTATACCAAAGATCGATGGTGGATAGGTTGGCCGTTTGAACTTCATGCGAGGAGGATGTACGAAGTGGAAGAGTGCTTATACGTGGCATTGCTGGACTTAAGAAAATTTTAATTTTTTGCTGTCTTTTCCTACACTTGTTTAATATACTTTGTAGCATCTCTAAGAAAGAGATTTTGGTGATTTATTTTCTTTTTATCTGGACATTGGTAAGTTTACCAATTTCTTTTTTCCGTATTTATTTTACCTAACAGAAACTCAAGCCGAGTTGCTCCTCATTCCGGATTACAGAATCCAACGAGGCAAGCTACATAATGACAGGAAACATGATGGAAGCTGCAGATTTCAAGTATAATAAAAATGCACCAAACTGACCAAGAACTAATTCTGCGAATTGGCAATGAAAAATTTAATGCAATCACTTGAACATACAGAAAAATCAGGTAGCATCCCGAAATCGACCCCCGCCTATTAAATGCCGAATTAAAGAATAAAATACTTAGGTATGACAATCTAGCGCACATATACTTCACTGGAAGCGGGAAAATAGAAATTAGCACCTCGGACCCTGTATGCGCTGTTCAAGTAACAGCTATTGATCAAATTTTAAATACTCTTCTAAAAGCCAACATAATATGGGAGGGGTTCACTTCACGATTCCTGCCTTTTGATATCCTAACTAACGTGTACATCTGGCAGACGTGGCAATAGAATTAAAAAACTCAAGCGATCCTGAAATATTTGAAATTATAAGATTCCTTAAATCAAACAGTCGTCAAGAAGATTCTGTTTTAATTACAATTCTGGGTATAAATATACCAGAATGCGTAAGGCTTTGGTTTTTTATCATGGAGTTCAACTATTTATAGACAAACCCCGGCAATGTAGCAAATGTTTTAGTTTCACCCACTTATCGCGTTTCTGTTCCAGCCCTGTAAGATGCATCAATTGTGGACAGTGGCGCACACAGGAATTTTTCAAGGGGGATCCGGGGTCGAAAGTTCACCATTCTTGTATCATGCTCCTTTTGATTTTGTCGGTTTTCGGGAACAAAACACAGTAAAAAACTAATTATTGAATAAATAATTAGCATTAATTAATAAAATTAATCATTAATAAGAAATACTTAATTAAATTTTACGTACCATATACTTAGAATTATAATCAATCGGAAAAAAATCAAGGGCTTTTGGGGGGCAGACCCCAAGACCCCCCTTGTGTGCGCCACTGATTGTGGATAATCTCACACAGGACAGTGTATAAATACCTCAATTTGTATAAACTGTACAGGAGATCATCCGGCAAACTTCCCCAACTATCCCACTTTTATCAAAGAAAAAAAATGCTACAATTCAAATGTAATCATCATTTAACTTTGGGAGAGGCACGACATAAAAATTTAAAGAAACATACTTCGTAAATAATTCTACAGCATTAAAAACAGCAGCCCCAGGACATGCGGGAATTTGAAAAGAAACTAGAAAACATAGTAGCAAATTTTCAAGTGGCTTTAAAAAGGCAAACTGCATTCACCATGAACTCTATGCAAAAGATGATGGAATCAATGTTTACACACTTGACTAGTGTAATAGAAATAAGTAAACAACCATCCTCATCCAACAGGGGAAAAACAAGTTTACTGCCACAGAAATTCGTTATATTTGTTCAAAATGCATCTCACAGCATGGACGATACATTCAATAACTTTAATATTGGGTAACTTTGTGAAGATCTAAACTCCAGTTTTTTAATCGTGACTTTTGAGGGTTTTTTTTTCTTTCCCTTAAAAATATAGATAAGCTTTCTATAACTGTAATTATATGTCATTCCCTCAAGCGGAGGATAGAAATTTTTGATCTATTAATTTCCCTTTTATACACTGCTGGACAATTGCTAAGGACGGATCACAAATTGCTATGTAGCATAACATTAAGCGAGACATGAGGCCTAGTAGGATAAAACAGAGTCGCCACAATGTTCAGACATTAGAATAAAGAATATTTATTGTTCTGGAAAGTGCAAAAGCATCTAAAAGAAAAAAAAATGTTCATTTGATCTGCGTACGGAGAAATGGAACAGTGCATCTAAAAGTCAGCAGGCACCTTAAAGAAAGGTATCAGTACGGGATATGTCCACCGTGGAGAGTGATGCAACATTCCACACGTCATACCATACTTTGCACAACATTATCCAGCAGCTGTTGATGCAATTTATCCCATTCCTCTGTGAGTGCACGGATGAGGGTGTTCTTGTTTGTCGGAGGATAGTTTCGACCAGCAACTTGCCTCCCCAAAGCATCCCACACATTTTCAATGGGGTTTAGATCTGGAGAACGCGCTGGCCATACGAGACGTTGAATACCCTCGCTGTCTAGACAATCCTGAACAGCGAGTGTTCGATGACATGTTGCGTTGTCGTCCATAAAAACAAATTTATCACCGACAGCACCACGGAAAAGACGAACATGAGGAAGTAGAACTTCATCAATGTATCGTTGGCCCGTCATAGTCCCATTCGCAACCACATGTAGGCGCGTGCGGCCATTGATCATGATGCCGGCCCACACCATGATACTGCATGTCGGATATCGGTCCTTTTCCTGGATATTTTCTAGACGATAAGCAGTACCACTCTCGCGCCAGATCAGTTGGCGTCTACAATCCGATGACAGACTGAACCTACTCTCATCTGAGAATAGTACGCATGCCCAGTTCTCTTCAGTCCAATTGTGATGCTCACGACACCATTGCAAACGGGCAGTACGGTGCTGTCTGGTCAATGGGACACACACAACAGGTCTGCGTACGTATAGTCCTCCTCCCCTCAAACCTCTGGCAACAGTTTTTCGGGAGATCTGCTTTCCTGAGGCAGCAAGAAACTGATTTGCCACCTGCTGAGCTGTGGTGCGCCTGTTCCTTTTTGCTGATAGGACGATATATCTGTCTTCTGTAGGCGTCTTACTTCTAACACGACCTCCCCCGTGCCGTCTACTACACATTCCAGAATTTTTAAATGACTTCCACAGCCGTGAAACAACGCTGTGAGCGATGTCGAACTCCCTGGCAACATCTGTTATTTTTCGCCCTTCTTCGATCTTTCCAATAATTCGGCCACGCATAAAATCATCTATGTGATGTCGGGAAGACATACCAAAAATTTTAAGTTCGTCTATTAAATCTTTCCTGTAAAACTTTGACTTGAAACAACAACTGTCCACACACGTCAAAACCTTTAAAGCTGTTATGAACGCTATCACGTGATGAACAGACGTGGAAAAAAATTTGCATACTCATACTTCTTCTTACTAATATCCCGCACTTATTCTAATTTTCCACATTTTGCTTCCTTTCATTTTGTGGTTGCTATGGATGATAGTGTTATGCGTCCTTAGCAATTGTCCAGCAGTGTATCTTATTTATGCGTTTTCTTCAATGGAATTGTACAAGTCTAAAAAAACAAGCTTATTTGGCTAAATATTCCTCCCATTTCACAGTCAGATATTTGGGTATTTCAAGAAACTTTTTAAAGCCTAATGACACACTTTTCAAAACCCAGGTAATGTCATTTTCAGACAAGATAGACTTGACAGACCAAGAAGAGGGCTGCTGATTGCAGTTCTCACAAGTATATCTGCCAGACAAATTTCCTTTGATAATACGCAGTTATCAAACTACGAAATTTTAATATTGCAAATTATAATTATCCATACTTCCTTTCATTTGATAAATTTATATGCATCTCGGGGACTCAATATTACACTACTTAAATCCTTTCTTGACTTCTTATCGGACCCAGTTTTCATCTTTGGAGATTTTAATTTGCCTCATCCGATGTGTGGGGCTCCAATCATACTTCTCAATACAGCAAAGTTTTTGGGAAATGGCTAACGAGTTCTAATTTTATTCTTCTTAATACTGATGTTCCAACGCATTAGAAGCAATGTTGGGTCTGGTACTCTCCTGGATTTTACTCTTTGTTCCTCAAGTTTTTTATCGGATACAGCAATACTTTCGTTTTAGACAGCTGCTACAATAGTGATCATTGTCTTTTTATCATAGATTTTAATTTTCACAACCCGATTAAACGAACCATTAAAAAAGTGGATTGGCTCTCAGTAATAAAGCAAGCCAAATTAACGTTCTTTAAGATAGCCGATAACAATCACAAACTCTCTGGCAGTATTGCTAATATAATTTCAAATAATACTCGAAAGGTAAAAATCTCTAATAGAACCTTTCCTCCTTGGTGGAATAGTGTACGCCATTACCTTTACAAACTAAAAAAAATGCTTCCGGATAAAAACCATTCGAGAAATCTCTCCAAAATTGTGGATTTGATGCGCGCACTATTCCAGTCACGGCTACGATTTCATATTAAAAAAGCTAAAAGAATGTACTGGGATACAGTATGTAACAATGATCCTAACCCGAGAATCTTTTATAATAATCTGAAAAATTTTTATATGGAAAACAATCCTGAATCAACCCTGAATTTTCTTCAACTACATAACAGAATCATATATCATCCACAGATTCAAGCAACACTCTGCAGAGAGTTTTGCATCCAATATATTAATCATGAGCCACTTCCTTTGGATTTTCCCCCCCAAGATAATAATTTAATCAACAAACCCTTTCATTCATCTTAATTGAATAGAGCTATAAAATCTACCAAAAACAACTCCAGGTGCAGACCAGAGATCCCTGCTAAATTCCTGAAACTTTTGAACCATGGTGAACGCATGATAATTTTAAACTTCTTTCAACACATATTTGATGATTCAATTGTCCTCAAAGCTAGGAAGCATGCTGTAATTCTTCCAATTCCCAAACCATGCAAAGAAAAATCAAAACCTCCTCTTATAGATCTATAGCTCTAACATCAGTTTTCTCTAGGATATGTTAAAGAATTTTAGCAAATCGAATGCCCACTTTCCAATAACAGAACAAATCTTCATCAACATTATGGATTTGTTCCTTTTAAAGATAGCAGAATAGCAACTTATATAATTTTCAAAGCAATAACACACGCAAAGTTGAATAAGAAATACTTCGTGGGGATTAGTTTGGATATAAAGAGGGCTTATGACTCAGCTTATATAGACGGATTCATTTACGAGTGCTTTACAAATTGGTTTTTTCAGGGAAATAGAGTTTTGGAAGCGTAAATTTTTGTCTTACAGATCGCTACAAATTCGATAGAGGGGATGCCTTTCACCCAAAAAAACACTGTTTAAGGGTATCCCCGTGGCAGTGTACTATCTCCGATATTATACACTATCTATGACTTTTTTGAAACATTGGAAACTGGAGTCGACTGTTCAATATATTTGCAGATGATATATTCATCTATTGCTCACATCAATCACTTCATATTATTTGCCATAAATTACAAAATAATTTAGAAAGGATTAATCAGGGGTGTAATTATTGGAAATTAAGCTTAAGCCCAGACAAAAGTATCATTGCTGAACTCTCGAACAAAAAGATCCACTCATTTCCTAATATATTATTAGCTGGGACTCCTCTTCCATGGCAATCTTTTATTAAATACACTCAGGAACATTGAAAATAGTGACCCAAGAAGAAAGCATCGGATTGAAATGAAATTTAATACACATAATAACACAGATGAGAGATTCACTTGATCTCAAAAACAAGACAATTAAACGAATACAGGGTGTGCAATGCCACAAATACTGGGCAACTTCAATAGCGC
The DNA here is from genome assembly GCA_019973935.1 of Trichonephila clavipes. Classification (NCBI taxonomy): domain Eukaryota; kingdom Metazoa; phylum Arthropoda; class Arachnida; order Araneae; family Nephilidae; genus Trichonephila; species Trichonephila clavipes. Next base: position 314,651 of record BMAU01000953.1, read on the forward strand.
GTTGGATCACCTCCAGCTGCAATACATGCCGCCACACGGTCCGGCATTGAGTTGATTAGACACCTTATGTTGTCCTGAGGCAGATGGGCCCACAAATCTTGAACAGTCAACTCTAGATCATGTACAGAGTGACACGAGGGCATCTGCCGTTTTAGCTGATCCCACACGTGCTCTACAGGGGACAAATCGGGGGAGCGGGCCGGCCATGGAAGAGTCTGAAAATGACGTAGGAAGTCTTGAGCAACTCTTGCTGTATGCGGACGAGCATTATCTTGCTGGAAAATTGCCCCTGGGAGACCATTTAGGAAAGGTCCTACATGGGGTCAAAGAATATCATCAACGTAACGTTGACCGTTAAGGTTCCGCGCATCCCAATTAAAGTGGACCGGCTATCATAGGCTATGGCCCCCCAGACCATTACACCAGCTGTGCGGGCAGTGTGACGTAGAAGAGTGTGGGGGGAATTGTACCACTCACCAGGGCGCCTCCACACCCGTACACGGTTATCATCTGTCCCCAAAACAAACCGGGTTTCATCACTAAACAACCTTTTGCCAATCTGTGACATTCCACATTGATCTGTCTTGACACCACTGTAGACGCAGTTGCCGATGTTCCGGTGTTAAAGGGAGTGCACGGAAAGGGCGCTTAGATTTAAGATTTGCTTCTGCAATGTGTCTGGAAATTGTTTGTGAAACAATTGCTACGCCTACGTCTGCTCACATCGTTGAACGAGTCAATGTGGGGTCCACAAGTGCTTGCCGCATGATCCTTCAATCCTCTATCCTCGTGGTCTTCCTGGTCGCTCCAGACCCGGTATTCTGCGCTTGGGTACCTTCTCGTGTCCACTGCTCCCAACAATTTCTAACGGCACACTCCGAACGATCTACCTGGCAAGCAACACGGCGCGTCGACCGGCCTGCAGTTTTCATCCCGATGATCAGGCCTTTCTCAAACTCGCTTAACTGTGAGAAATGTCTTCTAGCACGTTTAACTGTGGCATGTTTTGCTTACCAAAGTCTTCCTACAATCGGCGGGTAATCGTCTCGTTTATGAATCTTCGAATTTGCGCTGGCTTATATAGCATCCTCTTCCTGATTGTAGCGCCACCTCGGCGTGTATGAGCATGCGTATTGGCACAAAACTTGGATCATTTGCATATCACATTACGCTGTACTTATTTGCAAAGTTTCGCGATTGTACTTAGCTTCCTTCTTGGGTCGCTATTTTCAATGTTCCTGAGTGTACTAGCAGTCCCGACAGACGTTGCCCTGTACATACATCTTAAATCCGAAAATTGCAAATTTTTTTGAAAAAGTTGTAACATTCTGGACCGTTTTAAGGAATTTTTTTATAAAGAAAGTTATTACAATACCTGACATCATCACATGTACAGTTACCACAATTCAACCTATTGATTGCGTGTGAGTATGTGTTTGTTATGAACTAAGTTGAATATAGAAGCTATTCTGAATAGAAACTTAAACTTGTGTTGATTAAAGGGTAAAAAAGATAAAACTCGAGCTATTTTCATAACAGGTATATTTTTAATGCACAAAAAATAAATTTATCGTAATGCCATTGAGTTTACAATATTTTTTGTTAATACTTTAGAGGTATAAACAAACAAATACGATGGTTTGCCAAACCTCGGACATGCACCATATAATTGGCCGTGTGAAAAGCAAGGGTTTTTCTAAATCTAAGCCATAAATTGTCATTGTTTGACTTTGTGACTTATTAATGGTCATAGCAAATGCCAAGCGAATTGGAAATTGCAAACATTTGAATAAGTAGGTGAGTCTGAAAAAATCATTGGGATCTATGGTAGAAGTACAACTTCGCTTTGAAGTTTGCCGCTCAAAATAGTGGCCTCAAGAATATTGTCCATGATTTTTTTATGAACAATCATGTGCGCCTACATAATTTTGGCACATTTTTAACTAATTGCGATATCGGACCGAATTGTGAATCTAAATCATTCTCGAATCCACTTGAACCCACACAAAAAATGTCATCCAAATCGGTCCAGCCGTTTAGGAGGAGTTAATCACATACACACGCACAGAAGAATTATATATATAAAGATATATGCCGTATCGTGGCGAAATGAATAATCTTTCCGATTCTGTAACTATTTTTTGTCTGATTTTCATAGGAAAATTAGATTGCAATTTTAAAAACGGTGAAAATATCGGAAAATGATTTCTTTTTTCTTGCCGCGCATTAGCAGAAAAAACAGTTCACAGGGGTAAAACAATTATACGTTTTAAGGTTTTTAATTAATATCTTTTTAACTAATTGTGATATCGGACCGAATGGTAAATATAAACTATTCTCGACTCCACTTGAACCCACACAAAAAATATCATCAAAATCGGTCCAGCCGTTTAGGAGGAAATCAGTCACATAGACACGCACAGAAGAATTATATATACACTCTGTCGCAAAAAAATATATGCACCCAGAAGAAATCAAGCTAAAATCACGAAACTCGGCAAGAATGTAGTCTGGTATGAGATATGCAAATGATTAAAATTTCGAAGCCAATGAGACAAGGCTAAGTGTGCTATGCGCATATTAGTTGCGCAACTGGGAGAGTTTAAAAGCATGAGTACGAGCGCCGTACGGCTATCCAAACGAATCTGATGACTTTGATAGACGATATTGAGACTTAGGATGCCTTTAAGACGTAACCGGCGGCAGTACGAGCAGCTGACGGACTTTGATAGGGGCCGTATAATAGGCCTCAGAGAAGCAGGTTGGTCGAATAGACGTATCGGCCGCCACCTCGGTCGGAGCGATATGGTAGTTGCTCGGTGTTGGCAGATCACAGAAGGTAGAGTGTACCATCGCGGAGGGTCAGGACGTCCCAGGAACACAAATGATCGCGAGGATCGTGCAATCAGAAGAGTGGCCACTTCGGCACCAACAACGTCGCTAGCATCGATTCAACGCCACTTACCTCTTTCCAGACATCCAGTGCCATCAAGAGAAACCATAAGGAAACGACTGACCGAAGTTGGCTTGAGGAGCCGACGTCCGCTAAGACGCTTACCACTGACCCCACATCATAGGCAGTGTCGACTGGATTTTTGCCGACCTCGGGCAACTTGGAGTGTGACAGACTGGAGACGTGTCATCTTCAGTGATGAATCCCGATTCAGTCTCAGTGCTGATGACCACCGCACACGTGTCTGGAGGCGCACCGGCCAGCGGTCCGATCCGGCATTTATTGTCGAGCGGCATACAGCAATTTCACAAGGTGTGACAGTGTGGGAGCAATTTCTTGGGACACACGATCATCTTTAGTGGTCCTTCAAGGCACTTTGACAGCTCGCAGATACGTGGACGATATTTTAACGCCGATTGTGCTACCCATGCTATCAAGTCGCCCAGGTGCCATTTATCAGCAGGATAATGCTCGTCCACATACTGCGCGACTCTCCCAACAATGTCTTCAAGGATATGGCGTCCTACCATGGCCTGCCAGGTCACCAGATCTTTCGCCAATAGAGGATGTCTGGGACGCGCTGGGAAGGCAACTGCAGCCGTCCCGAGATACAGGAGAATTAACTGCGCAGATGCAAAGACTATGGCAGGATCTTCCACAGGGGGTCATAAGTGATCTAATTGAATCGATGCCACGCCGAATTTCGGCTTGTATAGCTGCCAGAGGTGGCTTTACTACTTACTGATTTTTAACCTTTTGCAAGCTGTAACAGCTTAATAAAATGATATTTTGTTCTGAATTTTTAATCATTTGTTTATTTTCATATACACTACATGCATACCAAATTACGTGAATGTAGCTCAATTTCTTCTGGGTGCATATATTTTTTTGCGACAGAGTGTATAAAGACTATTTGAAAAGATAATTAAAAATGCTAAAAAGCATGATTCGCGTCTGCATTTTTGTAACAATGAAGACTCGGTTTGGCCAATTTGGCTGAAAATCGATTTTCGACGCCAACTTACGTCATATTTATAACAATAACGTTGTTACAACAATGCAGGTGAATATTGAGTTAATTGTTTTTAATTAATATCTTTTTAACTAATTGCAATATCGGACCGAATTGTGAATCTAAACCATTCTCGACTCCACTTGAACCCACACAAAAAAATTTCATCAAAATCGGTCCAGTAGTTTAGTCACATACACACGCACAGAAGATTTATATATATATAAAGATTTAGGAGTATATTTCTTGAAACGTAATCAAAATACCAGTATTATGCATCAGATGAAAAATAAAACACTGAAAAAGATCAATGCTCTTAAAGATAAGGCTTACATGCATTATTGCCCGAGAGCTGAAAATCTTATCCAACTAATAAATAATAGCATTTGTTGCACCTTCTTTTACACAAGTCACATAATAAATGAATTGAATCCTTTGAATCAATCAGTTGAAACCTTTTAATGTTATACAAACCAAAGCTCTCCGAATTGCACTAGGTCTTCCATAATGGACTCCAAATATTGTGCTGATAAAATTGGCTGGACAAGAAATTCTCTCAGACAAAATCAGAAGACTAGCAAATAAATTTTTCCTTTCTAAAATTTCTAATCAAATCTTTTCTCCATTATACAGCAATAATCCTGATTCTCGGAATCTAAAAATAATATTGTTAGTATACTATATACTTTAAATGCTGATAGTGATCAAATTATCACAATCCCCAGAATAACATCTTTTTCAGTTCTACCATGTAAAATATATGTTAATAACTTCAAATTTCAGGATAAAAATTTACTTATTTATACTATATGGGGTTTATTCAATGAAACAGTCGAGCATGATTTTCAGGACTTCCATGTAATAGCTACTGATGCTTCGAAAAATGAGCAAACTACATCCTTTGTAGGTATTACAGAAAAAAATGTCTCTCTTTTGCTTATAGAATTAATCCCGAGAACTCTATTTTTACTGCTGAAGATTTGGCTTTTTGCCAAGCTTTAGGTGATCTGACTGTTTCAAACAAGATTACGCAATCAAGTCACATAGTGTTATTCACAGATTATCTAGTAAGATTTACATACAATCATATTATAGCAATCAGTTGTGTGATTCTACTTTGGACTCCGGTACATTCTAATATACTATGGAATGAACAGGTGGATTATCTCCCAAGATCTGTCACAGTGTCTAACGTTTACATCGACTGGATTGCCTCAAAAGACATCATTAAGAAAATATATGAAGCAAATGATAATTTTTATTCAAGCAAGTATTTTGAAAATTCGGGCAACATTCCAAACATTGGCATCATCTCAAAGTGGACAAAAAAATAAAAGAGAAGAAATTCTGTGCACTCGAATCTTTAGCAAAATGGTCATCTCTCCAGGACTTCTGCAAAAATTGAATTTATCAGATAATGCAATTTTTAGCTCTTGTAATTGTTTAAATGACTTGGATCATACCTTATTAAACTGCCGTAGATACACTCATCCTCGAAATCATCTAAAATCTTTTCTCAAAATTGATTAATATATATTTTTTAATCTTCTATGGGAAAATAGTCTAGTCGCTCCATATTCCACAAAAATAACGGTAACTGTAACACTCTCGTACTGAGGAGTGGATCAAGACAGCGCGGTGCTAAAAATATTGGATAGTTTTGACTTTTCAAGTGCGTTCGAGCGGGTGAGATCGTTTTGAATTTTTATTTTGTATTGAAATTTAGTTCATATAATTTTTATTCTATCTTCGAATAAGAGCTTTTAATTTACCTTATTGGTTACACAAGATAGTGTATTTATACAATTTTGAGTGTTGGAGTAGGGAAGACAAAATGGGTGACTACCCTCACCCAAATAATAATATGGAAGTAGAAAATGGAAATTCAAATTTTTCATTCAATAAATATAGGTGTAATCTCACAGATATAGAATTATTGACCAAGTTTGCGGAAAGACAAAATTTAAACACGTGTCCAAATATTACAATTTTCTTAAAATCAGAAAATGGCTTTCAGAATGGTAATCCACTTAAACTAAAAGAAAGTATAATGAAAGAGTTCACAATTAAAAAAAATATTCTAAGTATAAGCAAAACAAGAAACGGTGAGATCATAATTAAAACAAATAATTGCGAGACCGCCAAAGAAGCTTTAAAAATTAAAGAAATTAATGGTGTAAAAATAAGTACAAGATTGTCCTTTACTGGCCTAACCAGTAGTTATATATTGCAGGGAATAGACACAAAACATACAATAGACGACATAAAATCGGAATTAGAACATTACAATTACGCAATTTTTGATATCCTACGCTTTACCAAAAAAAAAACAACAGAATCTGGATTTAAACCGATCAAAACAGTTAAAGTTACCCAAATTGGATGCAGTATTCCCGAAAGAGTTCCTATTGGATTTGAAATGATTAAAACTACCCTCTACTATGAAAAACCTAGGCAATACACAAACTGTTGGAAATTTGGACACATTCAAAAATTTTGTAGAAGCTCAATAAAATGCCGAATTTGTTCACTGAACCACTCTGAAAACGATTGCAAAGAAATAAAAAAAATGCAGCTCTTGTGGAGAGGGGCATGAAGCTAATAATAAAGATTGCAAAAGATATCAAGAAGAAATTGAAATCTTAAAAATTAAAGTACAAAACTCGAGAAATGAAGCAGTTGAGAAATTCCAAAGGGAAAAAAACATCATACTCGGCCAAAACCTATAACGATCAAACAGAGAAGATAGAAAATCTTGAAAAAAAAGTTTGCGAAATTAGAGTTGAAATTTGAAGAAAACAATAACATATTCGAAAAGAAATTAGAACAAATAGTACAACGCTTCACGACAGAACTGAATACCGTGGTAGCACAAATAAATTTAAGATTTTCTTCCCTAATGAATACCATGGAATCCATCCTAAAAAAAAGTTGCATCCAATATAACAATTCATAAAGATGATTGTCTAATAAATAGAAAACAGAATGAAAAAGCAAAAAGATCCAAGAAAATATTAGAACAGAGAGGAAATACATTAGATAATGTAGTAGAAAAAAAATAAAGGAACTTAAATCAATAATCAAATTTTCTTATATTTTCTCGCAAAAAATTCAATATTAATCTACTTTCTTTTTTCGAATATTTAAACTAATTCGTAGTATCGCACCTTTTTTTCCGTTTTAAATCATGAGCATAATCCAATGGAATGCACGTGGAATTAAAAACAAGAGGTCAGATATTCTTTTCGCGCCAATTTTTCAAAAAGCAAGTATTTTAATAATTCAAGAAACCTGGTTAAATCCAAATGATATTTTCACAATTCCCAATAAGAATATATTCAGAATTGATAGAGAAATCAAAAGAGGAGGAGGGTTTTAAATAAAGATATTAGCGCAATAAAAATATTCTCAGAAATTAGTGAAGACTTAGAAATTTTAATAGTCAGAGTTCAGATAGATTTAGTTCCTATCACAATTTTTAATATATACATCCCACCGGGTAACTTTAAAGACATCAATTTATCAAAAATAGCATCATATATTGATATTCACAGTTTGATATTGGGAGATTTCAACGCATCTCATGAAATATGGGGATCGAAAAATTCCAGTGCTTCTGGAAAAAAGATTTTTGACTGGATCATTGAAAATGTGTGTGTGTGTGACTTAATATCATTAAACGATAAAAGTCCAACTTATCTCCATTCATCGGGAATTTATACATCTATAGATCTTTCTTTAGCATCTATAGATTTAAATTATGATTTATCCTGGTCCACAAATACCGATAATTTTGGAAGTGACCACTTCCCTATAATTATTAATTACAAAAGAACAAACAGCTCAGCAACTAATAATTTTAAACAAAAAACAAATTGGAACAAATTTATCAATATTATTCAACAAAATGTAAATTTAAATGAAAACATAAATATAGATATTATAAAAGAAATTAAAAAAGCTCAAATCTTATCTCAAGATACCGAAAAAAAACAGATCAGTTCAAGAGCTCCATGGTGGACAGCAGCATGCGGGCATTTAAGAGCAAAAAAAAACCTCCTTAATAAAGCAAGGAAAAACTTTAAAGAAAAAGACTGGATAAAATAAGTAAGCGCAAAACTTAAGCGAACAATCAAAGCCTGTAAAGAAAATTTTTGGCACAAGACCTGCGAAAAAATATCTTCTCCTAAAGTTCTTTTTAAAATAATCCGAATAATCAAAAATAGAACAAAACCTAACTATTCTTCATTTAATATTATTGAAAATAACGGAACCATATTAATAAACGAACAATCCCAAGCAAACTGTTTTTCACAATATTACGCAAAACAAAACAACGATAATATTCCAAATATTTCTATTCCGGACAATAGCCAGGATATTAATAAATCTTTTTCTTTAAAAGAATTAGAAATAGCAATATCTCATCAAAAGAACAGCAGTCCAGGGCATGATAAAATGTCTCTCCATTCAATAAACCATCTCCCCATCAAAGCAATAAATCTCCTTCTGAAATCCTTTAATGACAGTTGGTCTTCAAGTCAAATTCCAAAAGATTGGACTCACGCAATTATCCTACCTTTCATAAAACCTCACAAAAATCCCAAGGAAGTTTCGTCATACCGTCCTATTTCTCTTACTTCAGTAATTGCCAAATTATTAGAAAGAATGATTCTACATAGAATGCTAGATTTCAGTTTTCAAAACAAAATTTTTCATGTTAACCATCATGGTTTTTACCCTCACAGAAGCAGCATTAATACATTACTTCAATTACAACATGACGTTATACTGGCTAGAGAACGCAAAGAATATTTTATTTTGGTAGCGTTGGATATTAAAGCAGCATATGACTAAGTGTGGCCAAATGGCCTTATTTCTAAACTAAACAAAGTTGGATACTCTGGTAGATTACTACGATGGATTCAAAACTTCTTACATCAGAGAACAATTCAAATCAAATGGAGAAACATTTTTTTTTCAAAAACCGTTACAAACAATTATGGTGTATCCCAGGGTTGTATCTTAAGTCCTTTCCTTTTTATGATTTATATGTCAGATATTTTTGAAATTCAACACGACAGCCATCTTCTGGTTTATGCTGACGACATATTTTTATATAATAGGGGTACAAATTGGAATAAAACAATAGGCGAAATGAAATGCAAGAATCTTTAAATAAAATTTCAGTCTGGTGTAAAAAATGGAAATTATCCACCTCTCCAGAAAAAAGCAGTCTAATCCAGTGTTTCTCAAAGTGTGGGGCGCGATGACCCTACAAGGGGGGCGCGAGCGTATCGAAAATTTAAAGATTTTTTGAAAAAAATAACCGGAAGAGAAGTAAAACAAAATGCTTTCTTCCATAATAAAAAAAAAAAAAAATACACACAACAACACTGACATAATTTATGTTTATTATCTGGCTTTTTTCCGTCATCAAATAGCTATCTTTGATCCCAAAACCAAATTAAAGAAAAAAAAACATTTTGTTTAATGTGCTGTATTTCCTCAATGAGAGATTTTTTATTACGTTTCAACATAAAATATTACTCGTTAAAGAAAAAACGAAACCCAGACCCTGAGAAAAATTCTAAGAAGATAAACAATTCACCACTGTAATTATTATTGAAATACTGTACATTAGTTGTAGAAAAAGAAAAGGAAGTCATGATTCACTTTTCAGCCAGGCTGCATAGTACGTTTGCTAATCATTTGATTGACCTTCAAACTTATGGTATGGTTATTATCAATATTAGTTCCCTCCCATCTTTTATGCGTTTGCTTTTCGCTTAGGGAAATTGTAAATAATTGAGTTTTGCGATATTTGGAAAAGAATTGATTGGTTTAACACTTCTGCAGGATAATTGAAAAGTGTCTGATTTGCGTCCTTTATTATGGTCTTGTACTTTTGAATCATTTTGGTTCAGTTTTATTGGATTTTTCCTCAAATCATCAAAGAATTGAATAGCCCTTGAAAGAAGGTAAGTATACTTTCTCTTAATTAAATTATTCACTGGAATTCCGATTTGTATCGTGTACAGTAAAAATAATTCTAAACAAATGATTGGGGTGACTGAGTCCCCCCGCACTACCATTAATGTTAGTATATAGAACGCGCCTGTGCTCCCGGGTTAAAACGTTTTGAAGTCTTCTCGCTTTAAATGTTAAAAAGTAACACAATTATTCTTCATCGGAATTTTATATTCTTTTTCATAATTTAACATTAATTCTAAATGCTAATTGTGTGAGGTTTAAAATTACAGTTCTTTTAAACAGTTATTTACAATTATAGCATTTATCTAAAAAAAAAAATCATTTTACATTTTTTGTATACAATGTCGTGCACACAGTTTTACTCTCCTTACAGTTCAGCTATTATATCAAGAATAATGTTTTATTTTTTAAAAAATGAACTCGTGCGAAAAGTCGGTGTTTCAGCCAGTATATGTTTGATGTATCAGTACTGAAGAAGGTATTTTATAAATAATTTCTTATTACTGAATTTGGCCGCGGTAGCCGAGTGTTATAGGTATCGGATCGTGGCTTGCCTTGTCACGAGTTCGAGCCCAGTACCACTAAAGACCCGCCGTGTAGGGCAGCGATGCACGTTAAATCTGTTGAGAGTTGAAACGTTTTCCCGTTGGTGTGGTGTGGTAGTTAGGAGAGAGGGGTGCCAGCTCAGGTGTCATCCACGTCACTTGACCATGGTTCAAAATTACGTGGTCCGTCGTCAAAAAGCCCTCGTGCAGCTGAACAGTGCGACGTTAATATTCAATCCATCAATCTTATTACTAAATTAAGAACAAGTTTAATAATTATTAGGGACTTCCACGGGCTTGTCTTGTAGAGGAAAGTTTTCAAAGGAAGGTTTAATATCGAAATTACACTTAAAGAGTTATTTTCTATATTTAGCTGAGATCTATATTTTGTCTTCAAAGGCATCCACTGC